>OZ035844.1:14839983-15064060 GCA_964034765.1 Knipowitschia caucasica
AGAGGACAAATTTCCCCATGGGGACAAACAAAGCAAAACTTAACTGTTATGAAATGACCATAGTATTTTGGGTTCTAGATTTAGGGCCCTGAGCAATTGCCCAGTATGCCCACCCACATTGCCGCTGTATTTACAGATAGAATTTGTGGAGAGTACATCTATCAAAAATTAAATGCCAATAATTATTATGTGTCATAAAATGAGTTTAATTTTGTGCACGAACCACGGTTTGGGAAACAGAGCTGCACGGCGCATGCGTGGTGCTCTAGGCCCTGGTTCTTTTTGTGTTCGCTTCAGTCGGCTTCATCACACTCCACTCTCTCTGCCGAGCTTCACCGACGCTTATCTGCTTCTTTACGGTCAGTACAAAAGCCCACAGAGTTGGGGGGCCCCTGCCTGCTCCCCTAAAGCCCTGTTTCCTGGGTAAAGTCCCGTTTGACGCCTCCCGTCTGTCATGGACGCGGCGAGCTCAGCATGTTAGCATGTTAGCCCATTAGCAAGGGTTAGCATGTTAGCATGGATTGTTATGAGTAAGCAGCTGGTTAGCATTTAAGTCCCACGGTCCCACGGTGTGAAATGTGTGACAGCCGTGATTGTGGCTCTGTCCTCCGCTGTCACTGCCGGTGTGAGGCTCACATGGAGCGGGCCGTTGTAGCAGCCGTCCCCGGGAGAACGCGTGGTGAGGCCGGTGTTGGGACCAGAGCTGCTCTGACAGCTCTGGTCCCAACACCGTATTATACTCTTGCTAATAATACACATGTGAGTTAATGTGTCATAGTATTTTTTGTGTGTAAAACTGAAGGTGTGAAGAGGGCGAGCATCCAACATTTTCCCCGTATCACAATTTTAATCGAAATGCCACTGAACCACTCTATTTATGTTTTATCTTATCACAATCAGTCGTAATCGACACTATCCACCATTTGATAAATCATGAATGGAACAGTGTAGTTTGGGGATCAATATTTATTTTCTCAGCTGGTCTGGTAGCACCTCAGGATTCCCCCAGATGAGCAGGAGGAAGTGTGTTTTGGAGAGGGAAGTCTGACTGCTGCCCCCTGTATTCAGCAATGCATAAAGTAGATGTTATTTCCATGATAGGGTTACTTATTAATTACTTGTACTTTATTTAAGTGTTGTCTAAACTGTTAGTACTAAGTCCACCGCTGTAGTCTCTGAGACGACACTGACTGCTGTCTGTTTTGTAGGGTGTCTTTTATGAATAATCAAAAGCAGCAAAAGCCGACGCTAACAGGCCAGCGTTTCAAAACGAGGAAAAGAGGTTAGTTGCTTGTTCTCCTCTCTCTCGCTCTTGCTCTATGCCTCTCTTTCTCTCTCCCTCTCTTGCTCTGTTTCTCTCTCTCTCTGCCTCTTGCTCTGTCTCTGTCTCTGTGAAATAACCCGCTCTGTCTCTGCAGATGAAAAGGAGAGGTTTGACCCTACTCAGTTTCAAGAAAGTATCGTACAAGGTTTGAACCAGACTGGCACTGATTTGGAGGCGGTTGCGAAGTTCCTTGATGCATCTGGTGCCAAACTTGACTACCGTCGGTATGCAGAGACGCTGTTCGACATCCTGGTGGCCGGCGGCATGCTGGGTCAGTATCAGTCTGCATTCGTCACCTCTGACACGTCTCAGCCTTACATGAATATGATGGGGTCAAATTTAAGAGCTTTATATTGACTTAATGTTCTGAGATATTAGCATTTTTTTATAATAATATTAATAATAATGCATTGTTTTTATATAGTGCTTTTTTGGACACTCAAAGATGCTTCACATATTATTCACTCTATACACGGTGGTGATAAACTACTACTAAAGCCACAGCTGCCCTAGGGCACACTGACGGTAGCGAGGCAACCAGTTTGTGCCATCAGCCCCTCCCAGCACCACCAACCATTCACACACACACTAGACTCATTCTAGGCAATGGGGGTGAAGTGTCTTGCCAAGGACGCAACAACTGCAGACATCAGTGGGAGTCGGTGGAGAAGGTCTTATGGTGGGCTCAAACCCACAACCTTCCGGCTGAAAGGCCAATGCTCCCCATTTATTATAGGTGCAATGTTTGTTCTGCTGAATTGATATTTGCCAACACCAATAATGGAAGAGATTTCCTTTTAATCTATCAAATTCTCATCTTATCTCATAAACCTTATAATTACATGACGTAGTAAGAGCAGTGTAGCTTGGGGGGTTTTATTTACTTAAGTGGTTCTTTAAAAAAAAAAATTCCCTGTGGACTGTGGTTTTGTGTTTGTCCCGTTCAGCCCCAGGAGGGACCCTGTCTGATGACATGACCCGCACAGAGTTCTGCCTCTTTACGGCACAAGAAGATCTCGAGACGATGCAAGCATACGCTCAGGTAGAGCTTCACACTGGTCCCACTGATCCCTCTGGTCCCACTGGTCCTCTGTCACAAGCCTGTAGCAGAACCATAGACTGTATATATTAACGGACAGAGTCACGCCTATCTCCGCCCTTCTAACTAATGGGCCAAAAAAGTGCTCTACTGGAGCTATCCAAAATGGCCGCGAGTGGTCCCACCCACAAGAAAATTGTGAAAAAACGCATCTGCGCATGCGCCTGCCAACTCGCATATTTCCCTCTAAGTTCACTGTGGTTTACTGGTCTTTCCAACACGGTTTTATTTGACGTAGAAGAATGTCTAAACGCAGCAGGGGCAGAACGTGTTGTGGAAATCTGAATAATAGCGCTTTTTGTGGAATTGGATAAACAATTCAATTCTTTATTTACAAAACTTAGTCATATAATTTACACACATTTATAACAGAGTTGGTGTTTTGTAAAAGGGAACTCTGGAAGCTGCATTAGTTTATAGGCCCCAAAAACAAAACATGTACAACAAATTAAACATATTGATCATGTAATTGTTAGGATTTAGGCAGACAGAGACGGATCGTGGTGTGCCAAACTCTGGAAGTTTATTTAAGTTTCTCTCAAGTTCCACTGGTTTACTCTGTTTCTTCTCCCCAGACAGAATAAAGGCAGTACACAGTTTATATAGTCATTGTCACGTCACACATCGAAAGACATACGTGTCACAAAGAGACAGTCACATCATAGTCATAACATGGAGTCCTTGTAGAGTCCTTGTACAGTCCTGCACGTAGGCCATATTGCTATCTAATACTAACACCCTCCCCTTTGATCACATAATCACATGTGATCACTCAAATCGATCAATCAATAAAGTGGAAAAAGAAGAAAAAATTCCAAAAAAAACTTCAAAAAATTATTAAAAACAAAGAAAATGTATGCATTAAACTCATAATCATCAAATCAATATCAGTGGATTTTATCCTCTATCCTGGGAAAAAATAAACAAACAAAAATAAAGTAAATAAACAAACAAAAAACCAATCAAAAATAAAAACAAACAAAAATAAAAACAAACAAAAACTATTGGACACACAAGAACTCAGCAGATTCAGTCAAAACACAGACAAAAACGAGCTGAGTCTCAAATTAGAAGCTAATTTCACTTTTATTACTCTATACTTTTATTCTAATGCTGATTGTTTACACTTCACTTCACTGTATTATTTTCACTTTTCAATCTTAGACTGTGTACTTTACTTTCACTATAGTTTAAAACTATTCTAATCTATTCACAAATATGTTTGCATATTTGCTTCTATTGAGCCAAATTTTTAAACATACATTTTAATCTAACAAATCTCTCTGTGGTTTTATACTCTCATTATCAGTGGCTTATTATCAGTGGGATTTTGCTCCATCTCTATTCTCATTCTCAGGAATAAAACTGTGAACACAGTAAGGCAAATGGTCAACATTTACACTTCTATAGTGGTCAGTGATTTATTACTTTTTATTATCTAAAGATATTATTGTCAGGCATTTGGGATGAATGAACATCATTAATCAAATTAGTATTATCCTTACAAGAGCTAATCTATTTGAGCAGGTTTGGGGTTGGGGTCAGTTATTCTACAATGGTGTTTGTGTTGGAAACTTCTCAATATCTAAATATCTACTATACTGTTTTTGTGCTATACCCAAATGCATCAAAATGCTTTTAAATCTCTGTTGGTTGTAATCTATCTCATTGATCTAAGCTACATTAATCTAGGCTACACTCATGAACCTTTTGCATAGTCAACATTCACTCATGTGTGAACACAAGTGAATTTGGCAAGTATCTAATAAAACTGTACATAAACTGTAATTAACTTGATCTACTTTTGAAGTAAATGCTTGTGAAATGGTCCCTTTACCATTTGATATTAGCACTGGCTAGAAATAATCTCTATTTTTGAAAGCATCTATGGTTGATGCTTTTATCTATTTCTCTATTTTTACACTATTGTGACTCCAAAGCTCGGTTGCAGCTTGAGCAAAGGCATATTCCTAATTTGTGACTTCTGTCACTTTCAATGGCTGTAACATAACTCTGATTCTAATATTATATCTGCTCTATCAGAAGGATAACATTGTAGGGTACTATTTTAACTCTTATGTGGAAATGTGTTTATGAAAAACAAAGAAAGGACAATTCTACTTTTTTACTACTATTTAACATCTACTAAAACGCTACAATACTTATACTTTATCATTTTCAAAGTTTTTGTCTGTCAGATGTCTGAATACTTAACATGTATATTGCATTTGTCACAGTTTCTGGTTGTAGCAAGAGCATCAGCAATAGACGTTTTCATTGGCTGGTTCTTGTTCTGCAAAAGGCTGTGTCCAATAGATCATCAGATGTCCAGAAGCTAGGGACAAACACAAACAAAAGAAAGAATCATGAGTATCTCTCTCATTTAGCACTCATCAATGGCATTATTTCAATAATATAAACATCACTCCCCAGTTTTCTCTCTCTCAGATCCTCAGGTCCTCAGGGTCCTCTGAGGGTGAGTCTCAGTCGTCATCAGGTCAGGTCATATTTCGAGAGATGTCATCTTGGACATCAGTAGGGTCCAAGCCATGGTTTTGGTCTCTCCAGATTCATTCTGGTCACTCCAGGTACATCAGGTCACTTGGGTTGCTCTTTGCGATGCACTTCTGGTCAATGGTGCAGTGTCTCAGTTCCTGTACACAGCTTGTTATGCAATAGTTACTTTCTATGGTTAAGTCACTTTGATTCTACTTTAACACAATTTCTATTCATGCTGTTGCTAATGTCTCTCAGACAAAAAGCAAGCGCAGTTTACTTCTCTAATTTGTGTTTTTATCAGATCTAATCCTCATCAATGTAATTACTTTACACAGTACAAAATCAACAAATCAAAAGTGTCAGGACAGAGGTCAATTATGTCCATGACAATATAGAATTCAAATGAACATTTCTGGTCTCAAAAAATACTGATTCAACTAAAGATTCAAGTGATAGACAATTAAAAATATGTGTTTACATTGGAGTAAACTTTTAAAATGCTTTTTTTTCATGTTCTGCTTTTTCATGTATCTATATGTAAATGTGAATGTGTGTGTATGTGTGTGTATGTGAATTTTGGGGTTGTTTCTCAAGACTCCACGAACCACCTGCAGGTGTCAAAGGTCACACTGTGGTGATGCAAACCAACTGGACACACTCTCAACTCTCATTCAGGTCTCTCCCTGATGCTCCACCATCACGTCTCCAGATACCTCTCTTTCATGGCCCCGGTCTCACTCCCACTTACTTCTGTAGTGGGGGGAGGGGCAAGGAGGTGGCATTTCCCTTTGCTCTTTGATCTGTGACCTGTGGCTGGGTGGGCTTTGCGCTGTCCAGTGTCCAGCAGTCCAGTGACCCTGTACAGTGTGTGCTCTTGGTTCTGGAAAACAACCTTATAGTCAAATTAAAAACAACAGAGATTGTGAATGAGATTGTTTTTCTCCCTGAAGTCTAAACAATTTTGAAGCGCTCTTGGCTTTCCCACATGCGCTATATAAATAAAGATTACTTATTCTCTTACTAATGATGACACTTTTAAAACCAGAAACTCTCTTAATAAAAAACAAGACTCAAATCTCAAAAAAACCTTTTTAAACTTTAAACTATGTATTATATACTTTTGTACTGTGTGATTAATTATCTATGCATTTATCTCAGCATATATTTTACTAATTTAAAATAATTGCAGCATTTTTCAAATGAAGTCAGTATGAATTGGAGCACATTTTAGACCAGTCTCCTCTGCTGTGGCATCAGCAGCAGCAACAAGGTCAGGCGTGTAGTCAAAACAAAAACAAAAGTCACCACTTGAATGTGAATTGGGTGAATTGGGTAGTTTAACTTAATAATACTTTTACAGCTTAATTCCCTCTTTCTTTTTAGACGAAGTCTATAATCAATAATCACTTTTAACACAGGTTCTAATTTAAATGTTTGAAAAACGGCTTTTGTAACTAAAATAAAAAATACATGAAAACATTCTCACAAACAGCTATGAAATATATCAGAGATACAATAATGGACTCACAAAATAAGCAGCAGATTTAAAAAGAAAAGCAAAGCTTTTTGTACTAATCTTTGGGTTTCAAAAACATACTAATTCAAAACTTCTATTCCCTAATGGTGTTTAAAAACGTTTAACTGTGTCTAACACAATGTTCAATGGCAAATTTAGCAAATTTAACGGAATAACAACTATGAAAAGCCAAATTCCTAAAGCAGTAGCTTTGCTTCAGATTCACAGCCAGAGCAGCGAAGGAGGGGGCCGTTTCCCTGACAACGGCAGCAGATAGAGCGACGCACACACACAGGCAAAAAGATACAGAAGAATAACTTTCAAGATTACTTTTTTAAGCGAATATAACTGATGTTGTTCTTTATACTTTTGTCATCCAAATCTAGAAGTGATCACTTTCCACACTAGTAACAAAAGGCACTCTTTAGTGTTTAACGTTTCCCTTTTTATAATTACTTTTAATTCACCATGGTTTCTCTCAAAGGGACTTTAACCCTGAAGCTTCTTCTCAAAGGGACTTTAACCCCGAGGCTTTTCTCAAAGGGACTTTAACCCCGAGACTTTCTCAAAGGGACTTTAACCCCGAGGCTCAAAGGGACTTTAACCCCCGAGACTTTCTCAAAGGGACTTTAACCCCGAGGCTCAAAGGGACTTTAACCCCGAGACTTTCTCAAAGGGACTTTAACCCCGAGGCTCAAAGGGACTTTAACCCCGAGACTTCTTCAAAATACAATTTAGAGAGTTTGACAGACCCCAAAAAACACACCAAAATTTAGCTAATATCCAATTATGCAAACTTTACATATTAAAAAAGGTGTCTGCTTACCTTATTCTTGTCAAACCGGTTCCAAGGACTGTCCGAGAGGTCTGCCAACTCTTTTCCGCGTCGGAATCTTCAATTTAAAAAACAAAAGTGACAGAAGCGACAAGAAGCATCCAGGAACAGCTCTTCCAGCCTGCTGGAATCCCCGCTCCCAGACACAGCATGCCAATCTCTCACGCAGAGGAAAAGAAACAGAGCAAGCTCCCTCAAAACAATCCAGAGAATGGCACAAACCGAGCCGCGCATTCTCCACCAAATCTGTTAGGATTTAAGCAGACAGAGACGGATCGTGGTGTGCCAAACTCTGGAAGTTTATTTAAGTTTCTCTCAAGTTCCACTGGTTTACTGTTTCTTCTCCCCAGACAGAATAAAGGCAGTACACAGTTTATATAGTCATTGTCACGTCACACATCGAAAGACATACGTGTCACAAAGAGACAGTCACATCATAGTCATAACATGGAGTCCTTGTAGAGTCCTTGTACAGTCCTGCACGTAGGCCATATTGCTATCTAATACTAACATAATGGATCAGTAGTAGCAGTAGCAGCAATAGCAGTAGCAGTACTAGTAGTAGTAGTAGTAGCAGTAGTAGTAGTAGTAGTAGTAGCAGTAGCAGTAGTAGTAGCAGTAGCTGTAGTAGTAGTAGTAGTAGTAGTAGCAGTAGTAGTATAGCAGTTGCAGTAGTAGCAGTAGCAGTAGCTGTAGTAGTAGTAGCAATAGTAGTATAGCAGTAGTAGTAGTAGTAGTTGCAGTAGCAGTAGCTGTAGTAGTAGTAGTAGTAGTATCAGTAGTATAGTAGTTGCAGTAGTAGCAGTAGCAGTAGCTGTAGTAGTAGTAGCATAGCAGTAGTAGTAGTAGTAGCAGTAGTAGCAGTAGCAGTAGAAGTAGTAGTAGTAGTAGTAGTAGTAGTAGTAGTAGCAGCAGTAGCAGTAGCAGTAGCAGTAGTAGCAGTAGTAGTAGTAGCAGTAGCAGTAGTAGTGGTAGTAGTAGTAGTAGTAGTAGTAGCAGTAGTAGTAGTAGTAGTAGTAGCAGTAACAGCAGTAGTAGCAGAAGTAGCAGCAGTAGCAGCAGTAGTAGTAGTAGTAGTAGTAGTAGTAGTAGTAGTAGTAACAGTAGTAGTAGTAGTATTAGCAGTAGCAGTAGCAGTAGCACTTTAGCACTTGTCCACTCCTGCACAGGTCTGTTGTACTTGAGGCCGTGAGCAGAGGCTGGCTCCCCCTGCTGGCAGCTGCGGGAACGACCATCACAAACAGAGATAAGTCCCAGAGGCCACAGTGACTCTAAAGTTTAAACACGTTGGCACTGTTTTTAATTCTATATTCATTGGGATTCAGGCTGGAGTCATCCTAAACGTTTGACATTGTTGTTAAATAATGAAAAAGGTCAAGGAATGTCTCACTTGTCTCTGTCTATGATGATTTACAGAATACACTACACTATTTTCTGTGTGTGTGTGGGGTTGTCCATCCAGGTTGTCTCCTCTTTGATGTGGTTGTGGCAGGAGAGGGGGGTGTCCTGCCTGGAGCTTTTCCAGATGTCACTGTGTCCTGACTGTGAGAACTAGAGCCTGTGATACCCATGTGTGTGTGTGTGTGTGCGTGTGTGTGTGTGTGTGTGTGTGTTACTTTAATTAATGTGATTTCACCTCTACTTCACGAGGAAGTCCAAAAGCAAATTCCAGTCACATACAATACATTGGCAATAAAAATAATTTAGTCTGTTGAAGTATTATTTCCCTGAATCTGCTCTGCCCTCTTATTGTGTTATACGGCCTTGTTACAGTTATATATACTTTTATGACTTTACTGGCATTAGACGGCCGTTATCAGAGCATTCTTTCCAGACACTCGCTGCGGTAAGTTCTCCTTCCTCCAGCTCTCGGCTCTTCTGGGTTCAGCTTTAAATCCTTTCTGGTCTTAAATGTTGGAACTGGAATTAATTAACCGAAGATTTAAAGAATATGAAAAGTGTTTTGTGTATGTTTGTTAATTATGATATACCACACAGAAAGTTAAAACGCTGGTTAAACTGATGGTGTGGAATGGGACAGGCTCAAATCAGCTGCTTCTGTCTCTTTTGTTTGCAATTTATTATGTTGTATCATGTGTTTGAACTGAAAAGATCATTTAAATCACTCACACAGATGATATTATAGATAATCTTTTCACTGCGACTTAAATGTCTCCCGTACAATGTAATGGATTAAAACAATATTTACTGGTTTACTGAAGCCACTAGGACTCAGAAATAGAAAATGTCTCTATACATTGAAGCACTCAGATGTATAGAGATCTCTCCGGGGCAGATCCTCTCCTGTCCCCCACAGAGAGCCCAGGACCCCCCATTTGCAGTATAACCACATTGGAAAAACAGCGCAAGAACACACCAGAGCTCTTGCCAAAGCACCATTGGGAAAAAAACATATTTAGATTTTTTACAATAACAGTGGAATTTTACAATAACAAAATGAAAGGATAGGACTGTTTCACTTGGACTTTTATGAAACACAACCTTTGTCCCCAGATTATAGATTACAAAGCTGCTAAAAACCTGCTTGTCTTCCTGGTCCAGGGGTGAATTCTTGAGGATTGACAGTAAGGAAACTATATACAGTAACTCCACCTCCAATAAAGTGCACCTTTACCTCTGCTATTATAAAAAAGACAACGAGCCAACTCTTGTTTCTCTGATCTCTGCAGCTTGAGGACTGTGGGTTTTTTCTTGTGCCGAAAATGGATCCGGAGCCAAGAGGTCCCAGGTACGAGTTTGTATGTACGAGAGACGTGAATATAATCTGGTTCTTAAGCCTTATAGACCCCAGCAGAGAGAGCACTGTGACAAATGCAGAGGGGGAAATGTCCCAGGGGCCTCGAACCTGATGGTGCTAAGCAGAAGGGTTTAAGAGCTGGTCTGGCTGGCAAGGTGGGGACGGGGAGGAGGAGGGTTGCTGCATGAATCAAAGCTTGGTGCAGAACTGTGCTTAAATCTGTAGGAATGGTGAAATCGTCAATCTTTATCACAGACAAACACATCACACTCTGTAGGACTTTCATATCCTGCTAGAGGCGTTTCAGTACCTTTTAGATGGAACTATGAAGAGTATGGACGATTGGTTTGTCTGTATCTGCTGTAACTTTGTATATCCAGGGTCTTTATTCATAAATGTTGGACTTCAAAAAATATTTCACTGAAAGTAATAGCCTCAAGACACGGTTGAAGGAGGCTGAATACTTTGCTTTCATTTCAGAGGAGGCAAAATGATTGAGACTCAGCGAAGCAACAACTCCAAAGACATATTGATAGATTTCAAACGGTTGGTGACAGTTGAAAAGTCAAGAGGAGAAATGCAGTGACATGAGCTCATGTTTGGATCTGTGTCCCAGGACCAGAAGGAGAGAGGAGCGGCCCAGATCTTTGCCCGTCTGGGACTCCACCATCAGCTACCAGAGCTCCAGAGATTCCTTTGAGAGACTGGCGACGGCTGGAACGTCCCAACAGAGGTAAGAGGGAGGCTGTGTAGGTGGCAAAGTTCTACTACTGAATGTGATACTGATTACTTTGTTTCATTTCAGAGGGGGTGAAAGGTTTAAGACTCAGGGAAGCAACGACTCCAAAGACATATTGATAGATTTTAAACGGTATAATAAGTCTAGAGAAGAAACGCAGTGAAATGAGCTCAGGATTGGACTTACTGTATGTTGCAGGACCAGAAAGAGAGAAGAGAGGCCCAGATCTTTGCCTGTTTGGGACTCCACCATGAGCCACCAGAGCTCCAGGAACTCCTCAGAGAGACTGGAGACGGATGGAGCGAGGTAGGAGGCTTGTTTGGACCGAGTTACTCTGCCTTTTGAGAAACCATGGATGACAATCAGGCTGACCAACGCAAACCAAACTTTGACCCTATCATCAACCAAGTTACAAAACAATGTCATGTGTAACCCATTCCCTGGAAAGAAAACTGGATCAAATTATCTTGAAGCTGGTGAAAATTTCTAACTTTAGATTACACTTAAAATGAACTCCTGATGAAATGACTCCTGATGGTAACTGAAGGAATACATGGAACACTATTGCTAACCATGTCTATCAGTGTTTATGTGGTCCCAAGGTCTTGCAGAAATGTTAATATAAGATTGAATGAAATGAATGATGTTTACTTTACTTTATTTCAGAGGAGGCGAAAGGTTTGAGACTCACCGAAGCAACGACTCCAAAGACATAATGACAGATTTCAAACGGTTGGTGAAAGAGGACCGGCCCAGATCTTTGCCCGTCTGGGACTCCATCATGAGCCATCACTCCAGGGACTCCTTAGAGAGACTGGAGACGGATGGAACGTCCCAACAGAGGTAAGAAGCTTTGTTTGGGAGGAAACCATGAATGACAATCAGGTTGACAAACGCAAACCAGACTTTGACCCTATCATTAACCAAGTCACAAAACAATGTCATATGAAATCCATTCCCTGGAAAGAAAACTGGATCCAAAATATCTTGAGGCTGGTGATCTGTCCCCAGAAGGATAGTCTTAACATTTCTATCTTGAAATTACACTTAAACTGAACGACTTATGAGGGTTATTGAGGGAATACATGGACTTCTGTTGCTATGTCTTTCAGTGTTTATGTGGCCCCAAGGTCTTACAGAAAAGTATTTATAAGATTGAATTAAATCAATACTATTTACTTTGCTTAATTCCAGAGGAGGTGAAAGGTTTGAGACTCACCGAAGCAACGACTCCAAAGACATAGTGACAGATTTCAAACGGTTGGTGACAGTTGAAAAGTCCAGAGGAGAGATGCAGTGACATACTGTAAGCTCATGTTTGGGCCTGTGTCCTAGAACCAGAAGGAGAGAGGACCGGCCCAGATCTTTGCCCATCTGGGACTCCACCATCAGCCACCAGAGCTCCAGAGATTCCTTTGAGAGACTGGCGACGGCTGGAACGTCCCAACAGAGGTAAGAGGGAGGCTGTATTTGGGAAACCATCGTTTCACTTGCAGAGGTAATTCCGGATTGTGAACAGAGGAAATCTCCCAGAGGATTTTGTTTTAAGACCAGGGTGTTTTTTCGTAGCTGGCAAATTGGACTTCCTCAGAGAAAGAGAGAGAACCAACTATCATAGGGGCTGGGAACATAAAACACAAAGCTGGATCCAAAAGGCAATAGAAATAGTGAAACCCAAGACTATAAACCGGGACGAGGGGGCTGTTTTACTCTTACAGACCTGGGATACTGTCATGAAGAAGTCGGACTGTGGGGGGCGCTGTTGTGGTAGGAAGACAGAGCCAAGAGGCAAGAGTCCAATCTACTCGCTATGGAAAAACCACACCTATTAAAATAAATTCTTTATCGAACAAAGTTAAATTAATTGTCACCATTCCCTTCAACTCACATCATTACAACAAAGTTAGGATATAGCAGCAGAATGGGGTAAAAAGCAGTGAATTTAGGGTGGGATTTGTAGTTCATGTAATTCTTAAAGTCTTTCTTCCACAGAGTAAAAGATCCCTGTCCTCCACAACGCAGAGCAGACAAGGCACAAATATTTGAGGTAGACCAAAAACTAAAGTCAACCCTGTAACTCGAGTACAAATCTGAAATCCCACTCCCACCAGAGTACATGTCAATGCTGTCGTTTGTCTGTGTTCAGCGGCTGGAAGAGCAGGTGGTCTCGTTCGCGCGGGCCGAGCTGCAGAGGTTCTGCGACGTCCTGGATGAGGGCGCCCCCGTGCACCTGCAAGACGGGGACGAGCAGAAGCAGAGGAGCAGTGAGGCCATGCTGAAGATCTCACAGTACTTCCTGCGAGCCATGGGCCAAGAGGCGCTGGCCCAACAACTGCACGACCGTAAGACTGCTGTGAATCTACCAGACAGGATCAAGAGAATCATGTGAATTAGAGGTTTCAATTTTAGAAAGAACCGCTCTCTCCACTTTTTGAACAAAACTCTCTGGTCTTATTTGATGACCACGTAGCACCAGAATGACTGACAATGGAGGACCCATAGTCTTGATGATCCACCCGGAAGTATAAAATCCTTTAAGTAATATGAAATTGCAAACTTTAACATAGTAAATAAGCCAATGAAAAATCTCTAGTTTTAGTATGATAAGCTCTAAAATCTCCAACATTAGCATAATAAAGACCCAAGAATTAAGAGTATAATCTCGGATGTTAGCACGATAAAGAAGTTAGCAATCTCGGTAGAGTCGAGTAGAATAGGGCCGGTGGAAATGGGGCAAATGTAATCACATGAGTTACACTGTGTACTTGTCCTGGACTTCCCCAGAGATCCACTATCCCGAAGTCTGCCGGATCAAACTCAAGAGCAGCCTGAAGCGCCGGTGTGGCCGTGTGTACGAGGGCATCGCCAAAGCCGGCAGGTCCTCCCCCCTACGGGACGTCTACACCGACCTCCACGTCACCGAGCCCCACTCTGAGGACTCCAAAAGCATTCCGCTCCCCCTGCTGTTTGACCCACGCAGCAGCACCAGGACTGTGATGACCCAGGGTGAGGCGGGGGCGGGGAAAAGCCTGCTGACCCAGAAGTTCTGCCTGGACTGGGCTGAGGGCAGAGCGGCAAGGGACATCCAGCTTCTCTTCCCCTTCACCTTCAGAGAGCTCAACGTTCTCAGAGACGCTCGCTTCAGCCTGGTGACCCTGCTCCACCACTTCTTCAGCGAAACCAAGAAGACACGCCTCCGCAGCTTTGATAGGTCTGCCCTCTGGTCTCTCTCTGGTCTCTCTCTCTGGTCCCTCTCTCTGGTCTATCCGTGATCTATATCTCTGGTCCCTCTCTCTAGTCTCTCTCTGGTCTCTCTCTCTGGTCTCTCTTCCTGGTTCCCCTCTTTGGTCTCTCTATAGTCTCTCTGTACTAGAGAGAGAGAGAGCACTTCTCCTAACAGCAGCTCTAGTGGCTTTGAAGGTTGGGTCTTTATGCAAAGGACACATTTCCCTACAGGGGTCACAAAAGAAAGAAAGAAAAAAGCCATAATCATCTAAAGTCAAAGGCAAGGCAAGGCAAATTTATTTGTATAGCACAATTCCTACACAAGGCAACGCAAAGTGCTGAACAAAACAAGAAAGCATTAAAATCATAAATTATCACAGAACATTAAAAAGAAAGATAAAAATATAAAATCCCTCAGTTGTATGCACTGCTAAACAGAACTGTTTTTAACCTGGTTTTAAACATCGTCAGAGAGGAGGCCTGTCTCACATCTTCAGGAAGACTGTTCCAGATTTTAGCAGCATGAATCTGAAAAGCAGCCTCCCCATGTTTAGTTCTGACTCTGGGCACTAACAGGAGTCCAGTCCCTGTGCTCCTCAGAGTCCGGGCTGGTTCATATGGGACTAACATGTCACTAATATATTTTGGTGCAGATCCACAGAGAGGAGTCGTGAAGTAGAAACAGCAGAGTGAGAGCTGAGCCACTCACCTTCAGCTCCTGAAACACAAGCAGAGCTGTTTTAAAGTCTATTCTCTGAGCCACAGGAAGCCAGTGCAGAGACCTGAGAACTGGACTAATGTGGTCGTACTTCCTGGTTCTAGTCAGGACTAATGTGATCATACTTCCTGGTTCTGGTGCTGATGCATTTTGAATGTACTGCAGCTGTTTTACAGCCTGTTTGGACAGACCTGGGAGCAGGCCATTGCAGTAGTCTAACCTACTGGAGACAAATGCATGGATGAGAATTTCCAAGTCTGCTTTAGACACTATGTTTTCAATCCTGGCAATTGTTCTAGGTGGTAAAAAGCTACTACTGATTTGATGTGGCTATTAAAATTTAAGTCTGAGTCCAGTATTACCCCTAGATTTCTGACCTGGTTTGAAGGTTTTGGGGAGAGAGACTGTAGGTGACAGATGACACTCTCTCTTTGTTTCTGGACTTAAGACTTTCTCCTGCGTTTAGCTGGAGAAAGTTGTTTGGCATCCACTCACTGATCTGTTGGATACAGTGAAGGAGTGAGTCCACTGGTCAGTGTTCTCCTGCAGTCAGTGAGACATAGATCATAGTTGTCACATAGAGTGTCGTCTGCATAGTTGTGATAGGACACTTGATTTCTGCGTATCAACTGACCTAACGGTAGCATGTAGAGATTGAATAGAAGACATTTCTCTTTCACAGTTACAGTATATTACAGAAACAAATGAGTTTTTTCTCTGTTTGTTTATCTGTGGCGATCTGGTTTCACCTGTGTACACCAGATAGACAATAATAAAGAAGTAAAGGTTACCTTCGACCAAGACCGTAAACTAATATATTTCTTATTGCTCTCTCAGCTTGAATGTGGTCTTCATCTTGGACGGACTGGACGAGAGCCTGATCCCGCTGGACTTTTCCGAGAGTCCAGCGATTTCGGACGTGGAGGAGAGCGCCTCTCTGGGCGAGCTCCTGGTGAACCTGCTGCGGGGCGACCTGCTCCCCTGGGCCCGAGTCTGGCTGATCGGCAGACCCGCGGCGGCCGGCAGGATCCCCGCCCGCTGCGTCTCCATGATGACGGAGGTGCGGGGGTTCAGCGAGGAGCAGAGGGAGGCGTACTTCAGGGTGAGGTTCAGGAGCCCGGTCCAGGCCAGTGCCGTCCTGTCTCACATCCGGAGCAGCCCGAGCCTCTACGGCCTCTGTCGGCTGCCTCTGTTCAGCTGGATCCTGGCCACCGTCCTCCTGCACGTGCTCCGGACAGGTCTCTGCTCCTCTGTCATCTCAGCATCACATTCTCTGGCTCACCTCCTCTGCCTCACCTCTGCATCATCTCCTCTGCCTCACCTTCTCTGCCTCACCTCCTCTGCCTCACCTCCTTTGCCTCACCACCTATGTCTCACCTCCTCTGCCTCACCTCTGCATCATCTCCTCTGGTGTATCCCAAGCTGAATATCTGGGGTAGCTCATGAACCGATTGAAACAAATAAGGTAAAGACAAGGGGTAAGGGGTCATCATCTCCTCTGCCTCACCTCCTCTGCCTCACCTCTGCCTGAATAAGGGGTGTATTCACCATTGATGAATATGGTCTAACCCTTATGACTGACTCTGGAGCAGGATTCCCCTGGATGAGCTGGTGAGTGTGTGGTCAACCTAACACTGAACCATTGCAGGCGCAGAGCAGCTGCCCCAGACCCTCACAGAGATGTACATTCACTTCCTGGTGGTGCAGACCAAACAACGGAGCCTGAAGTATGAGGGCCGCTCTGAGTCGGACGTCCCATGGAGCCCAGAGACCTGCAGGACTGTTCACGCTCTGGGAAAACTGGCCTTTCAGCAGCTGCGCACGGGAAACCTCGACTTCTACGAATCGGATCTCAGCGAGTGTGGGCTGGACCCCGCCGCAGCGACCCTGTACTCCGGAGTCTTCACACAGGTTAGAGATGATGTCTTAGAACAGACTCTAGAAATTCATGTTGTGCTGAAATAGGTTGGATTTGAACTATCTCCTGATGCTGTTTGACCTTTGACGCTGTCGCCGCGGCAGGTGTTCAGGGAGGAGTCTGGACTGTACCAGGACCAGGTCTTCTGCTTCGTCCATGTCAGCGTGCAGGTGTTCCTGGCCGCTCTTCACGTCCACCTGTCGTTTGTCAGCCTAGGGGTCAACCTTCTGTCCGAGGAGCCCGCCTCCATCTTCTCAGTCTTCTTCCGGAATAGTGGCTCCGACAGATTCTACCAGACTGCGGTGGACCAGATGTTAGGAAACCCCAGCAGAGACCTGTTCACTCGCTTCCTCTTGGGTCTGTATAGATATAAGTGGGCATTTGTTCCAACTGGTTAGCTTCATGCATGAGCTAAGACGGTCGCAAAGGCTATAGCCTGAGTTTTCAGGCATTTGATTGGTACTGTGGTGACAGTTTTTGGAGTAATTACATAAAACCAGCCGCAGCAAATACACGGACGTCAAAGGCCTTTTATCAATGCAGACGACCTTCTGACGCCATGCTGAGCTTTGTGAAGGTCCCTGCTGTCTGTCACACCCTTGTGTCTTTCCGTCTTGCATCTGTATGACCTGCATTTCCACCATTGTCTGTCTGTTCACACCCCATGCCACTGCCACCACAGGGGATGGCGCCGGCGCTTCCTGTGCGCCTCCTCACCGGTGGCCCTCCGCTCCGTTGTGGGCGTGACTATCTTTGGTGTGTGTCTTGTATACAGGAAGCTGGGGGCTCTGGCCCCCAGAGCTGAGCATGCTGCCTTTGTGTGCATATGCTGACTCTCCGCACTGTGCGTTAACAATAAACTTACGCTTTTGATCAGACAAAGGACCTTTGAGTTTTCTCCTTCATGGGGTATATATTTCTATAACAATTTGGCGTTGCTGACATGTCTTGGCATGGATACTTTCGGCGGGGACGAGCGGCTTTGTTTGGCCGACCTGGATCACCAGCCTCTGTTCCTTTTTGGAGACAAAGGAGGGCGCGCTCGTCCCCCGCACGGAAGGAATCCTTTTGCCACACAAGACCAAAAAGAACCTAATCTGGTGAGTCTTGTCTTTTCATCTGCGTAACGAGCCCAGGGCAGCACTTAAGTGTACACGGGGATTTGTTTATTTATGTATTTTTGGGGTATTTCATTCATTGCCACAGCATAGTCTGTGTGCGGGATTTTTTGGGGGGCTTTTTGTTCTAGATTGAAACTAGCGGCTGCGCGTTAGTATCGCATTGTAAGCGACCCTGGAATCTCCAAGTGTCTTCAGCCAGAACCGCTCCGTTTTCAAGAACGCGCGCGCTCGCTGGTTGAACCAGCGGGGGGGGAACGGAGCGCCCCAAAGTGGGTAGGAGCAGGGAGAGACTAAGCGGGTTAGGCCCATTGTTCGTACGAGAAAATGGGTAAAATCAATCTACAGATGCAAGCTGTGAAGTGTTTGCCTATGGTGCAGGTCATCTGCGTGATAATTTAGAAGAAGAAGGGAAGAAAAAAAAAATATATACTTGGTTTTAAGAATATCACGGCAAAAGAGGTTAGAGAAAGAAATATGTAAAAACAATAGCTCCTCCGCTCTTCACCGAAGCGGAGAACACACAGGCGGACACACACACACACCCCCACACCCCCACCCTACCGCCCTTCTTTCCCCTACTAACAATAAGTGTGCACCCAAACAAGGCGTTGGGTTTTTAAAAAATGAGCAGACTACTGTTGTCCCTCTTCCTCTCCCTATCCAGGTCTGTCGGCGCCTTTCCTCCGCGCACTGTCCTCTGCCTCAAAGCACCAGCCCCACGCCCCAACCACAGGCGGCGCCCGCACCAGCTGAGACCCCGCGAGAAGTGGGCCCAAACCGCAGAAGAAGAAGAGGCGGAAACAGACACACGCTCAGGAAACCACAGAAGAAGAAGCGAGGGAAGCAGATATGTGAGACACCGACAACTGCTTTGGAGGCCAGAGACAAACTGCTCCAAATCCCGTGACTGCTCTCCACGGAGGGGGCAGCGTGATATACCAAACGCACCCGCGGAAACCCGCTTGAAAGTTGTTCCCGCACCGCAAACAGAAGAAGCCAAAAGTACCGGCACGTTTGGGTCATTCACCAACCCTCATGGACCACATGCTAACGCTTTGGGCTACCTGGGCCTCCTGCGGACTTTGAAAAACTTCCACAGCCCGGCGGAAAGACTGTGTGCTCGACATGGGTCGAAGGACTGTTACCGGAGGAGGCGTTAAAGGCAGAGACACACGGGGCCAGAGGACGGCAGAGGCGGGCACGGAGGAAACACGAGCGACTGACCAAACCTGGGTTCACATTCGTCACCAAAGCGACCGCTCATGTAAGTTGAACAACAACAAATTGCAATTGGCACTTTTTAGAGATAATTCATGCCCGTAATATACGCTAACAACCTGTGGTGTACAAGTTAAAATTCTGGATGACTCCGGGGCAACAAATTCTGTGCTAAAAGTGACAGCCTTTCTGTCTCCCCTAAAATGAGCGGCCGCTTCATATTCTAATTAGCAGCGTCGGAGAGACGACTAAAGAGCAATTTACGTCACCGCTAACGTGTTTTGATTCTCAGGGCAACCAGCTTAAACATTCTTTTCTATATTCCCCATTGTGCCCGGTTAATCTACTAGGCCGAGACCTTATGTGCAGACTCAATTAAAAATAGATAAATAAAAGGAGGCACCGGCCCCAAAAGTTAACTACCACTGGAAATTGACACCAAACCCTGAGATTGCTAAGTTATTAGTCACAACAAGTGAATAGAGTTACGCCCGCACAAAATTTGGAGGTCAACCACGCGAACGACCTAAGCTGCTCTCTCCGGTCGTTCCCAGACAATAACTTGGAGTTTGAAAATTCATGCAGTGTAGGGAAGATAGGCTAACGGAGTACGTTTATTGAGATAGGCACCACTATCTGTGCTACTTAATGAGCAACAAAAACATTTTATCGTGAAACAAAGGTGAAGTATTAAAGTTTGAGACTAATTTACATTTTTAATGAATCCGACCTGGCTTTATTGAAAAAGAAAAAAATAAGGAAAATAAACATTTTTTTAGGTGACAAGAGCTCATTAGAGATATAGGGGACACAATCTGTGATAAGCCCGAAGTATAGACCACGTGGTAAACACTAAAGTTGGAAATGGATCCTTTTAGGAAAACTCTTTTAAAGCTCTACAGGCTCTGAAAGTTGCAACAATAAGAAATAGCTCATGAGACAATTGGAATTGGACATGGAAAAATATAACAAAGTTAAAAGTACAGGCCTTCTGTGTTGTTATATGTTTGTGTGTGTTATATGTTTTGTGCATGTTATATGTTTGTGTGTCATGTCAAAGTACACTACGCTGACCTTAACAAACTGGACCAAAATACTAACGTGGGAAATCGGCCTGTGATATGACTGTGATATGAGTGTGATGTGTGAAATGAGGAATGCTGAACGGAATCATGGAATAACAAATGTGTCTGTAATGTTTTAATGTGATCATGGAATAATTATTTTTTTGTCAACAGCATACGGTGTAAGTACTAGAGATTCAAAGATAACAAGCTTTATTGAACAGGTGTAAAAGTGAGAGTACTCTGGGATGAGTACTCTGAGAAAAGTACTCTGCTGAAAGTACTCGGAGATGAAATACCTCGCTGAAGATATTGGGAGTTCCTGCCTCTGCTGTTTGTCCTGACAGCGACACAGTCCAACCGCAGTGAGCTGTCGTTGGTTGAAGGACAACTTGGTTTGTAAACTCACATTTAGGGAAGTATAAAATTAGAAACATACATTTTGTTAAGTCTGTATTTGGCTACAGCCTCCGCCCTGATGCCAAACACCGTCTGTCAATGCAGTTATGTTTTGCCCAATTGGGAAAAAGATTGACAAGCGAAAGTGGGCATTTTTTGTGTTTTTTTTTTTTTGTGTTCTGATATTTCTTTTTCAGATGAGAGATAAACTACCCCTGCTCCAGGGATGACAGTAGTATGGATCAGGAGGAAATGAGCCTCCACTTTGGCACAAAAGCCCACAATATGAATTGAGGACGATCCGGGAGAAAAGCAACTGGAGATGAACGGAACAGTCGGTACTTTTGCAGCCTCACTGAGGGCCACTGAGACCCACTGCTTACTTCTCAGCAAAACTCGATCCCGTGGCAGCAGGGTTGCCTCGCTGCCTGCGGGCTGTGGCTGCCGCTGAGAAAGCGGCCCTAGCATCACGTGACCTTGAGGGATACACTGAACTAACTTTGCTTGTGCCCCATGCTGTTTCCCTGATCCTGTTAGAGCAGAGGGCCTCTCACCTTTCTGCGGCTCGTTGGCTGGGGTACAAAGGGGAGGCACGCTGCTGTATCGCCACAATAGAGCAGAGATGCACTCCCAGGCCAGACCTGAAAGAGGTGCCTCTGACTAATCCTGACTTGATTTTTTTTATACAGACGGAGCCGCGTCACGTGACAACACTGGGAAGAACCGAGTCGGCTATGCTGTGTGTTCTGATTTTGATACTATAGACTCTGGTAGTTTGCCCCACTACCACTCAGCACAAACCGCTGAGCTGGTCGCGCCCACCGGGGCTTGTGAGCTGGCAGCGGGCAAAACTGTTAACATATTATGTGATACGCGCTATGGTTTCTCTGTGGTGCACGACTGGGAAGCACTGTGGAAACACCGCAATTTTATGAAATCTGATGGTAAACCAATTCTTAATTCCACACAGGTTGAACGTCTGCTGAAAGCTGTAATGTTGCCCTTAGAGATCGCTGTATGCAAATGCCAGGCCCACACTAATGCCACTGATCCCATCTCTGCAGGGAATCGGCGCGCGGACAAGGCAGCGGCATACGCACCTCTACACACACACACACACTACCTCACTCAAGACGTTGATATTTTCTACTCCAGCAGAGACGCTGCCGTAAGAGGGGAATGGGGCTCAACGACGGCATGGTGTGTGTGGCTGGGACCAGACAGCAAACCGTGCCTACCACGGCATTTCTTCAGACAGTTTGCAATTTTAGCACATGGTCGAGACCATGCCTCAAAAGGAGGGATGATGTGTGATTTAATCACACAAAATTGGTATACAAAGGGGTTTACGGCATTTGCACAGAGATTCAGCCAAACATGCGCTATATGCCCCGCGCACAACCCAGGTAAGTCCCAAAAGTATCCAACAGGCTGCTCATCCTCCGCCCCTGCGCCCATTTCAACATGTCCAAAGGGACTTTGTTGAACTCACACCATGCCAAGGTAAGTAATACTGTCTGGGTCTGGCGGATCTCTGGTCCAAATGGACTGAAGTATTTGCAGGCATACACGCCACGAGTAACGCGGTGGTGAGTCACTTTGTAGCAAAAGTCATTGAGGAAGTGGGTGAATTTCTGGGCATTGATATACGTAAACACTGCAGTTACGCCCCCTGGTCCGGAGGCACGTGCGAGCGAGAGAATGGCACTCAAAGCTCTGCCGCTAGCCCCACGTTGGGCGCGGGACCCCCGAACAGAGATCTGCCAAGCACCTCTTTGTGTGATGACGACATGCTGTCCTATTGTAAGGTAATTAATGCACTTTTGTCCTCTATTTCTGCCCAGGTCAGGAGCGCCCTGCCACAGGCTGCGCAGGCGGCTCTGCACAGGATCAAGCCAGGCGACTGAGTCCTGGTGAAGGAAACGAGACGACAACATTGGCGGTCCAAGCGCTGGCTCGGTCCATTCCTCGCCCTCCTGGTGACAGACACTGCCGTTAAGGTCGCGGAGAGGACAACTTGGATCCACGCCAACCACTGTCGTGCGGTGCTGCCACTGAGGGCCATAGACGAGGACACCGAGGGCGCGGACGGACCAGGCCCATCCGCGGCTCCCTACGCTGAATAGGTCTGCCGGCGTGCGACCACCATCGGTGAAGCAGGCCAACAACAACACCCAGAGATTCCCAGCGTTCCCGAGGCGACCCCCCTTTGCCCAACTCCCCAGCCCCCGGACCCCAAGGCCTGGGAGCCATGAAGGCCCTGAGCGCTCTGCTCAGCCGCAGCAAGTATGCAGAGCTGCTGCTCATTCCAAAGATTTCTCCAGAGCCTGCTCCCTCTGGCCATAATGCAGATTGGAGCTCTGCTGGAGTGCCCCCTGGTGTCTCGTCTCCCGTGTGTCCGGAGGAGGTGGAGATGAGGGCTGCTCTACAGTTCCTGATGAGGCACATGGTGAAGCGTGCTGTCATGAGGTCTCCCATCAAACGAGCTTTGGGCCTGGCCGATCTGGAGCGTGCTCAAGCCATGGTCGCCACACCCCAAACCCCGAGCACTCTGCCCAACCGAGTGCTGAGGCCAAGGCTTCAACGCAAATAGAGTCTTGCCGCTCCAAGACCAAACATCGCCATGACCACTAACGCTCCACACACGCTCATAGGGAGCGGTGCCACTGACTGCGAGACGGCACTGCTCGTGAGTATTCCCGCGGAAAAGACTACCGAACGTAGACCGGCATGGGCCCTTGGACTGTTATGCTGGCCACACTGACACTACTTTCCGTGCTGACCGTGTTTATTATGTTAATATTGCCTTCTCTTATCGCTGTCCGGATCCATTGTGTTATTATAATGTGCTCTTTCTTTTATTGACAAGCATGTGTCTTTTCTTGTCCACTTTGGACAGCAATAATTTAAGTGTTTCAAGCTTGAAGGTGGTGTGATTACGATGCCTCTGGTATTTAACTGATTAATGCAAAAATGGTTTTGAATTATCAAAAGAGGGGAGTGTGGTGACAGTTTTTGGAGTAATTACATAAAACCAGCCGCAGCAAATACACGGACGTCAAAGGCCTTTTATCAATGCAGACGACCTTCTGACGCCATGCTGAGCTTTGTGAAGGTCCCTGCTGTCTGTCACACCCTTGTGTCTTTCCGTCTTGCATCTGTATGACCTGCATTTCCACCATTGTCTGTCTGTTCACACCCCATGCCACTGCCACCACAGGGGATGGCGCCGGCGCTTCCTGTGCGCCTCCTCACCGGTGGCCCCCTCCGCTCCGTTGTGGGCGTGACTATCTTTGGTGTGTGTCTTGTATACAGGAAGCTGGGGGCTCTGGCCCCCAGAGCTGAGCATGCTGCCTTTGTGTGCATATGCTGACTCTCCGCACTGTGCGTTAACAATAAACTTACGCTTTTGATCAGACAAAGGACCTTTGAGTTTTCTCCTTCATGGGGTATATATTTCTATAACAGTACCAGCCCAGCCTCTTTGTATGGCTCATCTTTGGATTTACAAAGACAATATCACAATATAAACACAAGGGAGCGCTAAACCATATACGTATTTCTATGTTCATAAAGGTGTGTGACACAAATAGTTACTGAGCTAGAGGAGTTACTTAATTTAAGTCAATAGGAGCCAGAGCTGGAACAGAAAATTCTCCATGAGCACTTCTTGATTGGCCTCATTGAGCTATGAGCACAGTCTATGGTTCAGACTACTCAAAACCAAAACTTTTACTTTTCTTGATACTTTTCCTAGTTAAACTGCTCTAACCTTCCCCACAGGTCTGTCTGTGCCTTCCAACCAGGAGCTGCTCCGGGGGCTGCTGGGACGTCCTCGCTCGGGCCCCAGAGCGCCCCAGAAGACGGCCGATTACCTTCTTCGCCGGCTGGAGGAGGGGTCCGTGAGCGTGGAAAGGAGCGAGGCCATCTTCCACTGCCTGAGCGAGCTGAAGGTGAGTGGCTCAGCTCTCACTCTGCTGTTTCTACTTCACGACTCTTCTCTGTGGATCTGCAGGAGCGCCGCCTGGTGGAGCAGATGCAGCACGTCCTGACATCGGGACGTCCCGTTGGGGAAGGGATGTCCCAGAGCCAGTGGGCCGCTCTGGTCTTCCTCCTGCTCACGTCCCATCGCCAGGACGTGTTTGAGCTGAAGAAGTACGGTGCTTCAGAGGACGTGCTGCTCCGGCTGCTGCCTGTGGTCCAGACCTCGTCCCGGGCTGTGTGAGTGACCTCTCCAGAGCTGAGCAGGCTGATTTATCAAAATATATCCTAGTCGGACTTCTCTAAAACATTGTATGGTCCTGTGGTGTCCAGGCTGAGTGGCTGTGACCTGACGGAGAAGAGCTGTAAGGCCTTGTGTGTGATGTTCACCTCTTCCTGCTCTCTCACACATCTGGACCTGAGCTTTAACCCCCTCGGAGACCCAGGACTGAGGCTACTGGCCCTGGCCCTCAGGAGTCACCTCTGCAGACTGCAACACCTCCGGTAGACTGCTCACACACGCGCGCACACACACACACACACACACACACAAACTCACACACTCACAGACTCAAATGTCAACTGATTCGTTCACATTTATCTAATATAGTTTTTAGTTTGAATCAGTCTGTGCTTGTCTCTTCAATAAAAAATATACAGTAGATCTGACCTCTCTGACATTCCTGTCTCTCTCTCTGATCTCTCAGGCCTCTCTCTCTGGTCTCTCTCTGGTCTCTTTCTGGTCTCTCTCCGGCCTCTCTTGTTCCTCTCAAATCTCTCTGGTCTCTCTCTGGTCTCTCTCTGGCCTCTCTCTGGTCTCTCTCTGGTCTCTCTCTGGTCTCTCTCTGGCCTCTCTCTGGTCTCTCTCTGGCCTCTCTCTGGTCTCTCTCTGGTCTCTCTCTGGTCTCTCTCTGGCCTCTCTCTGGTCTCTCTCTGGTCTCTCTCTGCCCTCTCTCTGATCTCTCTCTGGTCTCTCTCTAGTCTCTCTCTGCCCTCTCTCTGCCCTCTCTCTGGTCTCTCTCTGGTCTCTCTCTGACCTCTCTATGTCCTTTCTGCAGGCTGGCCGGTTGTTATCTGACTCAGGACGGGTGCTTGTCCCTGGTCTCCGCACTGACCTCTGTCCAGAACCAGCTGTCCCTGTTGGACCTGAGCAGAAACCACCCTGGAGCCTCTGCAGTGCTGCAGCTGAGTGGCCTCCAGGGGGCGCCCCACTCCCCTCTGCAAACTCTCATGTACGCCTCTCTGTGATAGAATGCATGTTTAATGGAAAAAGAGTAAAAAAACTTAACATATTGTCTGTTAAATTTGTGGTTTTCATATTGCCCCAATAACATGACCTTGGATATTCACGTTTAGAACTTGAAATGGTTCAGAACAGAAGGTTTTGTGAGAGAGTTTTTCTCCTTTTTCTGTTCATGTGTCCTTTAAATAATCCATGTTTGTTTTTTAGACTGAGGCCAGCGGGCGCCCAGTGGCTGAGACCGAAGATCCGCTGTGAGTACGACTTACAGGTGGCTGTGAGAGACCAGAGAGAAACAAGCAAGACAGCAGAGAGAGAGACCAGAGTGAGACCAGAGTGAGACCTGAAAGTGAGACCTAAGAGTGAGATCAGCGTGAGACCAGAGAGACAGACCAAAGAATGAGACCAGAGAGTGACCAGAGAGTGAGGCCAGCGTGAGACCAGAGTGAGACCAGAGAGAGAGACCAGGGAGAGAGAGAACAGAAGTAGAGAGGCACAATGGTGTCTCAGGTGTTTGAGAATATACTGTAACTAGCTCCTACACAAACTCAAAGGGTCCTGACTTCTTTCTAATTCTCTTGTCTTACGTTTCTCCATCAGACTTCACTCGGCTCACCATGGACCCCGACACGGCTTACCGGCACCTGCGGCTGTCCCGGGACCTGACCCAGGCACTCCACGTTCAGCAAGACCACGACTACGCCGACGGCAACGCCCGCTTTGACAAATGCCCCCAGCTTTTGTGCGCACAGGAGCTATACGAGCGCTCCTACTGGGAACTGGAGTGGACCGGGAAAGTGACCGTGGGCCTCTGCTACCCCAGCCTGACGCGCAAGGGTAATACCTCCGTTTGCGGCTTCGGCACGGGGCCCGACTCCTGGGGACTGACCTGCACCCAGGGAGGGTTCGCGGTCACGCACCAGGGAAAGCACACGCTCCTGGGGTTCTCGGCCTCGTCCCGGGGCAGAGTAGCGGTCTTCGTGGACGTCCCGGCGGGGCTGCTGGAGTTCTATGCCGTGACTCAGGACCAGGACGAGCCGGTTCTATTGCACACGTTCAGGGCGGACTTTGCACAACCCCTAGTGCCCGGGCTCCAGCTGCTGTTCGGATCCTCGGTCAAACTGTGCGACCTGGAGCAAGAGGAGCCCGACTACCTGCAGGGCCTGTAGTCACAGGACATTCTCAGACATTTTCATTTGTGACGGCCACAAAGCTACATTCATTTGATTTGTATTTGATGTGACAAGAAACATGGCTTTTATGATATAATTTATTTTGGTATTTTTGCTCAAAGAAATAAAGGAAATTCTAAAACAGCACTTCCTAGAACTCAATGATGGGGTACTTCTGGAAAAATACATTATTGATTAAAAAAAGGGATTTACAGAGAACAACAGGAACAACGAGTGTTTAATGTGAGTCAAAAAGAATCAAAGTGAAACATCACAGACTGATCTCTGTGGACCTCAGCACCAGCTCTGGACAGACCCTGGCGCTGGTCAAAATGTTGATCCTGGCCCTGGTCCTGGTCAAAATATTGATCCTAGTCCTGGTCCTGATCAAAGTAATGATCCTGGTCCTGATCCTGGTACTTGTCCTGGTACCTGTCCTAGTCCTGGTCAAAGTATTGGTCTTTGTCCTGGTGCTGGTCAGCTCTTGTGGCCAGGACCAGGATCAACACTGACTTGAGTCGTCCTTAGTCACGGTGGTGAGGTCACTCTCACTCATGGCGTGTTTCCGAGGGTAACCACGGCGACGGGCCTCGGCCTTCTCGGGGCATTCGAGGACCCGTGTCTGCGTGGGGCATTTGGGGATGCCGTTTCCGTGGCGACGCAGCGGGACAAAGAGCACACAAGAGCTGCTGGCGCTCTGCATGCAAACAGCAGCAGCCCAGATACTGAGTTCATAACACAAGTGGTTAGCTTTGCTTCTAAGTTTACAAAACAGGTTTAATGTGGTTAGGTTAGCAGGTTTAATGTGGTTAGCTTTCTAAGTTTACAATACAGGTTTAATGTGGTTAGCTTGGCCTCTAAGTTTACAATACAGGTTTGAAGAGGCTAGCCGTGCTTCTAAGTTTACAATACAGGTTTGAAGAGGCTAGCCGTCCTTCTAAGCTCAGGTTAGTTCTAATTAACAAGAAACATTATTGGAGAAACTAATATAATATTTTCGTTTTTTAAAAGTCAGAAAAAGTCACAATCTCACGATTCTTTGTGAAGTAAAAGTTTGAACACTTTTGGGCAGAAGGGGCGGGGGGACGATAAAACACTACTCCAGGTCGGTCACAAGTGGAGCAGACCAGAGCACATCACTCCAGGGTTAAGTGGAGAGAGGCAAACCACGAAAGAGTGGGGAGAGCCAACCCTGGTCTGTGATTGGCTGAGGCTCACATACCCCTGATAAAAGTGCTCCCCCTGGTCCCTGGGCCCCTCCACTGACCGCTCCATCTGACCAGACTCTTCCATCTGCAGGAGCTGAGGTAGGATCCACAAACACAAGTTAATTATCTTTTATTTAGACATTTTTATTAAAACTTTCTTTTCCTCTTGCTTCTAAGTTGACAATACAGGTTTGAAGTGGTTAGCTATGCTTCTATTTTCATAAATAAATACATAAAACCCACTTTGTAAGCTTCTTTAGGCAACTTTCAAAGCATTTTAAAACAAGTTGGACCAGGGCCTTTCTGAGTGGAGTTTACATGTTCTCCCCGTGTCTGCGTAGGTTTCCTCCGGGTGCTCCGGTTTCCCCTACCACTAAAAATATGTACAATAGGTCTGGCATGTGCCTCCTGTTCTGGCGACCCCCACTCCCAAAAATAACAATTGTAAACCGCTTTGAGACTCCGATGTGCAGTGAAAAGGCGATATATAAATAAAAGATTACATTACATTACAAGTGATATTGCCAATGACTAATCTAGTGGTTAGCTTCGCAGCAAGAAGGTCCTGGGTTTGAATCCCCCTCAAGGTCTTTCTGTGTGGAGTTTGCATGTTCTCCCCATGTCTGCGTAGTTCTTTCCAACAGCAGATAGATGCAACATAAAGAAAGATCACATTAAGATGCGGTAGCTACCGGGACTGTGCATGTGTACGTTTTTTATAGTAGTTTTTGTTTTGTTTTCCAAAGTAGAAGTTTCAGGGTTTGGGATTTGAGCCCAGCAGGGTGTGACCAGTGCATGTGTCCGTCCACAGAGAGACCATGACGGATCTGGAGAGCGCCCTGAACAGCCTGGTCCATGTGTTCCAGAAGCACTGCGGCTCACAGGAGGACCCGCCCCAGCTGAAGAGGAGCCAGCTCAGGGGGCTGCTGCGGGAGGAGCTGCCCCACCTCATGGAAGTAAGTTTTCTGTCCCAAGAATCAAAAAAACGAAGTCGGATGTAGAGATTCATCAACACAAGGCTCCATCTGATTGGCAGTTACCCACATACATAAGATCCTCAACCTTCTTTGGCTTATTTAAATCAGAATTATCTAAATATCTCACCACTCCTTATTCATGTTACTAGTTTTTTATTATTATTTTTATTATTTTGTAATACCTGTATGTACATTTGAAGTTGTATTATTCTACCGGCTGCTGTATGTATAAGGGCTGCACGGTACTGTTTATCAAAAAATATCGTTATCGTGATATTGGTACATGCAATATTTAAAAAAGACAGCAAAAGACAGACACATCAACATTCAACATGAACAAATAAGTATATAAATATATGCATTTGAATGTCATAAATGTTGTGCTTATTTTTTGTTATTTGTCTATTGTGTTTAAATGCGGATTGCAATTTTAGGTGAAAGACAAAAATATTGCAATAATATCGTTATCGCAATACTAATCTATTTCATACAGAAATGATGTTTTCTGAATGTATTTTAAGTGTATGAGGTGGAGTGGGATCTGAAGGAGCAGACCTGTCCTGTGTGCGTTTTAATTGTTTACATGTTTTTGATTTGTATTGTGTTGTATGATATGTATTGTGTTTGTTTTATGTTATGACCCTCTCGAAAATGAGCCGCTGCAACTCAAGGTGTTTTCCCTAAATAAAATAAAATCAAATCAAATCAAATCCAATCCAAACCCGCTCCACATGCCCAATGCTGGATTCTATTTATTTATTTATGTATTGCCGTAAAACAGTTTACAGAGTTTACAAAGTTGTGGATTTATCAACAACAGATCAGAGAATTAAACAGTTCATACACAGGAAATGCAATAATAAAAACTATAATATTACTGTATTATTAATAAAGCAACACCACCCAATTCCTCACTCATTAACCCTTTAGGTGTTTGTGTGTTCATGTCCCAGTGATTTGTGTGTCTGTCAGAAAATAATATGTAAATTTTATGAAAATCCGCGATTGCCACCTCCATATGAAGTCATAATATTCAAATTAGATGGGTACAGGTCATACCTAAATACACTTTGTGCCATTCTTATAATTTCACTAATTTACATAAAGCCTCTATCTCATATCATTTTTACGTTATTAAGAATTTCGAAATTGAGCCCTTTGGAAAAACATGGCGCCTGAAGGGTTAATAACAATAATGATAATAATAATAGACACTCAAAGATGCTTCACATGTCATTCTTCTTTCACTTCATAACATAACATTCAAACCTACGCAGACACAGAGAGAACATGCATCTCCACTCAGAAAGACCCCGTTCTGACCTTAATTCGAACCCAGGCCACTGTGTTGCCCAATCGCTAGATAGATAGATAGATAGATAGATACTTTATTGATCCCCGTCGGAGAAATTCAGGTGTCCAGTAGCAGCAAAAGTAAAAAATAAAATTGATTCTAAAAAGCTAACAATAGAAATAATCAGCAACAGCCCTTCAGGTCACAGCAGCAGAGGTGGGGTAGCCTCTGAGTGGAGCAGGACAGGTCACAGCAGCAGAGGTGGAGTAGTCTCTAGGTGGAGCAGGACGCTTGGTTCGGAGCACTTTCTCTGCTCTAGTTCAAAGTGAAATGCTGAATGCTTCATTAGCATTTTTTTTTTAAAGTTAGCATTCCTCCAGTGGATTTTCATCTGATCCACTTGGTTCGCACCATAAATCCTCTCTGCTCCAGTCTGGACCATGAACACTGTACTGCAGCAATATCTCAGTTAGAAAGAAGCAAAAAAATGAAATTTACAAAGCACAAAACAACAACTGTTTCAGAGCTACTTAGGACCTGCTGCTGTTTTCCAGAACATTCAAAAGAGCGAGGGATGCAACTGTCCGCTGACGTCACAGTCCGACGCATATTTAGATTTTGGATGTGACTTGTTCCGGTTGTTTGCAGCAGGCGTCGGAGGCCGCTCTGCACAGTGTGATGGAGGCTCTGGACCAGGACGGAGACGACCTCTGGGACTTCAGGCAGTTCATGACGCTGGTTACCACGGTGACCGTCTGCTGCCATGGCTTCTTCCAACGTGATCACAAGGAGCACGAGGTGGAGCACGAGGAGCACGAGGTGGAGCATGAGGAGCACGAGGAGCATGAGGAGCACGAGGTGGAGCATGAGGAGGAGCATGAGGAGGAGCATGAGGAGCACAAGGAGCACGAGGTGGAGCATGAGGAGCACGGGGAGGAGGGCGGCCATCATGAGCAGGAGCATGAGTAACTTCTGTGGGAATAGATTACTTCTGCAGTGATATATTTTACGTAATAACGTTTTTAGGACTTTAGCTTTAGCTTCATTAACAAAAGCAGCTCTGATTCATAACTGACAAGTCAAACAAACATATTATACGTAACACGTTATCTACATGTTTATAACACGTGTCACCGGGTCACGAGCCCTGTCTGTGTCCTGTCTGACTGAAGGAGCAGGTCCAAGAGGCTGCCAGGGTTTTACTGCAGCTCACCTCCTCTGGACTCAAGAACTACATTTATCATCAGGAAATATGGTGGCCCCCATAGAGGAGCAAGGAGGAGCATGAGGAAGAACAGGGGGAGGAGCATGAGGAGGAGCAGGGAGAGGAGCAGAAGGAGGAGCATGAGGAGGAGCGGGGGAAGGAGCATGAGGAGGAGCATAAGGAGGTGCATGAGGAGGAGCAGTGTAAGGAGCAGAAGGAGGAGCAGGGGGAGGGGAATGAGGAGGAGCATGAAGAGGGGAATGAGAAGAAGCATGAAGAGGGGAATGAGGAGGAGCAGGGGAGTGAATAGGAGCAAGGAGAAGCTGAGTCACAACTCAAGAAAAAAAAACGTAATTTTATTTTTTATTTTTTTATTTTTATTTTTATTATTTCAATGAAAAACTTATATTTTATACTATTAGGGTTCCTTTGAGTTCTGGATTAAACTGGACGAACAATTTTAAATATGACAACTTAATGACGACATAAAATCATCTATTATCAATTGACATTTGACGTTTATATTTTGTATAATTCTATTGATGTGAAGTTTGTATGTATCTGCTTTGTTTCCATGTATGTCATCAAAATGTTTATTATGCTAGGGCAGGTGTAAATAATGTATAATTATGTGACAAACAGTAGGAGTGGTCATGCTAACGTTAGCTCAGGTGCGCAGCTAAGCTAACTTCAGCTCCGGTTACCATAGTGACTACCAACCAAACTTTCTGTAGCGAATATTTAGGATTTGAGGCATGGATCTAATATACTTTCTTTGATTTGAGGACTGTGAGTAAGTGATGGATAGTGCAATATTACTATCAATAAATGTAGTATTATTCTGTGTATTATTTTAAGAAAGTAAAAATGTCTGCATCGGAGAAGAAGGGCTCTGTAACTGCGCCCAAATGCATCTGTTGCACACTGTAATGATGATATTCCGGTTTAATACAATTTACATTTTGCTAAACAATAAACATATAGTCTCCCAGTACGTGTCGGCTGCGCTCTCTGCAAGGATGGAGCACACACAGTTAGAGTGGCGACGCCTTGTGGTTGAATAGAAGAACTGCAAAACATTTAGATAGATTCTAGAGGGCTTTACCATAATTATTACTTTTAACTTAAATAACGAATATGAAATGAAATCTAATGTAACACTCGGGGTGTGTATTGTATGAAAACATCAGTGATACGTTTATATTGCAACTCTCTCAAAATAAACAAAATTAGTGGTGTTTTGTGGAAAGATATAGTGGTTGTAGCTCGTCTGAACGTGAAACCTCTTCCTAAACAGCGCCCTCATGTGGCCATGAAGAGGAATGCAATAGCAATATACATCCTAACTTTCTCTCAGGTCATATCTCAAGGAATGTGACCTGAACCATTCAAGATCATGTTGTTGTAATAATGTTTTTGTTTTAAATTAAATAACTTCTGTTCCTGAGGAGGTGGAGGTGTAGTACTCATTCCAAATGCACAGAGCGGTTTCCTGTAGATACAACCCTCCAGCTCCAGTCCAAGAGCACGTAGTATTGCAGGAACTTAACTTTAATCCTTAAAAAAGCAGTCTTGGGAATTTCTCTGATCTGAAGATATGATTTTCAACTGCTTCCTCAACAAAATGTTCTGGCTGGTCCCCATTCTGTGTTGTAAAATATTCCCTTAATGTCATTTGATCACAGACAAAAGATTAATGTATCCATGGAAACCAAACAGCACTACGAGTTTCTGGAGATGCATCCTGCTAACGCTGACAAAGAAATGCATCCAAAGTTCATAATAAATGCTGAATATTTTTTGATTAAAGACAAGTAAAGAGTCTGTGATGTCATGATAAGGTGCCAGAATACTGACTCCTGATTGGCTGTTGAGCTGGGCTGCCGCACCCCAAGACTCTGGTCTGAGTCTGGGGCTGGGCTGTCTGTAGCCCCTGACACAGAGGTGAGTGACACTTATTTACTTGGTCTCTCTCTTTGGTCTCTCTCTCTGGTTTCTCTCCCCGTTCTCCCTCCCTGATCTCTCAATCTCTCTGGTCCCGCTCCATGATCTCTCTCTCTCTGGTCTCTCCCCTGGTCTCTCTCCTGGTCTCTCTCCTGGTCTCTCTCTGGTCTCTCTTCATGATCTCTCTCTCTCTCTGGTCTCTCTCCTGGTCTCTCTCCTGGTCTCTCTCTGGTCTCTCGCCATGATCTCTCTTTCTGGTCTCTCTCCTGGTCTCTCTCCCTGGTCTCTCTCCATGATCTCTCTCTCTCTGGTCTCTCTCCTGGTCTCTCTCTCTGGTCTCTCTCCTGGTCTCTCTCCTAGTCTCTCTCCCGTGTCTCTCTCCTGGTCTCTCTCCTGGTCTATCTCTGGTCTCTCTCCTGGTCTCTCTCTCTGGTCTCTCTCCATGATCTCTCTCTCTCTGGTCTCTCTCCTGGTCTATCTCTCTCCTAGTCTCTCTCCATGATCTCTCTCTCTCCCTGGTCTCTCTCTCTGGTCTCCCTCCATGATCTCTCTCTCTCCCTGGTCTCTCTCCTGGTCTATCTCTGGTCTCTCTCTCTGGTCTCTCTCCTGGTCTCTCTCTCTCCTAGTCTCTCTCCATGATCTCTCTCTCTCTCTGGTCTCTCTCCTGGTCTCTCTCTCTCCTAGTCTCTCTCCATGATCTCTCTCTCTCTCTGGTCTCTCTCCTGGTCTCTCTCTCTGGTCTCCCTCCATGATCTCTCTCTCTGGTCTCTCTCTCTGGTCTCCCTCCATGATCTCTCTCTCTCCCTGGTCTCTCTCTGGTCTCTCTCCTGATCTCTCTCTCTGGTCTCAGTTACTCACAGTTATTGACATGTTTTCTTTGGTCCAGTGGAAGTGTTGGTGATGGAGCAGGATGTGAGCGTGGCCCCGGACCAGGACCACGGGCACCAGGAGTACGAGAACCATGAATCGTCTCAATATCCAACGTTTGTGAAGACCCTTGGGGGGGGGCACGTGGCCTATCCGTACCCAGATAATTGGGACTATCTGGGGGTTACGACCGAGCCTTCCCCAGGACTGACCCACGCAGAGACACCCCCGCTGGGAACAGGTGAGCACACAGGATCTAGACTAGACCAGCAGGGCCTTGGACTAGACAAACCAGACCTCAGACTAGACCAGCCGAGTAAATATTTTCTCGAATGAATGACTAAATAATAAATAAATTAAGATGAAGCAAGTGGCAGCGGGTCCAGAAGCGTGTGTGTGTTATCAGGGGCCCAAGGGCGTCGCCCAGAGCTCTGTGCCCCCACTGATAAAACACACAGACACATGTGTGTGTTTGTGTGTGTGTGTGTGTAAGTGTGTGTGTACTGTGAGACTCAGTTTGTCTCATGTTGCTGTTGTGCAGGTGCCGTAACCAGTGGAGGAGTGGTTCTGATCACAGGTGACACTTTGAAAAAGAAAATAGATCGATAAGTCACAACCTTCAATAGACTTCAGATGTTGCTCTCTGGTCTCTCTCTGGTCTCTCTCTGGTGTCTTTCTGGTCTCTCCCTCTGGTCTCTCCCTCTGGTCTCTCTCTGGTCTCTCTCGGGTGTCTCTCTGGTCTCTACCTCTGGTCTCTCTCTGGTCTCGGTCTCTCGTTTGTCTCTGGTCTCTCTCTGGTCTCTCTCTGGTCTCTCTCTGGTGTCTCTGGTCTCAATCTGGTTTCTCTCTGGTCTCATGGTCTCTCTCTGGTCTCTCTCTGGTCTCTCTGGTCTCTCTCTGGTCTCTCTCTGGTCTCTCTCTGGTCTCTCTGTGCTCAGGGCTGTGTGGTCTCATCACGGTGCTGGTCCTCTCTGTTCTGCTGCTGCTGTGGCTCAAGTACCGGAACACAGGCTCCTACAGGACCAACGAGGACCCAGAACCAGACCCAGAGGAGGACCAAGAAGAGCAGGAAGAGGAGGAGGAGCAGGAGCAGGAGGAGGAGGACCAGGATGAGGAGGTGGAGCAGGAAGAGGAGCTGGAAGAGGAGCAGGAGGAGACCACTGCAGAAGGAACCCAGGAACAGCTTTCATAGAAAAACCTCAATGTTTATATTATTGAATAAAAAACTGAATATTCTAGAAAATAACTTGATTTCAATGTGTTCCCACTTCTACCACCAGAGGGAGGTGTTTCACTACTGAGCTCCTCTGTCAATACATATAATATAGACACATGTAGTTTGTCCAACCGCGTGAATCTTTCATATGTTACATACATGTGGAACTTTTACTGAGGAAATATGTTCTTTTTTCATATGTAAGAAAAAAGTCACTATTTGACTCTTTGGGCTGATTTATCACTGTTCTGTCTGAAAAAGCGAGAGAGAGATACCAGAAAGAGAGACCAGAGAGAGAGATACCAGAAAGAGAGACCAGAGAGAGAGACCAGAAAGAGAGACTATGGGAGAAAGACCAGAAAGAGAGAAGAGAGAGAGAGACCAGAGAGAGAGAGACCAGAGAGCAAGAGATCAGAGAGAGAGAGAGCTAAGAGAGAGACCATAGAGAGAGACCAGAGAGAGGGAGACCAGAGATTATAGCGAGAGAGACCAGAGAGAGAAACTAGAGCGAAAGAAAGAGAGCAGAGAGAGACCGGAAAGGGGACCAGAGAGAGACCAGAGAGAGAGAGCCTCCTTTCTCCACTTTGCTCTTTCTCATCTCGAAATGTCCCCCAAGATCTGGATGACGTCACACGTTACGAAGCGCGGATCTAAAGTTAGTTCTTCAACAAGAAGTAACAAGTCCGCGTTTAAGGTCTTCAGCTCAATGTCTGATGTGTAGCACCAGCGTAAAAAAGCACTGGTCCGGGCCCGCGGGGGACGTCCTTAAACCACTTCAGTCACGGAAGCGCGCATGGTTTCCGCACTGAATCATGGTTCTACACGACCGGAGCTGCAGTCTCATGACCCCCGGATATGAACCAAAGGTTAAAGGGGATGTGATGCACTTGTTTTACCCGTTTTCCTTCGACACACTCAAGTTTCCTGTCCATGATATATAATTAGTTATTTATGTGTCTGTGTATCGTCGCCGAGAAATCACAGCAGTCGTCTCAGTAGTTGTAGATTTGCCAACAACAGATTAGAGAATCAAGTATTTTGAACACAGAAAATGCAATAACAAACACATAACAGTCATTGGTCCATAGGGAGCGGGATGAGACCCAGGACTAAGGTTGTAGATCCAGGACTGAGGCTGTAGAGAAGATCCAGGACTGAGGCTGTAAATCCAGGACTGAGACTGTAGATCTAGGGTTTGAGACTGTAGATCTAGGACTGAGGCTGAAGAGTCAGTCAGCTGTCTAACTGTTGTGGTGAACAGGGAGCAGCGTCAGTAGTCAGAGCTCTCTTTTCCCATGCACCCATAACCTCTGGTCATGAGCTTTGGGTAATGACCGAAAGGAAGCGGCGCACATGAGCTTCCCCTGCAGAGTGGCTGCTCCCTTAAAGATAGGGTGAGGAGCTCGGAGTAGAGCCGCTGCTTCTCCACGTCGCGATGGAGAGAGACTAGAGTGTGAGAGAGATACAAAGAGAGAGAGACTAGAGAGAGTCAATACTTTTCTCTCTCTCCCTTTAGTCTCTGTCTTGTCACAAGAGGGAGACTAAAGAGAGAGACTTGAGAGAGAGAGACTAAGAGAGAGGAAGACTCGCGAGAGAGACTAGAGAAAGAGAGAGTCTAAATAGAGAGAGACTAGGGGGAGAGAGATAGAGAGATTAGAGAGAGAGAGAGACAAACTACAGAGAAAGAGAGAGTCTAAATAGAGAGAGACTAAGGGGAGAGAGATAGAGAGATTAGAGAGAGAGAGAGACTAAAGAGAGAGAGACTATGAGAGAGAGCGAGAGAGAGGGAGAGAGAGAGACTAAAGAGAGAGAGACTATGTGAGAGAGCGAGAGAGAGAGGGAGAGAGAGAGAGAGACTAAAGAGAGAGAGAGAGAGAGAGAGACAATGCAAGGGAGGCCTGTGAGCGCGGCCCTGAGTTTGCAGCTACGTCTCTGCACATGTACAGTCCAAGTGCGCAACAGGTCCGTGAGCGGAGAACGAACTTCACTTTGACCACAGCCGCAGCTCCTCGCACTGGGACACAGGCGCTTGAGGATTATTGCGATCTTTGGGGGGGTTTCTCTGTCTTTTCGGGGAATGCGCGTTGGGTTTGGGCGGAGACAGGATCGGCCATGAACACGACCATGTACGCGGTGAAGAAGCGGAAGAAGCCCGTGCAGAAAATGTGAGTGGATCTGTTTTTACGCACAAGAGACGTCTGAGGCCCGGGCTGTGGCAGAGGGACTAAAGCAGGACTAAAAGACAAAAACAGGACTAAAGCAGGTCTTAAACAGGACTAAAGCTGGACTAAAGCAGGACAAAAACAGGACTAAAGCAGGTCTTAAACAGGACTAAAGCTGGACTAAAGCAGGACAAAAACAGGACTAAAGCAGGTCTAAAACAGGACTAAAGCTGGACTAAAGCAGGACTAAAACAGGACTAAAACAGGTCTAAAGTGGGTCTAAAACGGGACTAAGACAGGTCTAAAGTGGGTCTAAAACAGGACTTAGACAGGCCTTAAACAGGTCTAAAAGAGGTCTAAAAAAGGACTAAATCAGGACTAAACGAGGTCTGAATCAGAACCAAAACAGGTCTGAATCAGGACTAATGAAGGTCTAAATTAGAACTAAATCAGGACTAAAGCAGGGCTAAAGCAGGACTAAAGCAGGTCTAAAGCAGAACTAAATCAGGGCTAAAGGAGGACTAAATAGGAAGTAAAGCAGGACTAAAGCAGGTATAAAGCAGGTATAAATCAGAACTAAAGCAGGTCTAAATCAGAACTAAATCAGGACTAAAGCAGGGCTAAAGCAGGACTAAAGCAGGTCTAAAGCAGAACTAAATCAGGACTAAAGGAGGACTAAATAGGAAGTAAAGCAGGACTAAAGCAGGTCTAAATCAGAACTAAAGCTGGACTAAAGCAGGACTAAAACAGGACTAAAACAGGTCTAAAGTGGGTCTAAAACAGGACTAAGACAGGCCTTAAACAGGTCTAAAAGAGGTCTAAAAAGGACTAAATCACGACTATAGCAGGATTAAATCAGGACTAAACTAGGTCTGAATCAGAACCAAAACAGGTCTAAATCAGGACTAATGCAGGTCTAAATCAGAACTAAAGCAGGTCTAAAGCAGGACTAAATAGGAACTAAAGCAGGACTAAAGCAGGTCTAAATCAGAACTAAAGCAGGTCTAAAGCAGGTATAAATCAGAACTAAAGCAGGACTAAAGCAGGACTAAATCAGAACTAAAGCAGGACTAAAGCAGGTCTAAATCAGAACTAAATCAGAACTAAAGCAGGACTAAAGCAGGACTAAAGCAGGTCTAAATCAGAACTAAATCAGAACTAAATCAGAACTAAAGCAGGTCTAAAGTAGGACTAAAGCAGGACTAAAGCAGGACTGAACCAGGACTGAACCAGGGCCCAGTTCAAAGCTATCTGATCTATAATCAGTTGTGCAATAAGCAAACTAACATGTTGTCAAATGAAACTAAAAAGAAGTTACATCCATGAACCTCTGGAACAAAAACACTCATTTCGAAGAGCCTCCTGGACATTTGGACTTTTCATTTTGAACTGAAATTGAAAAGTGGACAATATAGTTTTGAGATCCGGATTCAAGAAAACAGATAAAAAGCCAATCAAACCGGTCGATTGATAATAATACAGATGTGAATTGATAACTATTAAGTAACAGTGGATCTATTGCGTCATAGGTGTCAAAGTCAAGGCGCGGGGGCCAGATCCGGTCCGCAAGACAATTTTTAGAGGCCCCTAAAAATTGTATTATTAACTTAAGGGCGATGGCAATGGGCGACGAAGGAAGGTTATACATCATTTATTTTCTCAGGACAACAACCAAATTTAATATATTCTACCATTTTAATCCAAAAACACATTATTAGAAGTTAGATAGTTCCTAATTTTTTATTCGGCCCCTGACCAAAATGAGTTTGACACCCCTGTATTGCGTCATGAGTCCCACTGCTGTCCTCGGCTGTTGTTGACCTGCTGCTCCGTCCTCACGTTGGCCAATTTTTTATTTTTATTTTTAGCTGTAGGAGAAAAAAAATCAAGGCAAAATCAAAAAAACATAACGGTTGTGTGCAATGGAAGAAAATGGACGTCCGGACACAGTGCTTCCATTGTTCCTCTTTCACCAATTTCAGCATTTCTTATCCTGCCGTGTTTGAAGAGGCCTTTGTGCTCGGAAAATCTCAGTTTCACCCATCACCTAGCCCCGCCCACAGCTCTGTCGTCTGTAGAGATGGTGGAGCTAGCTTGCGTAACATTTGCAAGCTAGTTTTGGTTGTGTTTGTGTGTTTTATTACATTATTATCTGATTTTTGCGGTTCTTTTGGCACCCCCTTGTTAGCGTAGCTGCAGTTAGCTCAGGTTAAAGGCCTCCCTATATGCATACAGTACACTGCTGTCTGAATTCGAACCTGCAACCTTGGAATAGATGTGTTTATTTGTGTGTATTGTGTGTACATCGGAATAAGCTTGAGGCGGGTTTTTGTCCGTAGTCCCATTTTGCATGTTTTTAGTGGTATAGGAAACCGGAGCACCTGGAGAAAACCCTCACAAGACACAGGGAGAACGTGCAAACTCCTCTCGGAAAGGTGCTTTACCACTTATAGGAGTTGAACCCAGGACCTGGTTGTTGTGAGACATGAGGTTAATATTTAATAATGTGTGTGTGTGTGTGTGTGTGTGTGTGTCTCTTGTACCTGCCATTGTATCAGTGTGGGGCCTCGTGTATTGCATTAATATTCTACTACAATGTTACAAAAAATATTTGATGTTTGCAATAAGTTACTTTACACTTTTGCATTTACTTTTACACTAAAAATAAGAAGTGGTTTAGTTTCACTTTTCCCTCAAAAAGTGCAAGTACAGATTTGTGTGATACTCAACATTAGTACTCGAGTAATAAAGTAACAACAGAAAAGAAATATATTTCTCAAAAGCTACTTCCCACAAAACGTCTCTTGTGTTTACTTTTGAGACAGTCCCCCGTCTCCGGCCCCTACACCGCAAGTACCAGCAGCAGTGTGTGTGTGTGTGTGTGTGTGTGTGTGAGAGAGAGAGAGTGTGTGTGTGTCTGTGAGAGAGAGTGTGTGTCTATGTGAGAGAGTGTGTGTGTGTATGTGTGTGTGTGTGAGAGAGAGTGTGTGTATATGTGTATGTGTGTATGTGACAGAAAGAGAGTGTGCGTGAGAGAAAATGTGTGTGTGTGTGTGTGAGTATGTGTGTGTTTATGTGTGAGACAGAGAGAGGGAATATTTTGTGTTTGTATGTATGAATAAATGTGTGTGTGTATGTATGTGTATGTATGTTTATGTGTGTATTGTGTAAACGCTTGAAGTGTGTGTCTATGTTTGAGTGAGTGTGTGTCTAAGCTTGAGACTGTGTGCGTATGTGTTTAAATGCTTGAAAACAGTGAGTGTGTGTCTCTGTGCTTGAGAGAGAGAGTGTGTGTGTGAGTGTCATGTACCTGCCCTTGTATCAGAGCGGGGCCACAGTGCTGCAGCCTGCTCTCACGCGATGTTTCCATGGGGGAGGACTGGGGAGGACGGAGACGGCAGCGGGCTGTAATGTGATCCGACTCCTCCTCCTCCTCTTGCTGCCACAACACACTCTTTTCCCGTCGATCCCTCTGTCTCTGTCTGCTGGCCGGGTTTCTCTTTTTTTTCTTCCCTTTTTTTCTTCTCCATGGCTTGTTTTCTTTCCTCCCTCCCTCGACTCAAATTAACATAGCTCCGTCTCACGCAAACTTGTGTAAGGGGCTGAGGGCTGCCTGCTTTTGGGGCAAACTCTTTTTCTTTCACTGGGAGTTGGTTTTTCAAGTTTTTCTTTTTTTCTTTTCGTGAGTTCTGTGACTCCAGTTGTGTGTACACTCTGCGACACCGTGGGCCCCCAGTTAAAACCAGCCTAATCGAAGCTAATTTATAGAGGTCTTTTTTTAAGCAGGCAAAAGTGTAACACAAAACCCCATTGTATGACCTACAGTGTTCCTACACTATAACTATTACTACCTATAGGCAAGGCAAGTTTATTTGTTTAGCTCATACAAACAGCAACTCTAAAGTGTCAAACAAGATATAAACAAAACAAGGCGTTAAACTCACACATAATTACAGTACAATTAAAAAATAATCAAACGCCCCAGTTGTAGCACAGATAAACAACTGTTTTTAACCTGGCTTTGAACAGGGAAGAAGCCTGTCTCACATTTTCAGGAAGACTGTTTAGCTGCATAAATCTGAAATGTTGCCTCCTCATGTTTGGTCCTGACTCTGGGACCAGCAGGAGGCCAGTCCCTGTGCTCCTCAGAGTCCCAGCAGGAGGCCAGTCCCTGTGCTCCTCAGAGTCCCAGCAGGAGGCCAGTCCCTGTGCTCCTCAGAGTCCCAGCAGGAGGCCAGTCCCTGTGATAAGACGCACTGTTGAAATTAAAGGCTTTTATGTCCGCCTAATAGTTCCAAACATACAATAGTTTTAAAGCAAGAAAGAGCCTTGTGAGTCCCTTATTTTTTCCTTTTTTTGGTCTGAATAAGCTGATCTAAAGATAAGACGGAGGCCAAAAGTACCTGTGAAAACTTGAGATTGAAGAAAACTGGTGGAGCGCCAGAAACTAGAGACATGGATTGTATTACAGAGTTCTATTGTTGTGGTCTGAAAGTTAGGACCAGAGAGAGAGACAAGAGACCGGAGAGCGAGAGAGAGACTAGAGAGAGAGACAAGAGACCGGAGAGGGAGAGAGAGAGAGACAAGAGAGAGAGACAAGAGACCGGAGAGAGAGAGAGAGAGAGAGAGAGAGAGAGATAAGAGACCGGAGAGAGAGAGAATAGAGAAAGACAAGAGACCAGAGAGAGAGAGACTAGAGACCGGAGAGAGATTGGAGAGAGAGCGAGAGAGACCAGAGAGCGAGAGAGACAAGAGAGAGAGAGAGACAAGAGACCAGAGAGAGAGACTAGAGACCGAAGAGAGAGAGCGAGACAAGAGAGAGAGAAGAGACTGGAGAGAGAGAGAGAGAGACAAGAGAAAGACCGGAGAGAGACCAGAGAAACCATAGAGACAGATGGAGAGAAGAGAGAGAGACGAAAGAGAGACCAGAGAGCAGAGAGAGACTAGAGCAAGAGAGACCAGAAAGGGAGAGACCAGATAGAGACCAAAAGGAAACCAAAAAAAAAGAGACCAGGAAGTGATTGTTTTAGTTTCAGAGGATTCTCAAATCTGCTGTTGGCAATTCAGTCTGAAGAGACCAAAGACATAATTCATACATTAAAATTATTTATTTATTTGGCGCATTGACCCCGGCAGTGACACTTGCAGCGATCAGATCGATTGCAGCTGAAGATGAGCTCAGATCCCCCGGGGTCAAGCAATGGTGGTGGCTAGAGTATGGTGTGAATGGGGCGTAGGCGGAGCAGGAGCCAGAGCAGGAGCCAGAGCAGGAGCCTAGAGCGGGAGCCAGAGCAGGAGCCTAGAGCGGGAGCCAGAGCGGGAGCAGAGAGCGGGAGCCAGAGGAGGCGCTGGGGAGGTGGTGGGTGTTAAGAGCTCCAGGAAGCGCTACTTGTCAGGAAGTGGCTGCCTTTTTAAACTGCCTGCTTTGCTGTGAGAGGGTTGTCAGGAGGCTGGCAGCGCTGTGTGATTGGCTGGCTTGGAAGGGGGAATTTGGAAGTCTTTCAGTATGAATTTGCGCGTTCAGCTTCATATTGACAAGTCCAAGTCCACTGCTGTCGTGAATCAGGGCTGTACAAATACCTAGGGCTGGGCGATATGGCTGAAAACTATATCACGATATAAGTCATTCATATCGGTCGATAACAATATATATTGAGTTTTTTTTTTTTTACCTAAATAAATACATTTGTCATGTGGGCTAACCAACCTTAGCAGCCTTGTTTACAGTCACGGGGGAATGAGGCTGGAGGAATATGTTAACACTGTGTCCCTCGTTGTTAGTCCTGGTTTAATCCTGGTTTTTTATTCCTGGTTTAGCTGTTTTCGAGGGTCTTGTGTCCCCGTGACCGCTCCGTGCGGCTCTCTGTGCTGCACATGCTTCCCGAGGAAAAAGTTAATCTCTTGCTTTCGCCGAATACATCGGGTCTGTCCACTGCCTTTGCCGCCGCACATGTTATTCCGCGCACGTACGTGCATAACCATTGACACGGCATTGAAACACGAGCTATAGATCCATAGACGCTGCGCATGGTGCGGTTGTTGGTGTTCTTGCATTTCCCATAAAGTTTTGCGGTTCCTGCTCGGCGTTATTGGTCGAGAAGCCTCTGCCTACATCCCCCACAATGCCATGCGCTTATGAGTCGGCTTTACTTCCGGTGTTTTCTTCCTGTTTTTCCTGACGGAGTTAAGTTAAACTATTGAACATTCTATCGACCCCATTCTCTATTGATATCGAACACATGTCTATCGCGATATATATCGTTATCGTTTTATCGCCCAGCCCTACAAATACCATTGACTTGAATTGGTTTCTGAGAGGAGATGTCATGTTGTGTAGGGTTCCTCCAGGTGCTCCGGTTTCCCTTCCATTAAAAGCCTGGTGGGAAAAAACAATGCGTAAAATGAACTTGCTAAGGTCCCATCGGGAGAAATTTCAATGTCATCTTTTTCGCATAATAAAGTAGAATAAAAACAGTAAAAGTAAGAGCTCAGTTTATGACATCAAACAGGATCTATAGATAAATAACATAATAAAATAATAAAACTCTGGACTTTACACTTGGTTCAAGGATAAGGATTAGCCCCAATAATAACGTGTAATTTATCCATACTTTGTGGCCATACCTGCAGGTGAAAGTCAGATCCTATCAGAACTCTTGAGCTAAGCAGGGCAGGGCCTAGTTAGTACTATGACGGGAGACCTTTGGGAACACCAGGTGCTACAGTGGGGCGGCTGTGGCTGTAAAGTGCCAAACTGTTGTTGTGTCCTTATGCAAGACACTTCACCCACATAAGAAGGAGTATGGTGAGGTGAGTGAAGCGGTATGGAAGGGGTGATGGCACATACTGTTGCCTCGCTGCAGTCAGTGTGCCGACCCAGGCAGCCTGTGCTAGTGGCTTACAGTAACGTTTATCACTTACTTTGTTTGGAGTGAAAAGAATAATGTTGTCTTTAAGCGTCCAAAAAAGTGCTATATACATCCGCGGCATTTAACTTTAACTTCGTGGAAATTGATCATTCTAAGCATTGAGTGGATAGCAGCATGCTTCTCAGCCAAAGGTCATGGGTTCCAGCCCCGAGTGGAGTTTTTGTAGTCTTCATCCTCGTTCTGTCTTCTCCCAATTTACTCCAGGTGCTCGGTTTCCCCTACCACCAAAAACATGTATAATAGGTCTGTATGTAAAGGAGAGAGTGAATGGATGGTGCTGGTCGGGGCTTTGATCCAGTGTGTTCGGCGTCTTGCTTCTGTCATCATTGTGTGTGGAGTAAATGAAACAAACTCTGAACATTGTAAAGCGCTTTGGGTGACATTGGTGTGCTATACAAATAAACATTACTTACTTAATTTGTTCTTCCTGTTTTAGCCCCAAAGCGTCTCCACCTGAAGGGTCCAAAACCAACCCGTCCAAACGCCACAGGGACCGTCTGAACGGGGAGTTGGAGAAGCTGACCAGCCTGCTGCCCTTCAGCGAGGAGGTGCGCGCCCGTCTGGACAAGCTGTCGGTGCTGCGCCTCAGTGTGGGGTACCTGAAGGTCAAGAGCTTCTTTAACGGTGAGTGTGGAGGTCATCTATACACACACACACACACACACACACCTATACACACACACACACTCACACAATATCTACTCTCGCCTGTTATCGTTCAGACTCTGCAGTAGTGTTCAACTCTCAAAGACACAATGGCCCTCATTTATGAAAATTGCGCAGAAAAGGGTGTATATTTTGGGTGTATAATCCAAATACGCACAAGCCAATGCCGGATTTATGAACGTGCGAGACACGGCACAGAACTGAGCGTACGCACCTGCAGCTGTTGATAAATGCCGCGGCTGAAAACGAACGTTATGAAAGTCACGCGTATAGAAATATGCAGCAACACTCGCCGTTTTTACGACAATTGAGAGGAAACGGCACACACACAAAATTTCACGGAGAAGAAAGTTGAGACCATTCTGAACAAAGTGGGAAAAAATTAAGTCTTACTATTTGGAAGCCTCAAAAGTGGCATCAAGGGGCTCAAAAAAGAAAATATGGAAAGAGATGACATCTGTAAACAGCGTGGTGCCTGCAACACGCACTCCTGAAGAGGTGAGTTTATTCATGTTTGAAGGAATATACGCTATGTTATGTCAAACAGTTGACAGATATATTGGGCCAATAGTTAGAATTTATTGATTTATGCCACAGGTGAAAAAAAAATTGAGCGACCTTAAAATGGTTACAAAAAGGCGTTTAGCAGCCCATAGAAGAAGTGCTCAGCAGCCCAGGGGGAGGACTGCCAGACCAAAGCATCCAACAGAAAATATTAAGAAATAAAATTAACTTCAAATTATGTATGTGATTATTATTTTAAAATGGTTGAGCTGCCTGTCTGAGCTGTACAGGCCGAAGGCGGTGCTGGTCATGGTCTCTCATGCAGGGCTGCTCCACCAGTGCATCATGGCACACTGTGGTCCTGTGCCTGCTGTGCCAGGATCATATGGCACATTTGTACCGGGAGGTACCAGAGCGTAGCCCCATGCTTGTCCCAGAGCCATCTTCCTCTGATCAGACCCGCGCAGCCTCCACGGTGGCATGCGTCTTTTCTTGGACCCGCATGAACCAAATGCCATTACGCACTGATTGGTGCATTTAACAATCCACACATTTGTGGGAGACTTTAGAGTTTGACATCTTGCACGTTATTTAAGAACACAAACTAGCCCTAACATAACTTCGTAAAATTGTATATTTGTAATGTGAGAAGTGTGCCTATAATATTGCCAGAGAGGGAATATGTTTATTTTTGTCCAAATGTTGAATTGCATGCGTGTTATTTGCGCGTTGAGATGAAGGTTGAGATGGGTGTATATTCTGTGCGCACCGTACGCTCACTTCCAGATTGACAAATACCGAAAAGTGTAAATCTTTTGCGTATGCCTCATTTACACCCTGATTTGGCCGTACGCAAGTTTCATAAATGAGGGCCTATAACCCTAACCCAAGTCTATAAAGATTGAATACAAAATTTAACATCCTCACATCTAACACATCTCGTCTTTTAGCCGAGTTTTTGCCGCGAATGAAGCCATCTGATTGGTCAACCCTTATAGTATATAGCTAATTTCTGGACCTACAAAGACAATTTCTTTAAGACAGATCTTTAAGCCCAAAATGGTGAGAGACAAGTGTGAGTGTGAGACAAACGCATGTAAGTCAATAGGAGCCAGAGCTAGTAGAGCTAGTATACTGGGAAAGGCCAGAACATGATGTATGACCCATAAAGCATGAGAGGACTAATGAGCTTTGGGTAATGACCGAAAGAACGATTGCGGATACAAGCGGTCCCATGAGTATCCTTTGCAGAGATAGAGTAAGGAGCTCAGTCACACGAGAGGAGCTCGGATTAGAGCCGTTGCTTCTTCACGCCTAGTAGAGTAAAGGTGGCTCGGGTATGTGTTTGTGAGGCCTCCTGGACGCCTCTCTGAGAAGGTGTTCTGGTCATGTCCCAACGGGAGAAGACTGGAAGAAATGTGTGTGGAGAGAGAAGTCTGGGCTTCTCTGCTCAAACAGCTGCCCCCATTACCCGGCAACGGATGAAACGGAAGAACATGAATAGATGGACAGATGAGAACTCACATTCGGCTTTATTTACATTAAAATCCAAGATAGCATGGTCTAATTGAATCCACGTTGTTGTAAAGGACATCTTTAGACTGGGGCAATGCTTGTCTTTTTATTGTAAGGGTTTGTCATAGCTTAACGCGTTTGAGAAAAGAGCATTTAGTCAGAAGGGATGGGGGACTTTAAGATCTGCGTCCCGGAATAGGTCGGTTCGGGGCTTTTCCTGCCCTGTTTTTCTTCCCGCCCTCTCCTCCCGCTGCAGTCTCCCCACACTTCCTCGCCTCGTCGGAGCAGGATGCCAGAGGTTGAAAGTTCGCACGCGAGCCCCCGTGTGTGTATACGTACGTGTGCGCATGTGTGCATGTGTATGCCTGTATGCATATTCACGTGGGGACATGGGCTCGGACTATCGGTGGAAGGGACCTGGGACAATTTCTGCTTCCTTGCAATTTGGATTATCAGCTCTCAGGCGTGTTTGCAGATTTATTTTTGGCGTGGTTTGTGTGTTTGGAATTTGTTTGAGATGGTCAGATAAGGTCATGGGAGCAAGTTTGAGCTGCTTTTACAGTTAAGGATATTTTATGATTCTGTCTAACTAAAATTTTTATAGATTACTACAGTATCTATGACAAACTTGGATCAGTAATATGGACTCAGTTAAGTTTTGGTTTCTATGTTGAGCATGTAGAGCCACGTGGCCAGGTCAAAATGGGAATTGTCAGGGTATAAAGTTAAAGTTAATTTAATTCACTGTATTTGTGTATAGTATGGAGGACCGTGGCTGCCAAAACAATAAATAAATAAATACATTTAAAAAAGATAAAATTTGCAAAGAAATGCATGCAATTATGAGAATAAGTGCATTTATTTCTGTATTTCTGTATTTATATATTTATTTATTTCTGTATTTATTTATTTATTTTTGTATTTATTCATACGTTTATTTCTGCATTTGTACATTTATTTATCTCTATTTCTGTATTTATGTATTTATTACTCTATTTATTTATTTCTCTATTTATTTATTTATTTTTCCATTTATTTATTTATTTCTCTATTTATTTATTTATTTTTGCATTTATTTCTCTATTTATTTATTTATTTTTGCATTTATTTATTTATTTCTCTATTTATTTATTTATTTCTCTATTTTTTTTCTCTATTTATTTATTTCTGTATTTATTTCTGTATTTATTTCTGTATTTATTTCTGTATTTATTTCCGTATTTCTCTTTAATGATATGCAAGTCATGGGGTGGGCCGGGATGCCTCTGCTGTAAGCTCATTGGTTAATCTTTTTCCTTGCTCCATAGCTTGTCCAGCATAGGCGGTCATGTTGAGATCACCACACTCACCCCCTCCACACTCGCGCCACCGTTTGTACCATGAATATGGCTCGGTCAGTGCTGTGGCCGCGTCCACTTTTCAGTCTCTCTCAGCCTTCACTGAAAGCTCCAGTGTCTGAGTGTAAAACACACACTTCGAACGCGGGGTTTTTCGGCGGACTTCAGCGCTTTGTAGTAAAATACACACGAGCACCTGTCAGTGCCTTTGCCAAAAGCCTCTCACGAGCCGGACAGGGAAACGAGCATGAAGAGGCCGACATCGTGGACTCTCAGAGCGGAGGATACTCCTCTATCATATCCGCTATGTTTTATTTTGTGCCCAGACAACACGGGAGCGCACGAGCGCAGTTAGAGGGAACAGTGCCAGAGAAAGAGAGAGAGAGACACCCTCTCTCGGTGTCATGGGAGGAAATAGTTACTTGTTGTGGAGTTTAGGCTGGTCTTTAATTGGGCAGAAAGCGCAAAAGTAACACTGCGCAAATGAGTGATACGGACCCAATCTTTGCCCAATTTGTAGTGGCTTCTCGTGGTTATACGGCGAATACCTGCGTATCGCGTAGGCTACACCACTGATTGTAGAGCAGTGGTGTTTGTGAGCACCCCAAAGCGCCCTAATATTTTTTGGAATTTGACCTGTTCTCTCACTTCTTTTCATGTTAATAATCTGAAAAGAACACAGTGATCTCAACAAGCTATGGAGCAAGGAAAAAGATTAACCAATGAGCTTACAGCAGAGGCATCCCAGCCCACCCCATGACTTGCATATCATTAAGAGAAATACGGAGATAAATACAGAAATAAATACAGAAATAGAGAAAAAAAAAAATAGAGAAAAAATAAATACAGGAATAGAGAAATAAATGTATAAATGCAGAAATAAATGTATGAATAAATACAAAAATAAAATAAATAAATATATAAATAAATAAATACAGAAATAAATAAATATATAAAGAAATAAATACAGAAATAAATGCAGGTATTCCCATAATTGCATGCATTTCTTTGCAAATTTTATCTTTTTAAAAAAAAAAAAAATTTTTCTCTATATATTTATTGTTTTGGCAGCCACGGTCCTCCATAGTATAGACCTGAATACAGTTAATTAAATTAATGTTCGATTTCCATTGCAGGTCCCTCTGGGTTCAGAAGACTCGGTCCTCAGGGTTCTAAAAGCTCGGTCCTCAGGGTTCAGAGGTCTCGGTCCTCATGGGTTCTAAAAGCTCGGTCCTCAGGGTTCTAAAAGCCCGGTTCTTAGGGTTCTAAAAGACCGGCCCTCAGGGTTCTAAAAGCTCAGTCCTCAAGGTCCCTCAGGATGGATGTGGGAGGAGCCAGAGCGAATGATGGGTGAGGGAGGGGCCAGAGCGTGTGATGGATGTGGGAGGGGCCAGAGTGTGTAATGGGTGAGGGAGGGGCCAGAGCGTATGATGGATGTGGGAGGGGCCAGAGTGTGTGATGGGTGAGGGGGGGCCAGAGCGTATGATGGGTGTAGTCTGTGATGGGTGAGGGAGGGGCAAGAGCGTATGATGGGTGTGGGAGGGGCCAGAGTCTGTGATGGGTGAGGGAGGGGCTAGAGCGTATGATGGGTGTGGGAGGGGCCAAAACGTGTGATGGGTGAGGGAGGGGGCAGAGCACATGATGGGTGTGGGAGGGGCCAGAGTGTGTGATGGGTGAGGGAGGGGCCAGAGCGTGTGATGGGTGTGGGAGGGGCTAGAGTGTGTGATGGGTGTGGGAGGGGCCAGAGCGTGTGATGGGTGTGGGAGGGGCCATTGCGTGTGATGGGTGTGGGAGGGGCCAACGCGTGTGATGGGTGAGGGAGGGGGCAGAGCACGTGATGGGTGTGGGAGGGGCTAGAGTGTGTGATGGGTGTGGGAGGGGCCAGAGCGTGTGATGGGTGTGGGAGGGGCCATTGCGTGTGATGGGTGTGGGAGGGGCCAACACGTGTGATGGGTGAGGGAGGGGGCAGAGCACGTGATGGGTGTGGGAGGGGCCAGAACATGTGATGGGTATGGGAGGGGCCAGAGTGTGTGATGGGTGTGGGAGGGGCGAGAGTGTGTGATGGCTGTAAGGGGGGGCCAGAGTGTGTGATGGCTGTGAGGGGGGGCCAGAGTGTGTGATGGCTGTGAGGGGGGGCCAGAGTGTGTGATGGCTGTGGGAGGACCTGGCTCCACTCAGGAATGTAAACAGTCATATCAGTGCGAGTCGAGCTCATACACAATATCCCAGTGTGCTTCAGCCGCCACAACCACAAACAACATACTCAATATGCACACACACACTCAGACACACAACAGACACACAACAAGCACACAACAGACACACATGATCTCCAGTTCTCCAACACAACATAAAACAATAGTGTGTGATGTTGTTTAAACAGCGGCATGAGAGTGAGCGGATGTGAGACTCTGCATGTTGGGACATGATCTGGCCGACAACACAGAGACACACTCATGCACACCCACTCATACACACACACACGCTCACACACATATGCATACATATGCGCACACACGCACAGACACACACACTATCCCGCAGGGTCCCTGTGCACACAGAGATCAGGAGACAGATAAGAGCCCATATGTGCTTACATCAGATTCTGAGACTGGGGTCTGCTGTCTGCATTTGACCCACCCCTCGCTGTCTCTGGGGCCCTGCTGATCAGAACCTTTGCTTGAGGATAATCCTGGTGAATATTTTGTGTTGGAAATCTGAGAGGGAACATGCAAACTCCATTCAGAAAAGTCAGGAACAGCAACCCTTTTGCGGTGACCCACTTATTCTATAAATAAGGACTAAGTCTCCCAATGGTATTTCTGATTTATTCAACAAAACAATGCATTCATCCATCTTTGTTCTCCCTTTTATCCATTGCCTGGTTGTGGCGGCAGCAGTTTGAGCAGAGACAGGTTCCCAAACCAGCTGACACAGGTTCATAATATGTGCAATGGTACTTTTTAATGTATTAATGTAGTAATCTTGGACTCATGTTGTGTCATGTCCCCTCAGCCACTCTGAAGAAGGGCCCTGGAGCGGTGAATGCGGCCATCTCTGCTGCCCCGGCCCTCTCACCTGTCCTGGGCCCCACTCAGCCTCTGGTCACCTCCATTGACGGGGTGAGCTTCAGCGAGGGAGACCTGCTGCTGAAGGTACAGTAAACCTTTTTCAAGTTCATCTCAAGAGAGAGAGCTCCTCCACAGGCGAGGTAGGGTCTTCTTTTATGTTTCCTCAGGGGCCCCTCTTGTACAGCTGTATTGTCTTGTTTCTCCTGATGGATACTGTTTCATACACACACTTTTCCTCATAATCAGTGTTCTGTGACCTGTATAGAATCTAGAATCCCTCAGAACATCTATTGTACATTCTGGTTTGTTAAATTAATCTCATGTGAATTTTGGTGTTCTCTCCTTATTGAAACACAGTTGAAATTTTTTAATAATTATTATGCCAAAAAAGGGAGTTTTAAATGTTAATAATTTTCCTAGATCATCACTGTTCTCATAACCTCAGGCATCTGCAAGGAACTAATCAAGAACACACTCAGGATAAAATGTGAGGAGGCCTTAATTGAGAGAGGCATCCACTTGCATGAACGCACAGGCTGTAGATCCAGGCCTGAGGCGCTAGATCCAGGCCTGAGGCTCGAGATCCAGGCCTGAGGCTGTAGATCCAGGACTGAGGCTGTAGATCCAGGCCTGAGGCTGTAGATCCAGGACTGAGGCTGTAGACCCAGGACTGAGGCTGTAGATCCAGGACTGAGGCAGCTGTAGATCCAGGACTGAGGCGGCTGTAAATCCAGGACTGAGGCTGTAGACCAGGGGTGCTCAATACGTCGATCGCGATCTACCAGTCGATCGCAAAGGTAGTATTGGTAGATCGCATTAAATAAGTAAAAAATTACACATTCTAAACGAATATATACAAAAAACTCCGGGCAAAGTGGAGATTTTTGAAAACTCCGTTAATGCATTTGTGTGTAGACAGAGATAACCGGAGTTTTGCGTTCTCGCACGCCACAGTACCCTCCTAAATTCACCTGATCACTGAAGCATGGATCATACTACCTTAAAAACTGTTTGCTGTGAGATGCTCGCAGCAGCGAACATCCTCGCTCCACATCAGAGAGCAGCAAAGTGATCGCGGGGACTCACGCTCGAAAACAACTAAACCAGGACTAAACCAGGACTAAACCAGGGCTGAGGACGGGGTCAGTGCTTGTAAACATACGTCTTACTCTTTACTCTGAGAGTCTTCTATGACTGTAAAAGTGCCGTTACCGGCGTCTGGATCAAAGCTCCGCCCACTTCTGTGTTTTTCCCCAACGCAGGACAGGACGTAAGAGACGCACATGTTTGGAATGTTACGAATGTGATTGATAACGCAGATGTGTGGATGCAAATTATTTTATAAACTGAGGAGGGGAAATATTTTGATTTAAAAAAAAAAAACAGGCATGGCACCACAGTCAAATGACATCTATGTTTTACTCAGTAATGTTTTACTGACACTTAGGTGACTGCACATGCGCAAACAACCGCGCTCAGTGCAGGAAAGCTAAACCACAACAAACTTGTCAGCGAGTTACCGCCAATTTTCCGGACTATGCCTCCCTGGCCGATTCAATTCAGTGCAAGTCATAAGAGTAAACTCGGGTAATGACAAAAAATTTACATAGGTAGTTGTGTTGTGCTATATTGGCTCATGCGGTTTTGCATGTACATAAACATACATGTAGATATAAAGAATATTTTTTGAAATATATGATTTGCATTTTTGTAGTAGGTAGATCATTTTGACTTGATCCTTTTATAAGTAGCTCGCATGCTGAAAAAGTGTGAGCACCCCTGCTGTAGACCCAGGACTGATGCTGTAGATCCAGGACTGAAGCTGTAGATCCAGGCCTGAGGCGCTAGATCCAGGCCTGAGGCTCTAGATCCAGGCCTGAGGCTGTAGATCCAGGACTGAGGCTGTAGATCCAGGCCTGAGGCTGTAGATCATACAGGACTGAGGCTGTAGACCCAGGACTGAGGCTGTAGATCCAGGACTGAGGCTGTAGATCCAGGACTGAGGCGGCTGTAGATCCAGGACTGAGGCTGTAGACCCAGGACTGAGGCGGCTGTAGACCCAGGACTGAGGCTGTAGATCCAGGAGTCAGGCTGTTGTATGTATGACTTTTGACTTTCTGTGGAGACAGCCTGACCATGTCCTGTTGTCTCATAGGCTCTGAATGGCTTCGTGCTGGTGGTGACCGCAGAGGGATATGTCTTCTACACCTCCCCCACAATCCAGGACTTTCTGGGCTTCCATCAGGTAAGAGGAGCTCCAGCAGGTCAGGAGCCGGGGCAGGTCTGGTCCAGGATTTGTAGAGTAGAGTCTGGTCTAACTCCTGTGTTTAGTCCAGTTTAGTCTCAAGGATCCTCCACATTTTGGAAACAGATCTGTGACCCAGACTTGGTCCAGTTAAAGTGGTCGTGCCCTAAACGTGTGTGTGGAGAGTGGAGAGGACAATGGACCTCAGGAAGCATGGACAATCTGAATCTGCAGCTATTGTTCGGAGCCGTGTTTGAATGACCTCACAGCTCAGCAGCTTAGTGCAAGTAGTGTATGTGTTTGTATTTAACAGGGGCAAGTGAAATCGACCAAAACATGCTCCAAGTTGCAGCCAAAACACTCCATCCCCTGCTGTCCCTACAAGAAGCAGGTCGGGCTTAAAGAAATAAGACAGAATCAGCAAGATTAGTTTATATCATGTATTTGTAGGTCTTTGAGTTTAGTTCATATTCTGTGAGTAATGCGTAACAAATGTGTAACTCCACCTCTTCTGCTATGACCTTCTGCTTTTAGAATCATGTATTTATTTGTTTTATTTGTTTGGATGAACGTGTTTCTATATTTCTCTCATGGGTGTTCAATAAAGTATCTATATACAGTATCTATCTAACTGGTGTGTGTGTGTGTGTGCCTGTGTGTAGTCAGATGTGGTGCACCAGAGTGTGTTTGAGCTCATCCACACAGAGGACCGTGCTCTCTTCAGGCAGCAGCTGCACTTCGCCCTGAACCCCAACACCTCCACACGTGAGTCCCACATGCCCCTGACCCACAGACTTGAGGCTCCAATGACCACCTCACATTTGGCTACTCTGCTCCTTCAGATGACCAGAGCTCGTCGGAGGTCAGCACCTCCCTGGTGACGTACGACCCAAAGCAAATCCCTCAGGAGAACACATCCTTCTTGGAGCGAAACTTCTGCTGCCGATTCCGCTGCCTCCTGGACAACTCCTCCGGCTTCCTGGTACACACACGTCACATTCTTCTTATAGACACTTTAGCCTTCTACTCTACTCTACTCTACTCTACCCTTCTCACACGGTCATCTACTATGTGTGTAGTTCTGAGTGTATGAAGGCCTGTGTTTGTGGAATGTCCATATGAAGACCTGTGTGTGGTGATGATGGTATGAATCTGTGTGTGTGTGTGTGTGTGTGTGTGTATGTGTGTGGTGAGGATTGTATGAAAACCTGAGTGTGTGTGTGTGGTGAAGACCATATGAAGACCTGTGTCTGTGTGGTGATGACCAAATGAGGACTTGTTTCTGTTTGTGTGGGGTGATGACCATATAAAGCCCTGCGCCTGTGTGGTGATGACCATATGAAGACTTGTCTCTGTGTTGTGATGACAATATGAGGACCTGTTTGTGTTTGTGTGTGGTGAAGACCTGTGTCTGTGTGGTGATGACCATATGAGGACCTGTTTGTGTTTCTGTGTGGTGATGACCATATGAGGACCTGTGTCTGTGTGGTGATGACCATATGAGGACCTGTTTGTGTTTCTGTGTGGTGATGACCATATGAGGACCTGTGTCTGTGTGATGATGAGCATATGAGACCCTGTTTGTGTGTGGTGATGACCATATAAAGCCCTGTGTATGTGTGGTGTTGACCATATGAAGACTTGTCTCTGTGTGGTGATGATGACCATGTGAGGACCTGTGCCTGTGTGGTGATGACCATATGAGGACCTGTGTCTGTGTGGTAATGACCATATGAGGACCTGTGCCTGTGTGGTGATGACCATATGAGGACCTGTTTGTGTTTCTGTGTGGTGATGACCATATGAGGACCTGTGTCTGTGTGGTGATGACCATACAAAGACCTGTGTCTGTGTGATGATGACCATATGAGGACCTGTGTCTCTGTGGTAATGACCATATGAGGACCTATGTCTGTGTGATGATGAGCATATGAGACCCTGTTTGTGTGTGGTGATGACCATATAAAGCCCTGTGTATGTGTGGTGATGACCATATGAAGACTTGTCTCTGTGTGGTGATGATGACCATGTGAGGACCTGTGCCTGTGTGGTGATGACCATATGAGGACCTGTGTCTGTGTGGTAATGACCATATGAGGACCTGTGCCTGTGTGGTGATGACCATATGAGGACCTGTGCCTGTGTGGTGATGACCATATGAGGACCTGTGTCTGTGTGGTAATGACCATATGAGGACCTGTGCCTGTGTGGTGATGACCATATGAGGACCTGTGTCTGTGTGGTGATGACCATATGAGGACCTGTGCCTGTGTGGTGATGACCATATGAGGACCTGTGCCTGTGTAATGATGACCATATGTGTTTGTGGGTGCAGGCGCTGAACTTCTACGGCCGTTTGAAGTTCCTGCACGGCCAGCAGCAGCACGCAGAGGATGGGGCCCCTGTGCCCCCTCAGCTGGCCCTGTTTGCCCTGGTCATGCCCATGCAGCCGCCGTCCATCCTGGAGATCCGCACTAAGACCCTGCTCTTCCAGACCAAACACAAGCTGGACTTCACCCCCATGGGCATCGACAGCCGGTACTACTCTTACTATAGATGTACCTTATACACTTATCTGGTGGGGACATTATTGCCCATGTATAACACTTTGAGTTGGATTTTACATGAAATGTGATATAAATTATTGATATTGATTAATGTGTGTTTGTGTGTGTGTGTGTGTGCGCAGGGGAGAGGTGATCCTGGGCTATACTGAGGCAGAGCTGTGCGCCCCCGCTTCTGGGTACCACTTTGTCCATGCGGCAGACATGATGTACTGCGCTGACCAACACCTCCGCAGTAAGTGTGTGTGTGTGTGTGTGCGCGTTTGTGTCTGTGCTCTGTGTGTATGTGTGTGTGCCCATGTGTGTGGGTTCTCTGTGTGTGTGCACGCGCTCTGTGTGTGTATGTGTATGTGTGTGTGTGTGCATGTGTGTCTGTGTGATTTTGTGCGTTTGTGATCTGTGTGTGTTGATTTTTGTGTTGTCTGGAACAGTGATGAAGACCGGGGTGACTGGCTTCACTATCTTCCGCCTCTTGACTAAGAACAGTTCGTGGAAGTGGGTCCAGTCCAAGGCCCGGCTGATTTTCAAGGGAGGGAAACCTGACTTCATCATCACCAGGATGAAGGCTCTCACGTAAGTCCCCACGGCTCCACCAGAGGGCGCCATACTCTACTTAACATGAGATACAGCCGATCAGCATCATAGACCTCACGGGTTTGACTCGCTTTGCGGTAGTTTATGTATGATACTTTGACTTCCATTATCTGCTGATATCAAAATAAACCCACACCAGTGAAGGCTCAGAATTTAGATCATGCGTGCTTGTGTAAGTGTGTGTGTGTTCCTCACTGACTGTGTACTGGTGTCTGTTTCCAGGACAGAGGAGGGCGAGGAGAACTTACGTCAGCGGCACCTGCAGCTTCCCTTCACCAGCTCCTCTGGGGAGGCTCAGCTATATGACCTGGCCCCCACCGTGGCCCTTCCAGGCCCCGAGCCTCAGGATCAGTGCTCTGCCCCGAAGCAGAGGAGAACGGACTACAGCGTGACCCCCAGCTCCATCCTGGGCAGCATGCTGGGACAGGACCACTCCCTGTATTGTTCCCACAACCCCAACATGAGCTCCGTGGAAGCCTTTGCAGACAGCGAAGCTACGTTCAGTGTCGCTGGGGCCCCGTGGTCCGAGGGCCCCGGCTACTCCAGCACACTGGTGAAGACAGAGTCCAGGATGCAGGACATGGTGGACACGCTGCAGCAGGTGCTGGGGGACAGCAGCCTGGTCTCCTCTCTGGGGGTTGAGCCTGAGGAGCTGAGGAGCTGGGAGAGCACCCTCATGTCCCTGAACGTCAGCAGCTCTGACCTCGACAGTGCCCTGAGCCGGGACATCCTGACCTTTGTGGAGGAGCAGTTTCAGAAGGAGGGGGGCTTCACTTTTTTGGAGGATATCCCCACTGCTCTGCCTAGCCTGGATCTAAGCAGCGAGTCTCCTGAACAAGTGCTGCTGCAGGAGCTGCACTTCGACATTCTCAGTGACATTATACCAAAAGCAGAGGCTCCACAGAACAGCTTCAGGCTGGGTTCCATAGAGCCCCCCCTGAACGGGACTGTACCTCTCTTCTACTCAGACCCCAAACCTAATTATCAGACATATGTGAATAATGTAACAGGCCAAGCGCCAGTCACTATCACCAGTCCCCAGACATGTGTGACCAGAGGGATCCAGGCCCCAGAGCAGCTCCAGCCACAGCAGGGGGGTCTGCCCCCTCCCCTGCACCACCCTGAGGTGGGGGGCTTGTACACACACGCACCACCACAGCAGGGGGTCGAGTGGAGCTGCCCTGTCCCCCCACAGGTAGGGGCATTTAGCAGCAGCCGGGCGGGGGCCTGGTCCCACCAAAGCCCAGACTCTAATGGACACCCTCACATCTCTGGAGCTCAGCACAGGAGAGAGCCTCTGACCTCCAGCTGCATGTTCTCACCAGCCCTCAGCACAGGGCTCCACACAGAATCCTCCAGACCCTACTGCATGTACCAGCAGCACCCTGAGGTCCCGAACCCCCCAATGTCCTGTACCAACGTGGCCGTCTTCAGCCTGGACTCTCTGATCTCTCCAGCACAGACGTTCCACTTCGGACAGCAGAGCAAGGTAACCTACAGTTTATATGTGCCCTGCGGCCCCTACACACCGCAAGCTCAGAGTCATGCGGATGCATGACACCAGCGCGTCAGCTGCTGTGCTGCTGTGTAGTTTATGGAGAGGTGTAGAAGATAGTTCAGGCCAGAGGACTAATGTATAGCAGCATTGATCTCATGGTCTCTGTGAGCTGGTGGAGTCAGACGTGAGACTGTATGAATAAAAACAATGTTCAGAATGGCTGTCAAACATCCCAGATCTTCTAATGTTTGAAGAGAAGAGTTGACCTAGACCAGGGGTGCTCACACTTCTTCAGCATGCGAGCTACTTATAAAATGATCAAGTCAAAATGATCTACCGACAAAAATGCAAAACATATATTTGTTTCTAAATATATTGAGGATTCTTTATATCTACAATGTATGTTGATGTACATGCAAAACCGCATGATTTATGAAATAATTTGCATCCACACATAACCGAACATATGCGTTTTCAATCACATTCATAACATTCCAAACATTTGCGTCCTCTGACGTCCTGTCCTGCGTTGGGGAAAAACCACAGAAGTTCTGTAGCGGCACTTACAGTCATATTAGAAACTCAGGGTGAAGACATATTATTAATAGATCCATAATGAAGATATATGTTTACAAGCACTGACCCTCGTCCTCAGCGCTGGTTTGATCCTGGTTTAGCTCCTGTTTTGGTTGTTTTCGAGCGTGCATGATCACTTTGCTGCTCTCTGATGTGGAGCGAGCGGTTCGCAGCAACGGACAGTTTTTAAGGCAGTAAGATCCATGCTTCAGTGATCAGAGGTCGCACGTTTTGTTTGTTGTTGTTTTGGGGGCATTCTGTGGCGTGCGAAAGCCCAAAACTCCGGTTATCTCTGTCGACACGCAAATGCATAAACGAATCATTTTTTTATTGTGATGCGATCTACCAAAACTACCTCTGCGATCGACGTATTGAGCAGGGGGAATTTGGCATGATCTAGTGCCAAAGACCATTCGCACAAACATGTTCATTGTGTATTTTGACTGAAATACGCAAGGCTTGTATTTCTGCAAGGCGGTGTGCATGATCCAGGCTTCTGCAACAGGCACGCATCTGAAATTAGCCTTGCTGTTTTGTAGATTTTTGTGTGGAATTGTGTATGCTTTTTTTACAGCTACAACATCATATCAGTCTGATCTCTCTGGTCTCTCTCTCTCATCTCTTTTTCTAGTCTCTTCCTGATGTCTCTGGGTTCTCTCTGGTGTCTTCCCTGATCTCTTTGGCCTCTCTCTGGTCTCTCTCCCTGGTCTCTCTCTCTAGTCTCTCTGATCTCTCTGGGTTCTCTCTCTCTGGTGTCTCCCTGATTTCCTTGCTCTCGCTCTGGTCTCTCTATGGTCTTTCTGGTTCCTCTCTGGTCTACTCTTGGAGCTTTGTTCTGATGACTGTTTGACATCTATCTTGTCTTATCTCTTCAGATAAACGCCATGGGGAACGGGGGCTTCTCTTTGCCCTCTGTGCCCAACGGAGGAGGGACCTACTGCTCCGAAAATCAGTAAAAAGCCTCTCCCCCGACACCCCCAACTCCCATCTCCATCTTGTGTGGACAAAAGGACGTGAGACAGCAGCGTCTTTAATCCTGAACTCGCCAAAACACGGATGGATCTTTGGACTGTGAAACGCTCAGACGGGCGGAGTGAGGGAATTTGTGGAAACTGAACTAAAGCCAAAGATTCGGAGACCAACGCTGATTGATTTTGCGCCACAGGAAAATGTCCATTTTAACTCCAAAGACGGTTCCCCCGTTTGGGTAAGGGCCCTGCTTCTATCTCATCGAAAGAAGGCTAGACATTTTCCTGTCCCGATTTATTTTTCAGATTCAAATGTACATACTGATTTGTAAGCTGTAAGTTTAGAAAAGTGAATAGTGGATTTAAAATGCAATCCAAACACATGCCCTATAAGTAAACAAAAAGAGTGAGATGGGACCTGTTCACTGCAGTTTATAGTTCAGTTCTAATACAGACTTTTCACAGAGCACGCTGGGCTCGTTCTGCTCACATCCGAGGACGGTCGGTTTTTAAAGTTGATGTAACGTTGTCTAAAAACAGACCTGGAGTGGTTTTTGCCCCATTCATATTAATCATCCATATTAATGTCAGGACCAGAGAGAGAGGAAAGAGACTGGAGAGAGAGACCAGAGCGAGACAGGAAAGAGACTGGAGAGAGAGACCAGAGAGAGACTTTCCAGAGACCAGAGAGAGGCCAGAGAGAGACTATTCAGATCAGAGAGAGACTGGAGATATGCAGAAGTACTAACACAACTTGAACCTCTGCACATTTTACTCATGTTGAACACCACAAACATATAGATTTTATATATTGGATTTTATTCTGAAAAACTGCAACAAAGAAATTGACAACTTTTGCTGAAAATCCAGCACAGGTATCATGGAGTCAGGTGTCAGCTGTGCCCTGACCCCACAGACCCCACAGACCCCTCCACCACCCCTACATTGGGTTCCATTCTTACCTGTTCTTGCCAAAGAAAAGCACCCCCACACCATGATATAAACCACTGGGCCTTGTTTTTGCTTGATTTATTTTCTATTATTTTATAAACGAGTATATTCTCAACAATAGAAAAGACTCCCCAGTTGAAGTCCCCTGTAGAGAAACCACACGCTGCTGTCTGTGGTCAGTGTAAAGCCCTCGTTTTGCTTTCACTTTCACAGCTGTCTGTTTTTCTTTGTTCTTATCTCTCAACAGAAAATCCCAAAATACAATCTTTGTGTGTGGAAACTGAGAAACTGAAGCAGATTTAGTATTTGTATGTGTTGGGTTGGCATGTTTCTGTGGCCCCTCCCCCTTTGCGGAGAAAAAACGGTGGCCCCTCCCCCTTTGCGGAGCTTAAGGCGTAGCTCCGCCCCCTTTGAGCAAAGCAGAGAAGCAGGTTTGCCGGCAGCAGAACGAGTCCAGCGTGTTTCTCTCGGCTTCCTGTCCTTGCTCTAAATGTGTATTTGTTGACGATATTTACATTATTGAGCTGAAATGTGACAATGATTTTGAACAATTGCTTTTTATGCGTTATCCACATTTGTTAAACTCGTGCACGTTGTTGTTTTTATGTGACTCAAACACGCACAATTCCATAAAGGGAACTGCATATTGTGCCTTTTTCAGTCGAGATCTTCTGAACCGAAACCAAAGTGCACTCAACACTAACCTAACGTGAACTTGCTCCCCACGGAAGAATATTTGGAATCTGAGAAGATGGAAAAAGCCTCAGCTGCAGTATTTCAATATTTTTGCTTTGTCAGATTCTCAAAAACACACTGTGAAAAATGTGCCGTACTTTCTGGACTATGAGCCTCTATGTTTTTCAACTTCTGCGCAGTTGTTATTATTGTGTTAGAGCGCCCCCTGTGGTATGGGATTTGGATCAGCTGTTTATATCCCAAGCAATGTGTTTATGTGAACAGCGGAAAGACATGAGTTTATGTCATTAGTGCTTTGGTCAGAGTTTTTTGACTCAATATTTTGACTTTTGAGTTTTATTAAGAATGGCGTTCCTGATTCACCAACATCAGATCAGAGAACAGTTCAAACTCAAGAAAAGCAATTATAACAAACACATAAGAGCCATTGGTCCTTAAAGAGCGGGATGAATACTGTCCAGAAGTCTCAGTATAATGTCCTTAGACCCTCCTGCATCTGCAACGAACCAATCAAAAAGCCAGGCTGGAAATAAAGTGAGAAACCTCAGGGAGGGAGGGATCAGCTTATTCTGACTCAGACTGTAGACCCAGGACTGAGGCTTTAGACCCAGGATTGAGACTGTAGATCCAGGACTGAGGCTGTAGATCCAGGACTGAGGCTGTAGATCTAGGACTGAGGCTGTAGACATTTTGTAGATTGTTTGTTTTGTGCCCTCAGCTGTTGGTGAAGAGTGACATCACAACATCAACCTGCGGCTTATACACAGGTGCGGTTCATAGTCCAGCGAGTACTGAACATGAGAATATTTTTAAAAAATCATGATTTCGGGATTTTATTGCAAAGTTCCGCCACAGATTTAACAACCAGTCCGTCCAGACAGCAGTGTGCCTTGACCTCTGACCCCTGACCCTGAGGGCAGCTGTGGCCTGTCGCACAGTCACACACTTTAGGATTTATTTTAACGTTTATTTCAACATACTGTGTCTTTTTTTGTTTTTTTAACTGCAGCTTGATTTATATAAAAGTGAAAATATATTGGACTCGTAACTGCCTGTAACGTGTTTGTGCTTGTCGAAGAAGATTATGCTATTTTTACATCAATATTTACCAAGATTATTTTCAGACCCTCAGATTCTGATTGAATTCAAAGTTTGAACTTTGTCACTGCATTTGTGAGAAGTTAAAGTCATTCATCAAGCGAAGGGATCATCTGCAAAACAGATTTATCCAATTAGAAAAGGTGTCAAATTTGTCTCTGGTCCACGGTCTGTCAGGTCTCACTCTGTCTATGATCTATGGTCTCTCTGGTCTCTCTCTCTCTCTGGTCTCTCTCTCTCTCTGGTCTCTCTGTCCATGGTCTCTGTCTGGTCTTTCTCAGTTTTAAAAATTTGTCAAAAAGTTGTATTCTTCTCTCCGTTCTTTCTCTCTGGTCTCTCTCTCTCTCTCTCTAGTCTCTGTCATATGATCTATGGTCTCTCTCTGGTCTCTCACTGGTCTCTCACTGGTCTCTCTCTCTCTGATCTTTTTAATGGCAGCACATATAAAATACTTGCATGGCACAAATTTAGATCTGACTTGTTAAAGGGCAGATTGTAAACCTTTCAGACATTGTTTCTGTCACTTATGTTATTTTGCAAATGAACCATTCAGGTGTTGAATGGGTGAGATTTTATTCCATTTTGAAAACTGAAACGGCACAATTCAACAATCTCACGACACTGAAAACAAACAGAATGTACTTTTATTTCATGTCGCACATTTTGGATGAGAGATTATTTGTTGCTTATAAGTAAAAACAGACATAACCTGCTTTTATACATGCTTTATGAAATCTTTAATGTAATCTACAATTGTTTCTCCCAACTCACGTGTGTGTACGGGGTAAATAAATGTAAAAAACTCAATATGTCTTCTTTATGTTTCAGGCTTTGAAGGTTCTGTGAATGAGACGAAGAGTGAAGAAGCTAGCTCTGTGGAATTAGCACATGTTTGGGTCGCAGTCAGATGACCACGCCCCCCTGAGATGACCACGCCCCTCAGACTGACCAGGCCCCCTCGCCGTGCTGTGGCACGAGCGAGTGTCTGAAGAAAGGGAGCTTACACACCATCAACAGAGACAAGGGGGCATTTACCTTGGCTCACACTTGGGACTTCTCTAGAGACCAAAGTAAGGCAGGTGCAAAATCTGATCTGAGGAGCCGTGGTCAGTCTGAATGGGCGTGGTCAAGGCCCGAAATGTGTGTAAATTTGACAGATCTAGCTTATATACTCTTTGTCCCATTGACAGAACCTTCTAAGCCTGTGTGTAGCAGGGCTGAGCCTCCATCACCCATCCATCCTAACCAAAATGTATTAATTATTCGACCAAATGTGAGAGAGGAAAACGTCCAAGTTACTTTAGCCTCTGCTTCTCGGGTGTCTTTAGTTCATCTGTGTACAACAGGGAAGTCAGGGCGTTTTGAGAAAAGCCATACCATCTGTGAGTTTTGAGTTGGCTGCAACGAAGGTTTGGGATGGGAATGAAAAGTGCGTTTGAAATAGTCAAAAAAATTGAGATTTAACAGTTTTGTTGCCATGGCGCCCAGCCCTGTCCACAACTAAACATGTGTCCACAACTAAACTCATGTATATTTGTCTCATTAAATATCTTCACCTGTGCAGCTTTCTGTTGTCACCCCTTCTCTCCATGAGCCAGTCCACCCTGGAATGATGTCACACGTTTGTCCATTTGTCATTAAAGCTGGTGTACCTAACTTGTTTCCATAAATAACACATGCAGTTTGTCCAACACTTGTCAAAGGAAATTTAGTTCAAACAAGATACACAACAAACTTTTTTTGCAACAAACCAATACACAACAAGCATGAACATGTTTATACAAGTATTTTATATCTTGGATTTAGATATTAACATTTTCAGATAAAAAATTATAAGTCCAGTGGTCTGATGTCCCCTAAATTCTTAAAATAAATCAACTCATATTCATGAGTTTGTTCCACCATATACCAATATAAATGATCGTCAAAATAAGTTACAGTTAAGATTCTGATAAATACAAATACTTCTATTTCACACTTTGGAATCATGTGTACAATTTCACCAAAGAGCTGTTCTCCTCGGTGATCAGACTTCAAAGCAACCACACAACCAACTCTAAATGTTTGACCAAAAATACAAACAGAATGAGCAACATGAATGGTACTACATGGACTAACATCATTTTTTTCTAAAGACGCAATTGTGATTGCATAGCTGTTTTGGACTTGGGTTCTCTTTGTAATTGGGTCACTAAACTTCCAACTAAACATACTCTGATGTTGAGTTTTATGAGCTAATGTTTTTGAAATATTAAAAAAATTGCATACAACATGTGCATGCTTTTTAAGAGGCCCATGCTTTCTTTCAAACAAATGCACAAAAACTTTACAAGTGGGCCAAATTGAAAGACCTTTTGCCGGGTTTTAAAAAAAAAAATTGTGGATATCAAAATTGCAAGACAATGTCAATCTGAAAGAGATTCCGGCAAAAAAAATCCTATATTTTATAAAAAGAACGTGTTTTTCATGAATTTAAGTTGTCTATGCTCTAACCTGTGTGTGACGTCATAGCGGGTAACGCCCATGCATTGAAAACCATGGATCTATGCCACAGGACTGCCTTTTCTCTCTTCTCTCCACTGATGCCCAACACAATACTGCACTCTACAGGTGACAATTGCTCAATACACATAAATTGCCGTTTTGAGAGTGAAAATGTGTCTGAGGTGGGATTTGAACCCAAGTATCTAGATTGGCAATCCATCGACACAACCACTGGACTATCTCTGTGACAACAATGTGTTACTATCTAGTACTTATCTCACACTCGCTGTACACAGCCTTGTCATCTTGAATATCTGCGAAAAAAGAACGAATACCAAATTATAAACAACTTACAGCGTTGAAACGTACCCGTTCTGACGTCACCAAGGGCTGTGAAGTTTTTTTCGTTTCTAAGGGCGTTGCTATGGGGTTATTTTGATTTGGGGGGGGGATCAGACAAAAAAACGACTGATTTTGAAACCTTTAGTGGTTCTCTTCTAATATAAAATGGTATTAAAACTGTATTTCTAAATGAATCAAACCCGGCATAAGGTCTTTAATCATTTGCCAATAATGAGTCATGAAGTGGTGCTTTGGTGTGAGCTGCCTGTCTGGGTAGAGACTTTTGAAAAGATGGTGATCTAACCAACTGCTTTAACAACATTGCAATTTCGGGGGTCGCAATAGGTGGAAAAACTGTTTATCCTCTTCAGAGAAATAAGCAACAATTTCCAATGTTGATTATCGTCACTTACATGGTTCTCAAAAAGGGCAGAAAAAACAAGAGGCTCCACATTTGACTGGCTGTTTGTTTTATAGGATTATCTGATGTCCTCAGATTAAGGACGACACTTGGTTTGTTATTAGTTAGCTTTGATTATGGCTATTCTAACTCCATCTCGTCATTAAGATGCTCTTATGTAAATAGTCTTTCTTCATAAATGAAATTCTGTAACATGAGCTTTACTTCCAAGGGACCCACACCTTCTAAAATATCATGCATTACATCAGGACATGAGTACTTTCATATCACTGAAAACATAAGTGAATTTAAACAAGAATCCTCTTTTATACCCGTTAGAGAAGGGTTCTTCAGGCTGACATGGCGTTTATAGTTTATCTCGTCACGGGTTTCTTGGTGATCATCATCAAAGACATATTGGGCACTTTGCTTGCAAGTTAGGCATAAATGGCAAAACTGTCCAAATATTCTCCTAGTGAATGACAAGCGAGATTCTCTGCAGTCAAAAGGCAAATTGTTCCATGACAACAACATTCTGGCTTTCAATTTCAACCTGAATTCCATCCTTTTCAAGTATTTGTAAATCTTCCAAAAGAGGTTCTAATATTTTGGCAAAACCACAAGTCTCTCAGTCAATAGAATTAAAGAGAAGACACAGGTGAATATTTGATAAAGAGGAATTCATTTCTGCAGGAAGATTCCTCAAACAGAAATAAACAGCCCCCATTTTGTGAATTTTTGAAGGATCGGTCGTTTCCACATCATCAAAATATAGCTGAATTTGCAAAGCAAAATGTAGACCGTCACAGTAATCCTGCATCTTTCCAGCAACACTTTTTGTGGAGTCCTTATAAAGTCTTTGCAGCTTCTCATTTCGAAATAAGAACCCGATGGCAGCAGATAAGTGTCAGTATGTATCTATTATTGAAACCAAAACTTGAGCCAGTTTCCCTTGCCTTCTAGCGTCCGCTCTATGGCCCAAAAATATTTGTTGGTTTGACTAGATTTTTTTTTGGAAAAACATACACTCCTTACACACATTCCACATTTTGTAAGGAGTGTCCACATCAGAAAACATGTCCTGTGCACGATCAAAATCCTCCATTAAAGATCCAATTGTATTTTCTGGAATGGTTGAACAGCTTTCAAGTACTCGTTTGGTTTTTCCTTTAGTGACTGGATTACTTTGTCCATCAACTCCTTCGTACGTGTAATATTGGTTTGAACATCAGTTAATGTTGTGTTTGCAGCACTGTATGTTTTAGCTACAAATGAAGCTGCACAAGTTCTGTAATTCAACTCAGTCTGAAGTGTCCATCCTAATGGAGCAAGCCGGTGAAGAATCTCCCAACACAATGCTATGGTTAGCAGATGACTCAGTTACTGGTACAATCTGAGTGGGCACTAGAGATGCACCGATCCAGCCTTTTTACTACCGATACCAGAGCTATGGGTTTCAGCCGATACCGATATTGACCAATACCGGAAATGATCATGCTAAAATGTATTTAATAATTGAACTCTTTGTTCAAGTAACTGCAAAAGCAGTGGATGAACTAAAGCGCTAAACTTTCCAGATAAAAATGAATTCAAGATCCATCCATCCATTTTCTTCCGCTTTATCCGTTGCCGGGTCGCGGGGGCAGCAGTCTAAGCAGAGACGCCCAGACTTCCCTATCCACACACACCTCCTCCAGCTCGTCCGGGGGGACCCCAAGGCGTTCCCAGGCCAGCTGAGAGACATAGTCCCTCCAGCGTGTCCTAGGTCTTCCGCGGGGCCTCCTCCCGGTGGGACGTGCCCGGAACACCTCCCCAGGGAGGCGTCCAGGAGGCATCCGGAACAGATGCCCGAGCCACCTCAACTGGTTCCTCTCGACGTGGAGAAGCAGCGGCTCTACTCCGAGCTCCTCCCGTGTGACTGAGCTCCTCACCCTATCTCTAAGGGAGCGCCCAGCCACTCTGCGGAGGAAGCTCATTTCGACTTTCGACCGCTTGTATCCGCGATCTCGTTCTTTCGGTCATTACCCAAAGCTCATGACCATAGGTGAGGGAGGGAACGAAGATTGACCGGTAAATCGAGAGCTTTGCCTTTCGGCTCAGCTCCCTCTTTACCACAACGGTCCGATACAGCGACCGCATCACTGCGCACGCTGCACCGATCCGCCTGTCAATCTCACGCTCCATTCTTCCCTCACTCGTGAACAAGACCCCGAGATACTTGAACTCCTCCACTTGAGGAAGGACCTCTCCACCCACCTGAAGAGGGCAGGGCACCTTTTTCCGGTCGAGCACCATGGCCTCAGATTTGGAGGTGCTGATTCTCATCCCAGCCGCTTCACACTCGGCTGCAAACCGTCCCAGTGAATGCTGCAGGTCCTGGTTCGTTGGAGCCAACAGGACAACATCGTCCGCAAACAGCAGAGATGAAATCCTGTGGTCCCCAAACCGGACCCCCTCCGACCCCTGGCTGCGCCTAGATATTCTGTCCATAAATACAGTGAACAGAACCGGTGACAAAGGGCAGCCCTGTCGGAGGCCAACATTCACCGGGAACAGGTCTGACTTACTGCCGGCAATGCGAACACAGCTCTGGCTCCGGTCATACAGGGACCGGATGGCCCTCAGCAGAGGACCCCCGACCCCGTACTCCCGGAGAACCCCCCAAAGGACACCCCGGGGAACACAGTCGAACGCCTTCTCCAAATCCACAAAGCACATGTGGACAGGTTGGGCGAACTCCCATGAACCCTCGAGTATCCGATGGAGAGTATAGAGCTGGTCCAGTGTTCCGCGACCGGGACGAAAACCACACTGCTCCTCCTGGATCCGAGATTCGACCATCGGCCGTAGCCTCCTCTCCAGTACCTTGGAGTAGACCTTACCGGGGAGGCTGAGGAGTGTGATCCCACGATAATTGGAACACACCCTCCGGTCCCCCTTCTTATAGAGAGGGACCACCACCCCGGCTGCCACTCCATTGGCACCGCCCCCGATCGCCACGCGATGTTGCAGAGACGTGTCAGCCAAGACAGTCCTACAACATCCAGAGACTTTAGATAATCAGGGCGGATCTCATCCACACCCGGAGCCTTGCCACCATGGAGGCTACCAACCACCTTGGTGACCTCAGCCAGGGAGATGGATGTATCCGCCCCAGCATCCTCAGCCTCTGCCTCTGAGACAGAGGACGTGACGGGGGGATTGAGGAGAACCTCAAAGTATTCCTTCCACCGCCCGACAATATCCCCCGTCGAGGTCAGCAGCTCTCCACCCGCACCGTACATGGTGTTGGCAAAGAACTGCTTCCCCCTCCTGAGGCGCCGGACGGTTTGCCAGAATTTCTTTGAGGCCGACCGATAGTCATGCTCCATGGACTCTCCGAACTCCTCCCAGTCCCGGGTTTTTGCCTCTGCAACAGCCCGGGCCGCGGCACGCTTGGCCTGCCGGTACTGGACAGCTGCCTCAGGAGTCCCCCGAACCATCATGGCTCGATAGGACTCCTTCTTCAGCCTGACAGCTTCCCTTACTGCCGGTGTCCACCACCGGGTTCGGGGGTTGCCGCCGGGACCAGCACCAGAGACCTTGCGACCACAGCTACGGGCCGCCGCATCGGCGATTGAGGCAGAGAACATGGTCCACTCGGACTCCATGTCCCCCTCCTCCACCGGGACCTGGAAGAAACTCTCCCGGAGGTGTGAGTTGAAAGTCCGTCTGACAGGGGGCTCAGCGAGACGTTCCCAGCAGACCCTCACTATACGCTTGGGTCTGCCAGGTCTGACCGGCTTCTTCCCCTGCCAGCGGATCCAACTCACGACCAGGTGATGATCGGTTGACAGCTCCGCCCCTCTCTTTACCCGAGTGTCCGAGACACGCGGTCGAAGGTCAGATGATACGACAACAAAGTCGATCATCGACCTCCGGCCTAGGGTGTCCTGGTGTCACGTGCACTGGTGGACACCCTTGTGCTCGAACATGGTGTTCGTGATGGACAAACTGTGACTGGCACAGAAGTCCAACAACTGAACACCGCTCGGGTTCAGATCAGGGGGGCCGCTCTTCCCGATCACCCCTCTCCAAGTGTCACTGGCGTTTCCCACATGGGCGTTGAAGTCCCCCAGGAGAATAACGGAGTCCCCGGGCGGTGCACCGTCCAGTACCCCTCCCAAGGACTCCAAGAAGGCCGGGTACTCTGCACTGCTGTTAGGCCCGTAGGCCGTCACAACAGTGAGAGACTTGTCCCCGACCCGGAGGCGGAGGGACGCGACCCTCTCATTCACCGGGGAGAACTCCAACACGTGGCGGCTGAGATGGGGGGCAATGAGAATGGCCACCCCAGCTCGCCGCCTCTCCCCGCGGGAAACACCAGAAAAGTGGAGCGTCCAACCCCTCTCAAGGAGTTGGGTTCCAGAGCCCAAGCTGTGTGTGGAGGTGAGGCCGACTATCTCTAGTCGGTATCGCTCAACCTCCCCCACAAGCTCGGGCTCCTTCCCCCCCAGTGAGGTGACGTTCCACGTCCCGAGAGCCAGCTGTTGTGTGTGCGGACTGGGTTGTCGAGGTCTCCGCCTTCGACTGCTGCCCAGTCCTCTCTGCACCATGCCACCACGGACCCCTCTGCAGGTGGTGGGCCCACAGGAGGGACTGCCCACGTCGTCCATTCGGGCTGAGCCCGGCCGGGCCCCGTGGGCTAAGGCCCGGCCACCAGGCGCTCGCCTACGAGCCCCGACCCCAGGCCTGGCTCCAGGGTGGGGCCCCGGCTGCGCCATGCCGGGCGACGTCACTGGTTTCGTATGAGTGCTGTCCATGGTGTCTTCTGGACTGCTCTTTGTCTGACTCGTCACCCGAGACCTGTCTGCCATGGGAGGCCCTACCAGGGGCATGAAGCCCCAGACAGCATAGCTCCCAGGATCATCCGAGTACTCAAACTCCCCCACCACGTTAAGGTGGCAGTCCAGGGGGGAGCATTTATTGATACATTTATTGAATATAAATGTACTTATATTAACTGTGTTTGAATAAAAAAACACAACAAACAAAACACGCTGCATGAAAATGTAAATAAATAATAGTACCGTAGCTTTAACTGGATTTCAGATATGTATTTGGCGACGGCATGTACCTGGGTTCCAAATGGTCTATGGGGCTGCGAGCCCAAACTGATGAACTCCAACACTTTAGGGTTGTTGCTGAAACAACGCTGATTCTTTCCTGCGCTCCATGCTGTGTTGTTGTTGTTGTAGAGCGCCACGAGGAAGTGACGTGTACGTCAGATCTGATAAATTACTTTTAATTAATTCATTTTATATGTATATGTACATTATGCACAATGTATTTTAAGACATTGTGCGGTACCTGGTATGTATTAAAAAAATATATAATAAAAAAAAAAAAAAAAATGGATCGGCAGCACGGCGCCTCTCTCTACGCAGATATCCGATCCAGTATTCTTTCTGGTATCGGCTCTGATATCAATACCAGTATCGGATCGGTGCATCCCTAGTGGGAACTCTCTTTAGATGTTTAGCGTATGAATTTAAATTGTGACATGTTCTTTGACAGTTGTCCTGGTGGCACACAATGGTGTAATCTTGTTGTCTGAGATGATTGACGAGTTGTCGTATGTGCTTTGACACTGTTCTTTTGCACTTGGGACAAGTGCAAAAGTGTTGGTTGATAATTTACATTCCATGCAATTTGGAAATCAGCTCTAAGACTTTTGAGCGCTTGGCAGATTTTTTTAAATCATAAGCATACTCCAAAAACTGGTATACTGATTTGACCTGAGGAGGATATGACAGGTTGCACACCCAAAATAGTTTGAAGAGTTTGTCCAGGGCACGAGTCAGTCCTTCATCTTGGAGACAGATGATTACTTTGTCATTAGTTGCAACGATGAAATATTGTGCCGCTGGGTTCCTGGGATGTCCTTGGCAAATGAGTTTTGGTTGATGGACTTCTGAATCAGAGTCTGCAGTCAGACTCGAAATGCTTGTTCCACTCTGAAGAAAAACAAAAACCAGTTTGAAAACTCAAATGTCACAATTCAATTTGCACAATGCAGCAGGACAATTCACAATGCTATGTCATACGTAAAATAAGGCTCATGAGTTCACTGCTCATTAGGGATTCACACTCCAGCTTTTTAAAATCCAATACCGAGATACTGATTTTCAATATCTGCAGATTCCCGATATGAACAAATACCAGTGAAGGCAATGAAAATAGTAATTTTCTTTTCTCAAAGAACAGCTCACTTATTAGAAATCCGATCCATTTGTGTTTAAACTGCTACTCCTGTAACTACAGAACTACTGTTTGAGTTAAAGTGAATATCAATCAATCAATCAATCAATCAACGTTTATTTATAGAGCGCCTTTCCTACACAAGGCAACGCAAAGCGCCTCACAACCCATATAACATCATGCATAAATCATCAAACATTAGAATTTAAGTAAACATAAAAAGACAGATTAAGAGCACAAGATATATAAAATCACACAAGTAGTTAAAAACCGTAAAAAATTAAAATCACACAAGGGATTACAATCATAAATAATCATAAATAATCATAGCGCATTAAAAAGATTAAAGATAAAAACAAATGTAAAATCATTCACTTGTATGCACAGCTAAAAAGAACTGTTTTCAGTTCAGTTTTAAAAACTGCTAGAGTAGACGCCTGTCTCACACTCTCGGGAAGACGGTTCCAGACTCTAGCTGCATGAATCTGAAACGCAGCCTCCCCATGTCTAGTTCCGACTCTTGGCACTAACAGAAGTCCAGTCCCTGTGCTCCTCAGAGCCCGAGTTGGTTCATATGGCACCAACATGTCGCGGATGTACCCTGGTGCGAGGCCATGGAGAGACTTGTACACAATATACTTGAATTATGTGCAAAAATCAGCAGCAAATAAAAAAAAAATCAGCACCAGCCTTATTACATCAAAATAAAGTCTCAATCCAAATATCGGCTACCGATACCAACAAAATGTCCAATATCAGCACAGATATCCGATACCAGTATTGTATTGATGCTAATGCCTGTGTGTCTGCATGGGTGCATGCTCATGGCTCCTCCACTCGTACCTGCCTCGGAGCGGACAGGTACATGTTCGGTTTTTAGCTCAAAAAAACAAAGAGACAAGTGATGACACTTTTGACCGTGTAAAATCAGTACGGACACGTTTCGCAATCCGGTGTTAACAATAGAGTTTCCAGCGCTATGTGAATTATGTAGTATGAGAATTAGAAGTCTGACATTCTTGCATCACAAATGCATTGTCACACCCCTACTTGCAACAGTAGCCATACATTTTAAACAAGATTTAAAATATTGTTTTCCTTCTCATTTAAAAATGACACGTAAATTACTGATGTTAATAAACCGTAGATGTGCAAATTAATGTCAAGTCCAAAAAAGCAAACAAAGACCAAAAGATTAGGGGTTTACCGGCCTGAGATCCAGGATGTACGACATAGCAGACTTCACGCTGCATTTGACCCATCCCTTGCCTCTTCCTGATGCGGTTGGAGGAAGAAAGGTACTCAGACTCTGGAGCGCTTGAAAGGAACGCGACTCTACAAAAAGATTAGTTTGTTTCAATGCAATTTTTAGCTGGTTTTAACAAGAACTATACATTGTTTTTATAGTTTTCCTGTTTAACATTTGGGATCAAATAAGCCCAAATAATTTCCTGTCAACATAAAGCTTTTATTACTGGTAAAAGGGACCAAAGTGTCGACAAAGAGGCAACTACAAACCTAGAAAGGCTGTATTCTTGTTCCACAAAACAACTCACCACTGGTCTCTTCAGAATCCGGCATGCTTTTTTTTCCCATAGTTGACAATTTGAGCAGTTTGTCAACAAATTGTGCTTCCCACTTGCAAAGGAAGTTGTCTTGCTTCCCAGGGAACAACTTCCCAAATTCAATGTCAATCTGTCAACAAAAATATATGTAAGTTCCATGTCCCAACAAACAGCAATTAAACTACCTTGACCTTATGATCATGTGTAATTGTACATAGGAAAGTAAATAACTTAATAAATTTATTAGTTGAACAATTATTTTTTCAACTGGAATCAAAAGTGTTTGAGGCGATAAAGAGCCAGTGAATGAGAATTTAGACAAAGCCAACAGTGCCTTAGGTATTCATAGAGACAAATTCTAAAAATTTGAGTAGTTTCTATCTCCATTTCAAATTATCGTGTTACTACGTCCAATGATACTTTTAGAGAACACAATTATTGGTTAAGAATAGGGCTGCACAATATTGGAAATCAGTGCAATATTTGATATGAGTGCTTAGTATTGCAATATTTTTTCTTTCACTTAAAATTGCAAACAGCATTAATGACATTCAAATGCATATAATTAAATACTTTTTTGATTGTTGTTCTTGTTGAAAGTTGATGTGTCTGTCTGCTTTATTGTCTTTAATAAAGTAGTAATAAAAACTTTTACCATGGATATTTTCTATACGGATATCGCTCACACCAAGATCGCGATAACGACATTTTTTCTATATATTGTGCAGCCCTAGTTAAGAATATGAAATGTTTACCAAGTACGGTAGGTCAACAAAGCGTGGATAGTGAGAGACTATTTCCTGTATTGTGGGAGACTCTGTTGAAATCCAAAGCCTCCGACTTGTGAATGTTTGATCCATGCCCATTTCGATGGTTGCAATGTTCTCAGGGATGGGCTTCATTCTTTTAATAGCAGATGTCCACTCCAGTGTTGCCTCTGCCTCCTGCTCTGCCGTGTGAAGGGTAATCATGACATCAGGAGCGGATTCACGACGACAAATTCTTTTCCGGTATCGCCGCTGATCTTCGTGAAGACTTCTGCGGAAGTTCCTCAGCCTCACTTCAATAAACCCATAATGGGAAAATGGGTCATAGAAATGCTCCTAGATAATAAAAAAAGAACAGTTGGATATGTTCGTGTATATGTATATATAGATACACATTGTTTTTTTTACTCACAAATCCTTCATATTTTTCCTGGTAGTTAATCTTTAGCAAGGGAAAGACTGTTACTATACTTCTAGCCAGAAGTATTTTGTCATCCTTTGAGGGATAGCTAAATAACAGAAAAAGTATATTAACAGTATGATACATTTTAATATAAATACTATACCTGTAAGATTATCTTAGAGAGGTACTAGAATTTACCATGCTGCTATCCAAAATACAAAACTACAATATTTATAATAATTCGACATGTTAAGATGAATTATGTTAAAAAATCGGCTTTGAAGTCGCACTTTATCGCTTCCGCATAGAAACGCTAGGGGGCGCCAAAATAGCAGCGATGACGTAGGAGAATGATCTCTCACAGCAGTGAGTTAATTGATGATCAATCTGGGGAAGAATCTGAGGTTTCACTGTCATCTGAACAAGGTATAAATATATTTTCATCAGTTTTGTACATAAGTGTGCAACTTTTAACCTGTTAGCCTCATATGTGAGATTCAAGCTAATTAGTGTTGGGTCAGTATAGCTACTTGATATCAAGATATCCTAAAACATGCTTACAAGGCTAATATTTGTTTTTACATTATGCCAGTCTCACTTTGGTTGCCTTAGATTTATTTACCACAATGTACATCGTAATATCCATACATGCTAATCAAAATAACTTGAATTAAATAAATATTTTACTTTTATAGCTGCTGAAGTTTTATGAATACATGTGATGATAATATGATAATTAAACCGTTAATAGGTGTTAGCATTGACAGTGCCTTGCGAAAGTATTCGACCCCCTTGAACCTTTTGACATTTTGCCACATTTCAGGCTTCAAACATAAATATATAAAAATTAAATTTTTTGTCAAGAATCAACAACAAGTGGGACACAATTGTGAAGTGGAATGAAATGTATTGGATAATTTAAACTTTTAACAAATAAAAAACTGAAAAGTGGGGCGTGCAATATTATTCGGTCCCTTTGCGCTAATACTTTGTAGCGCCACCTTTTGCTGCAATTACAGCTGCAAGTCGCTTGGGGTAAGTCTCTATCAGTTTTGCACATTGAGAGACTGGAATTCTTGCCCATTCTTCCTTGCAAAACAGCTCGAGCTCAGTGAGGTTGGATGGAGAGCGTTTCTTAACAGCAGTCTTCAGCTCTTTCCACAGATTCTCGATTGGATTCAGGTCTGGACTTTGACTTGGCCATTCTAACACCTGAGAAACACTTGAGAAAAGGCTTTCTTCTTGCCACACATGGCTCTTTGCTGCTCTCTTTTTCTTTTGTTTTTACTTTTTAACTGCGCATCTGGCTGTTCCTACACCCGTGAGGAACTTATGAACATCCGACCCACCGTTCCCATGGACCTATTGCCTGTTTTCTTGGCATCTGCGGCTGATTTAGTTCATGTTCTAGCCAAAAAAGTGTGGGCCCGTAAAAGGGGAAAGCGCGGAGGCCTGCTCGGTGCGTCTTAGGAGGAGAGGAGCGCGCACGGCTCTCCCCGGCATTTTTCTCTCCAACGTACGCTCACTGGGCAATAAGATGGACGAACTCAGCCTGCTCATGAGAAGAAACAAGGACTTCGCCACATCCTGTGTCCTCTGCTTCACTGAGACCTGGCTAAATGAGCGGATCCCGGACTGCGCTCTGGAGCTGCAGGGCTTTGGGCTGTTCCGCGCGGATCGCCATTGTGCGCTCTCAGGGAAGAGCAGAGGCGGTGGGCTGTGTTTCTACGTCAATACAAACTGGTGTAACGATGTGACAGTGATCTCCAAGCACTGCTCTCCTGCTCTGGAATATCTTTTCATTCATTGTAAACCATATTACTCCCCGCGCGAAATTGTTTCATTCATTCTTGCCTCTGTTTACATACCGCCATGCGCGGACGCGCGCGAGGCTCAGCGCGCACTCGCAGAGCAAGTACTGTGTATGGAACGCTTATACCCGGACTCTCTGATTATTATCCTGGGGGATTTTAATAAGGGAAACTTGAGCCAGGAATTACCCAAATACAGACAGTTTATCAAATGCCCGACCAGAGAGTAGAACACTCTGGATCACTGTTACACCACCGTGCGCGGAGCTTTTCGCGCTGTTCCCAAGCCAGCCCTCGGCTTCTCAGATCACTCCATGATACATCTGGTTCCTGCTTACAGACAGAGACTAAAGCTCTCGAAACCTGCAATGAGGAGCTCCAAAGTGTGGTCTGATGAAGCTGTGGAAGAGCTGCGCGCATGCATGGAATCTACAGACTGGGACCTTTTCAGAGCTGCCACAGATAGTTTGGATGAATACACGGACACTGTGACGTCATACATTCACTTCTGTGAGGATAGCATCATTCCAACAAGGACCAGGGTCATCTATAACAACGACAAACCCTGGTTCACTGCTAAACTCCGGCAGCTCAGGAAAGCAAAGGAGTCTGCTTTCAGGGAGGGGGACCGCAGCGGCTACAAAGCAGCTAAATATCAGTTCAGGAAAGAACTGAAAGCAGCCAAGTCCCGGCACAGAGAACGACTACAGGAGCAGTTTGGTAACAACGATACTGCTTCTGTCTGGAGGGGCCTACGGGAGATCACCAACTACAAACCCAAAGCCCCCCCCTGTGCTGACAACCACAAGCTAGCTGACGATCTGAACTTATTTTTCAGTCGCTTTGATGATGGCCCCTGACACCTCTCCCTCCCCCACCCCCCACTACTCTAACGACCCACCCATCAGCCCTGCCCCCAGCCTAACAATAGCCACTAAAGAGATTAAACAACTCTTCTTCAGGCTGCACCCCCGCAAAGCTCCTGGCCCGAACCACGTGTCTCCGGCCACTCTGAGACACTGCGCCAGTGAGCTTACTCCTGTGTTCACGGACATTTTCAACACCTCTCTGCAGTCCTGCCATGTCCCGGCCTGCTTCAAATCCTCCATCATTGTCCCCGTCCCGAAGAAGCCCAGGATCACAGGACTCAATGACTACAGACCTGTAGCACTTACGTCTGTCGTCATGAAGTCATTTGAACGCCTGGTTCTCTCCCATCTCAAGTCCCTCACCTCCCCCCTCCTGGACCCCCTGCAGTTCGCCTACAGAGCCAACAGATCTGTAGACGACGCCATTAACCTGGCCCTCCACCACATCCTACAGCACCTGGACTCCCCGGGGACCTACGCCAGGGTCCTGTTCGTGGACTTCAGCTCTGCCTTCAACACAATCCTGCCATCCCTGCTCCAGGACAAGCTCTCCCAGCTCAACGTGCCCGATTCCACCTGCAGGTGGATCACTGACTTCCTGACGGACAGGAAGCAGCGAGTGCGTCTGGGGAAGAATGTCTCGGACTCTCGGATTATAAATACAGGAGCCCTACAGGGCTGTGTTCTTTCTCCCCTGCTCTTCTCCCTGTACACCAACCACTGCACCTCCAGCCACGACTCCGTGAAGCTGATCAAGTTCGCGGACGACACCACCCTCATTGGACTCATCTCCAACAACGATGAGTCCGCCTACAGGAGGGAGGTGGACCGGCTGGTGTCCTGGTGCAGTGGTAACAACCTGGAGCTGAACGCCCAGAAGACAGTGGAGATGATTGTGGACTTCAGGAAGAGCACTGTCCCCCCACCCCCACCCTCCGTGATGGACTCCCCCATCACCTCTGTGGAGTCCTTCCGTTTCCTGGGCACCACCATCACCCAGGACCTCAAGTGGGAGCCGACCATCAGCTCCCTCATCAAGAAGGCCCAGCAGAGGATGTACTTCCTGCGGCAGCTCAGGAAAGCCAAGCTGCCTGCACAGATGTTGGTGCAGTTCTACACGGCCATCATCGAGTCCATCCTCACCTCCTCCATCACCGTGTGGTTCGCTGGAGCCACAGTCAGGGACAAACAGACTACAGCGCATTGTGCGCTCTGCAGAGGAAGTAATCGGCCGCAGCCTTCCATCGCTGCAGGACCTGTACGTCGCCCGAGCTCGAGGCCGGGCTGGTCGTATCACAGCCGACCCCTCTCACCCTGCACATGGACTATTCCAACCACTTCCCTCAGGCAGGAGGCTGCGGTCCATCAGGACTAGAACCTCCCGCCACAAGAACAGTTTCTTCCCCTCTACTGTTGGACTCTTGAACACTTGTTAACCTGTCCCCCCGCCCTTTATAAAGTCACTTTACTGCCCATCATACGTCACTTTACTTCACTGTACTGCTGTCACCTTACATTGTGTGCACCATGTGCACTTGTATATTGTAAATAGTAACTGTAACTCTATTTTAAATTTAAATTTATTCTTTAGAAGTTTTTTATTCTTATTTTTATTATCTCTTTTTGACTGTTGCACTGAGCCAAAGCAATTTCCAAGTCTGTGACCTCCTGTTACTTACGTGGCAATAAAAATGATTCTGATTCTGATTCTCTTCCATAAAGGCCAGATTTGTGCAGTGCACGACTGATTGTTGTCCTATGGACAGACTCTCCCACCTCAGCTGTAGTTATCTGCAGTTCATCCAGAGTGATCATGGGCCTCTTGGCTGCATCTCTGATCAGTCTTGTTTGAGATGAAAGTTTGGAGGGACGGCCGGGTCTTGGTAGATTTGCAGTGGTCTGATACTCCTTCCATTTCAATATAATTGCTTGCACAGTGCTCTTTGAGATGTTTAAAGCTTGGGAAATCTTTTTGTATCAAAATCCGGCTTTAAACTTCTCCACAACAGTATCTCGGACCTGCCTGGTGTGTTCCTTTGTCTTCATGGTTCTCTCTGCGCTTTAAACAGAACCCTGAGACTATCAAAGAGCAGGTGCATTTATACGGAGACTTGATTACACACAGGTGCATTCTATTTATCATCATCAGTCATTTAGGACAACATTGGATCATTCAAAGATCCTCACTGAACTTCTGGACTGAGTTTGCTGCACTGAAAGTAAAGGTGCCGAATAATATTGCACGCCCCACTTTTCAGTTTTTTATTTGTTAACCTCTTAAGGATCACCCTCCCTGTACAGGGAGGATTCAGTTATTTTTCATTTAACAGCATCAGTATTAGAATTCACTTGTGTCAATATAGTCAAGCTATATCTCTTTTGAAAGCTTATTCCCACCTCTAAACGCGTATTATGTTCAAATAAACATTAAATATAACCAAAATTAAGAATAAGTAGTCTAACTGTATATATATTTAAAATATATATTGTCCTTTCTTACCTTGTCATGCTAATATTCTGGGGCAAATCACGTCTAATCCACACATGTGTGCATTCGTTTTGTTCTTTAGGGTCTAGAGAATAATTATATCCAGTTGTTTTTTCTTCAAAGTCATCCTTATAGTAGATATCCACTTGCAACAACATATTTGAGCATTGAAAGTTGCACAAACAAAAACAAAACCTGTTCTTTGCGCACTGTATGAAGAGGACATTTTACTGTTTACCTAGCGTCACTGGGTATGTTCGTCTTCCCCTAAGCCTCCCCTTCAAAACAAGCCCATTCCCGGACTTTTCAGTGCTATGGTTTGGAAGGTAGAGTAAGTTGAGGAAAACAAGCGCACCTAGCTTTAGCGCTCCATTCACATAGATATCTGTGCGTCACGACAGCATTGTCTTGACTACCATTGGCCGATTTGGATGTCAATCAAATCATCTTGTAGCCAATAATCTCAGGTTTCAGGCGATGTGTCGGACTTCTAGCTTCCTCCCACTGTTCCCGTCATATTTGAATGCGTAAAGAGGAAGACGGAGCCTTTTTCACGGAGAACACGCGCTATAACTATATAAATAATAGCTTTTCTGCAAACCTTTCAATAACTGGAAAAAATTCTATTTATAGCAAGAGTAATAGCCAAAAAATTATATAAATGGATTTTTGATGTAAAAACATTGATAATTTGCATGTAAAACACTTTGGCACAGTTGGCACAAAAATGGACCACTTGTGCCGAATGTGCCCATTAGTTACAAAAAAGCCCCCAGCATCAAAATAGTTCCACCTAAAGGTCTAAAATTTCATATAGGTGTTTCCAACACCACAAACATCTGATCTGGTGAGTTTGAACATCATACCATAAAGTATGTCTTCAGGAGAACCTTTTGAAATTGCCTTTTATTTTTTTTGACAAAAAAAACTAACTTTGACTCATGTTTGAGAAGCTGTAGTGCAGACTGTGTCCTTCCTAACAAACTGTAACATACATTTTCAGAAACTAGAAGGTTTTACCTTTCAAAGGAGGCCTCATAACACAAAATCAGACACAAGATGTCCACACAATAAGCATTTCCATTTGGGTATCATAATTCGAGAAGGAGCAGGCGAAATTAGGTGATCCTTAAAGGGTTAAAAAAGTTTGAATTATCCAATAAATTTCGTTCCACTTCACGATTGTGTCCCACTTGTTGATTCATGACAAAAAAAATAAAATTTTATATATTTGAAGCCTGAAATGTGGCGAAATGTTGAAAGGTTCAAGGGGAGCGAATACTTTCGCAAGGCACTGTATGGATATTACGATGTACATTGTGGTAAATAAATCTAAGGCAACCAAAGTGAGACTGGCATAATGTAAAAACAAATATTAGCCTTGTAAGCATGTTTTAGGATATCTTGATTTCAAGTAGCTAATTGACCCAACACTAATTAGCCTTATGTGAGATTCAAGCTAACAGGTTAAAAGAGTTGCACACTATTATGTACGAAACTGATGAAAATATGTTTATACCTTGTTCAGATGACAGTGAAACCTCAGATTCTTCCCCAGATTGATCAGCAATTAACTCGCTGCTACTACAGATTCCAGCCAAGACTGCTGTGAGAGATCATTCTACGTCATCACTGCCATTTTGGCGCCCCCTAGCGTTTCTATGCGGAAGTTTAACATTCATCTGAACATGTCAAAATGAACACCCGAAATATTATAAACACATATTGTAGTTATATATTCTGGATAGTAGCGTGGTAAATTCTAGTACTACTTTAAAACTATTAACAAAAGGTCTGACATATTCAAAATTGTTTATATTGCATTCAAATAATCATGCTACTTTTAAAACAAAAGCAAAAAGTCAACAGTTAAAGGTCAAATGACTTATTCTGCTGATTCTAATCTAATTCATAACTCATGGCTTAGTGAAATTGACAAATGTATAAATTGCTTATTCTGTTTTTTTAGAATCGGATGAATCATGTATCAAATTATATTTCTGAACCTATTTTTTGTCCATCAAAATTGTTATCGTGACAGGCTTAGTTACAGGTTTTCATTCAAACCAAGCAGAGCCACACCAGACTCCACCCAAGACATCCTTCTTACATGAGAATCGGAGGGAGTCTGGTGTGCCCCTGCTTTGTTGAAATGAAAACCATCAGGCAAGACTTTTTGACTGCAGTGAGTTTAGTTGTGTAGATATGAATATTTTGAAATACTTACAATCCCTTCTGTTCCACAAGACGGCTCACAGATACTTTCACAAGCCGTTTTCGTGAAGTAATGGAGAGACTGCCCGATGATTCAAACTCCAAGAGGAGATTTGGGGCTTTTTCTTTCAATAGTTCTTTCAAACTATCATTGCCTGGCTGTGGTTCATTCTGCAGAAAAGAATGAAATCTATGAATACAGGTGAATGCTGAAACCTTTCAAAATAATGTCCATCTCACTTTTTAAAAAGTGAGATGGACAATGGAAAATTGACAAGGAGATCTCAAAAAAGAAGTTTACCAGCGCAACATAATTACAGAAATGGATATTAATATATTGATCCCTAGATAGGGACATTCAGTCAGGACCAAGTCCAGAGTCAGGACAAAGACTGCATTTGTTGTTTTTACAAATGCATAAATAATTGGCACTAGTCACTTTGCCATGAGTCCATAATATGTATTACTTCACATTTTAAGTTGTACTACAGAAAAAAATAACTTTGACACACTATTAAAATGATTCAGGATTCACCATTCGTTACAGTAAGGCATAACATGTAAACAAATGACATGTACCTCCTCTGACTGGCCAACTGACGATGAAGCAATGGATCCAATTGAAGCAACAGATCCAAGTGAACCCGAGGGCTGGTTCTTAGGAAGGAAAATCAGTGAACAGATAAAAGGGGAGGTTATAATAAGAAATAATTATTTACCAATGACAGATCGAACATAACAAACCTGATATTCCGGAGTGTTGTTTGATTTAAATGAAATTCTGTAGTTGTCAAGATTCTGGACAAGTACATTGACATCTGCATCAATAAATTCCTTAAAATCTTGGCTGTATATTTGTACAGAATGCAAATCTGGCTTATCTGCTAAAAAGCTTGTGCTTTTTTCAATCAGTTCTGTAACGGTTTTGAGATTGTACACTCTTTTTGCCATCTCTTTGTCATCCAGCACAATAGTCACAAGAGATCTGGGATTGTCTTCCATCTGACAGGGAAAAATAAAAAAATAAAAATTCATATTTATATATATGCTTACCTGTCAAACTGCCAAATTATGCATCTTGAAACAGATGATGATGTATGTATTATAGTTATTAAAAACGGGTTATAAAGTATTTTTAAAAGGCTCGTTTAAATTTACAAAATAAGCAATATAAATCAACAACGCGTGCAAGAATTAATTACCTATATCTTGTATATAACGACTCAGTTTACAACAGCCCTCACACCCAACGCCTCCTGCTTCGAGACTGCGTGAACACCAATCTTAAAGGAATAGCTCACCGTTTTTACATACTGACATATGTTCTTACCTTACCTTAGACTAGTTAATATGTACCTGTCTGGTCTTAGTCCGTGCGCTCTGTCATGCAAACGGAGCAAAAACGGGAGCACAAACGCAGCCTCCTCTGTATACTGTATAGGACCCAAAAGGTAGCTCCCGCTAGAAGCTACCAAACTCTTCCAAGTGTTCCCTATTAAATGTATATAGTTACGTGACGTGTTACACTGCAAAGTATAGTAACACAGAAATGTAACAGTCGATTTTCTCAGCGGATAAAACGGGTACTATATTGTGAGGCGTAGTAATCGGAGGAGCGCTACGTCCGCGCATTAACTTCTCTCCGGAGACTTCTCTCTCGCTCACTTCCGTCAATAGAAGCAGCGTGACTTGTAATACACACAGTAGCAGCGAGAGAGAAGTCTCCGGTGAGAAGTTAGTGCGCGGACGTAGCGCTCCTAACTTCTCTGCGCACTAACTTCTCTCCGGAGACTTCTCTCTCGCTGCTACTGTGTCAGTATGTAAAAACGGTGAACTATTCCTTTAAATCAGACGCCTAAAACTAAACCAGTCACCACTTGAGAGCTTTTTAGTCTAAAACTAATTCGAAAGTAGGATTGTTACTTCCGGTTTCGTCTCGATTCCGTTTATGATCTAGTACCGACCGAACACCCACTCACCTCAAACATCACATAAAAAGCTTGTATTGAGCATTTCCTTATAAAATGGTCACATTTATGTTCCTCTTGAGAGCGTTTCTAAACTGTGTGTCCGCACCATAGACTGTTTATCATGACTCGGGTTAGCTCCCACCGAGTGCCTGGAAAAGCAGAGCTACGAAAGCGGCACCTACTTCGCTCAGTTATTGATAATACATCTGTCAGATCAGTTATGCCCACATATCTTGATCGATTATATCGTTAAGTGTTAACCACAGCCACTCACTCCGTCAGGTTAGGGTAACTAACACGTTATAGACGAGAACGACGTCAAGGCTCGGTGGCCCAATGAGCCAGATAGTTAGCATTATTGCGCTAATCTTTCCAACTGTAATCCCAGTTTCAGCCCACAAGGAACAAAGAATAGCAAAACAAGCCCACCAAATAAAATCAAATGTAGTAACGTTACGTTTGGCACAGGCCGTTAGCAGGCTAGCTAGCTCCTTAGCCTCAATAGCAAGCTAACATAAAAACGGACTACTGACTTCCACAAACCTCTTTTATCGTGTTAATCACTGCACAGCTCATATAGTAAAGCAGAAAACACTATAATGAGAAATAATACTTATTTATATTATATTTGTTACCTGTTACCTGTTTGTTATTTATATTATATTTGTTAGAGCAGGAAGCTGTGTGCTTCCTGCTCTGGACAGAGCAGGAAGCATTCTCTTGCTGCTCCTCGCTTGTTGCTTTTTTTATCTCCTTTAATCATTTTTGCTTACATTTTTATTCCACAAAACACGGATTACTCCTTTTTACAAACTTCAACACAAGACTTGTGGAATTTACCTAACTTACAGCATGTCGGGAGGACGGGAAAAAAGAACAAAACTTTGCGACGGCTGTTTTTCACTCAAACAGGAGCTAAAACTTCTTCAAGACCGAATGTTTGTGCTTGAATCAGAATTGGGGCTGAACACAACAATACCAGTGAAGGGAAATGGACCAAATGGACAGAACGTAAGTTATGATGACGCTATTTCATTTCCCAAAATCAACAGAGACAATTGTTGGAACACATATGGTGCCAAGCCCAAACAAGGCAAAGGTAATGATAACAGGAGTGTCATAATGCCACAGCAAAAATCTTTAATTACAAGAAACCGCTTTTCACCACTTTTGGAAGATGAATCAGCAGTAGTCTCTCAGTCCCAGTCTCAGTCTCAGTCAAGGTCAAATGCAGCTGAGGCGCTCTTTATCGGGGATTCGGCAATAAGAAATGTAAATATGCGTAATCTCAAGGTTCACTCAGTACACTCTGCCAAAGTGGATGAGATAAGGCGGTTGGCTCCGAGGCTTCTGTCTGAGACCGGCGGGGTAAAAAGATTGTTGATCCACGTGGGGGCAGTAGACGTCTATGACAACACAGGTGAAAAGTTGAAACGGGATTACTCTCTCTTATTGGACGACCTTGCTAAAATGGACGCAACAATCGTTATCAGTGGCCCACTACCAAATGTGGACGGGAAGCAAATGAAATTCAGTCGTCTGTATCAGCTAAATACTTTCCTACTCAACGAATGTTCACGCAGAGGACTTGCCTTCATTGAGAATTTTAATCTGTTCTGGAATAGGCATGAGCTTTTTGAAGGGAAAGGGCCACATCTGAACACTTACGGAGTAAAAGTGTTGATGGATAACCTTTCTTTTGCCCTGAGACCTCAGCCTGCGCAGCGCATGCAGCCATCGAAAGGGAGGAAGCCAACTCCAAAAGTCTCTGCACCTCCACCACCTCGAAGGATCTCAACACCACCACCACCTCGAAGGATCTCAACACCACCACCACCTCGAAGGATCTCAACACCTCCACCACCTCGAAGGATCTCAACACCATCACCGCCTCAAAGGATCTCAACACCTCCACTGTCATCAGAAGCAGCTGCATCATCACCAGCAGCAGCTGTATCATCACCAGTAGCAGCACCAGCTGCACGACCACCACCACCAACATCCTCATCCCCAGCCTGCTCCAAAGCAGCCACGCCTTCTTCATCTACAGCGCCTCTGAAGCCCCCATCCTCACCCCTGCCTACCGCAGACAGGCCTGTGCTGGGGTTTCCTCAACCACCTGCCCCTCCATCAAAGACTCCCTCGCCAACTCCCATGGACCTGTCTTGGGTCCCCCCTGCCACGTCCACTCCATCAAGAGAGAATGGGGACACGTCCCTTTGTTTTTCATCCCCGCCTTCACTGTTAGACCTACCTGAACACTCTGCAGGGCTAATAAAATCGGCGATGAAGACTATTCCTCTCACACCCATATTAGCTAGATCTAGAGTCCTGTCCAACATTCTAAACCACTCCCCATATGTACCTCCAAAACCACCTAGGGTTTCCAATTCACCTACAAAAACCACCTCAGCCAGTCCCTCCCCTAACCTCATGACCATTCCACCCCCACTTCCCCCTCGTTCAACACCCAAAACCTCTGCCTCAGCCCACCCCGGCCCTAACCCATCACCAAAAACCCCTCCACCTCCCTGCCCCCCTCGTTCAACACCCAAAAGCCACCCACCTCTCCATCCTCCTCCCCTGCCTTCCCCTTCCCCTCTTTTCTCTAAACACTAGGATGCACAGGGTCTCTGCTTCGCAGCCACTGGCAGTCTAGTTAGAGGAGAGACCCGGCTGGGGCCCTGTCATGAAGCCACCTGTGCCATTCCCTTAGTGATAACACAAAGAATACATTACAGAAAAACATCTGGAGTTAATCAGTCTAATCTGGAAAATCTAATTCTTGTTCCGTGTAAGAATCAGCCGACCACAACCGCTGATACTGAAACTTTGAAACTTGCTACGCTTAATGTCAGATCTCTTTGTAACAAGTCTTTTTTAATCAATAATTTTATTTGTTCTCATAATCTTGATCTTATGTTCATGGCTGAAACTTGGCTTGACCAAAATTCAGGAAATGCAGTTTTAATAGAAGCATCACCACCAAATTTCAAGTTTGAATCTGAAATACGCGAAAACAAAAAAGGAGGAGGCTTAGCTGCCATTTTTAGAGACCACTTTGTCTCCCATAGAATGTCTCTTGGGAAGTTTTCGTCATTTGAATATGTGTATTTTAAAGTACAACAAAAACAATCTCCTCCAATACTGTTCGTTGTCCTATACAAGCCACCGCAGTCATGTCACAGTTTTATTGATAATTTTACCGAGTTGCTTTCAGTTGTATGCACATATTTTGATAGTTTGGTTATTACAGGTGATTTTAATATTCATGTGGATAATGTTGATGACAGAAATGCTAAAGAGCTGAGTTCTGTACTTGAATCCTTTGATCTCACTCAGCACGTAAGTGGCCCCACCCACAGCAGAGGGCACACTCTAGACCTGTTAGTTACAAAGGGGGTGAATATTTCAAATGTAAACGTGGTCGATGTTGCTCTTTCGGATCATTTCTGTGTTTTTTTTGACATGTGTTTCACTAACAAACCACCAGTGGACTCTGCAACTGTTCGAAGAAGGCGCATAAATGAAAATACGAGTGAACTATTTATGGGAATGATAAACTTTGAGAATGCATCGTATTCTACTGTAGATGAACTGTTTAACTCTGTCACCTCTAGTGTTTTGAATGTTCTGGATACCGTTGCCCCTGTGAAGGTTAAAATAGTGAAAAATAAGCAGAAGGCGCCGTGGGCTAAAGCAGACTCGGTCAGGGCACAAAAGAGAAAGTGCCATAGGGCCGAGCGGAAGTGGCGCAAGTCCAACCTCCAGGTTGATTACGAGATCTTCAAAGATAAGTTGTGCGAGTTTAACCGGGTGCTACGTAGTACAAGAGAAAGGTATTTTTCTGAAATGATTGAAGGCTGCAGCAACAATCTGCGTGTTCTGTTCTCAACAGTTAATAGATTAACAAACCCCCCTGTTCAAATGCCATTAGAGCTTACTTCCAAACGTAAATGCAATGAGTTTGCTAATTTTTTCAATGACAAGGTTCAAGGCATCAAAAACGCCATTGTCTCCAATCCACAGATAACCATCCAACAGCCAGAAAGGATCTCTGAGCTAACTCACTTTGCACCTGTAAATGATAAAACTGTCCAAGAGATAATCTCCAGTTTGAGCTCCTCCACATGCAGCTTGGATGTACTACCCACACGATTTCTGAAGTCTGTTCTGAGCAGTCTCTTACCTTCACTCACACAGATAGTAAACATGTCCCTTCATTCTGGAATATTCCCAAAGGCCCTGAAAACTGCAGTCATCAGGCCCCTGCTAAAAAAGAGCAGTCTCGATGCTACGGTACATAACAACTATCGTCCCATCTCAAATCTGCCATTTATGGGGAAAGTCCTTGAGAAAGTTGTCTACCTACAGCTTACTAGATTTCTTATAATCAACAACTCATTTGATATGTTTCAGTCCGGCTTTAGACCCCACCACAGCACTGAGACTGCTCTCGTTAAGGTTACAAACAATATCCGGCTGAACACTGACGCAGGCAAAGTCTCAATCTTAATCTTGTTAGATCTAAGTGCTGCCTTTGACACTGTCGACCATGAGATCCTCTTACAGAGACTAGAGGACTGGGTTGGAGTCGCTGGCACCGCCCTAAGTTGGTTTAGGTCTTACCTTGAGGACAGGAAGTACTTTGTGGAGATTGGAAACTGTGTCTCAGATCATATGGCCCTGACCTGTGGAGTACCACAGGGGTCGATCCTGGGACCTCTTCTCTTCAATCTCTACATGCTGCCGTTAGGTCAGTTAATACGCAGAAACGAAGTTTCCTATCATAACTATGCAGACGACACTCAGATCTATGTCTCACTGACTGCAGGAGAACATGGACCAGTGGACTCACTCCTTCACTGTATCCAACAGATCAGTGAGTGGATGCAAAACAACTTCCTTCAGCTAAACGCAGACAAAACTGAAATGATTGTCTTTGGTCCCCAGAAACAAAGAGAGAGCGTCATATGTCACCTACAGTCTCTCTCCCTAAAACCTTCAAACAAGGTCAGAAATCTAGGGGTAATACTGGACTCAGACTTAAATTTTAATAGCCACATCAAATCAGTAACATCAGCAGCTTTTTACCATCTAAAAAACATTGCCAGGATCAAAAACATAGTGTCTAAAGCAGACCTGGAGATTCTTATCCATGCATTTGTCTCCAGTAGGTTAGACTACTGCAATGGCCTGCTCACAGGTCTGTCCAAACAGGCTGTAAAACAGCTGCAGTACATTCAAAATGCAGCAGCTCGAGTCCTGACTAGAACCAGGAAGTACGACCATATTAGTCCTGACTAGAACCAGGAAGTACGACCACATTAGTCCAGTTCTCAGGTCTCTGCACTGGCTTCCTGTGGCTCAGAGAAAAGACTTTAAAACAGCTCTGCTTGTGTACAAGTCTCTCCATGGCCTCGCACCAAAATATATCTGTGACATGTTAGTCCCATACGAACCAGCCCGGACTCTGAGGAGCACAGGGACTGGACTCCTGTTAGTGCCCAGAGTCAGAACTAAACATGGGGAGGCTGCTTTTCAGATTCATGCTGCTAAAATCTGGAACAGTCTTCCTGAAGATGTGAGACAGGCCTCCTCTCTGACAATGTTTAAAACCAGGTTAAAAACAGTTCTGTTTAACTGTGCATACAACTGAGGGATTTTATATTTTTATCTTTCTTTTTAATGTTCTGTGATAATTTATGATTTTAATGCTTTCTTGTTTTGTTCAGCACTTTGAATTGCCTTGTGTATGAATTGTGCTTTATAAATAAACTTGCCTTGCCTTGCCTTGCCTTATTTGATGTAGACGCGGTCAGACCATAGGTCAGCCTCGCTCCAGTCCGGTTTTCAAAAGGCAGAAGAGCGTAAATGGAGGCGGACTTTGAGGCTGCTCTGCAACCTGATTGGCTGTTAGGTTAACGCGGTGATGTGTAGCTCTTGTGTCGGTTACTCGGTTATGATTCGCATTTTTTACACAATTTTCAAATATTTTAACAAAACACGTGTTAAAAGACACCTTCTCCACCAACTCCCACTGATGACTGCTGCCGTTGTGTCCTTGGGCAAGACATTTAACCCCACTTTGCCCAAAGCCCCCACTGAAAGATCAAGGCTATGCTCACACTCAGAGAGCAGCCGTCCTCCTGTGGACTCACCACCTGCAGAGGGTCAGTGAGGGGCTGGCGCTACGAGACTTGGGTGGCATCTCTGATTGCCACCCCCCTGACCCAGAAATGGATTAAAGGGTAGAGAAAATGGATGGATGGATGGATGGACGTGTTAAAAGAGTTGTAGCACATAAAATGTGTTAATTATTAACACATCATTTCTTAGAGTGTGGAGCCATTGGTCCATAGGGAAGGGGATACACACGGTTATAGACCTAAGACTGAGGCTGTAGATCCAGGACTGAGGCTGTAGATCCAAGACTGAGGCCGTAGATCCAGGACTGAGGCTGTAGATCCAAGACCGAGGCTGTAGATCCAGGACTGAGGCCGTAGATCCAGGACTGAGGCTGTAGATCCAAGACCGAGGTTGAAGATCCAGGACTGAGGCCGTAGATCCAGGACTGAGGCTGTAGATCCAGGACTGAGGCTGTAGATCCAAGACTGAGGCCGTAGATCCAGGACTGAGGCTGTAGACCCAGGACTGAGGCTTTAGATAAAGGACTGAGGCTGTGGACCCAGGACTCTGCCAGTAGATAAAGGACTGAGGCTGCAGACCCAGGACTGAGGCTGTAGATGCAGGACTGAGGCTGAGGCAGAGACCATGAAGACCAGAGAGAGAGACTAGAGACAGAAACCAGAGAGAAAGACCAGAAAGAGACCAGAGAGAGACCAGAGAGAAAGACCAGAAAGAGACCAGAGAGAGACCACAGAGAGACTAAAGACGGAAACCAGAGAGAAAGACCAGAAAGAGACCAGAGAGAGACCAGAGAGAAAGACCAGAAAGAGACCAGAGAGAGAACAGAGGGAGACCAGAGAGAGACCAGAGAGAGACCAGAGAGAGACTAGAGACAGAAACCAGAGAGAGGCAGAGACCAGAGAGAGATAGACACCAGAAAAAGACCAGAAAGAGACCAGACAGAAACCAGAGAGAAAGACCAGAAAGAGACCAGAGAGAGAACAGAGAGAGACCAGAGAGAGACCAAAGAGAGACCAGAGAGAGACCAGAGAGAGACTAGAGACAGAAACCAGAGAGAATCAGAGACCAGAGAGAGACAGAGACCATAAAAAGACCATAGAGAGACTAGAGACAGAGACCAGAGCGAGGCAGAGACCAGAGAGAGAACAGAACGGAGACTGTACATAGACCAAAGGACCTCAGTAGCATTGCAGGAGCTTGGACTAAAGCCGCTACTCCGCCTGGTGGAAGAGTCAGTTGTGGTAGTGAGAAGGCGTCTATTTGGGATGTTCCAGACACGTCCGGCCAGGAAGAGGCCAGACCCATGTGTCAGCTGGTCTGAGACTCCCCAGGACTCCCTCAGGACTCCTTCAGGACTCCCCAGGACTCCCTCAGGACTCCCTCAGGACTCCCTCAGGACTTAAAAAAACATATGAAATGACTTGAGTTTGATTTGTAACACTCTGATCATGAAGATGTTTATTAATGATCATAAACACAAAACTGATTCAGATTTAATGTTGTTTTCATCTGAACAGTTGTCCTCTCCTGCCCTCTGCTGGACACGGCACTACACTGCACTTACCCAATGTTCTCACACAAGAGCGTAAATGGAGGCGGACTTTGAGGCTGCTCTGCAACCTGATTGGCTGTTAGGTTAACGCGGTGATGTGTAGCTCTTGTGTCGGTTACTCGGTTATGATTCGCATTTTTTACACAATTTTCAAATATTTTAACACAACACGTGTTAAAAGACACCTTCTCCACCAACTCCCACTGATGACTGCTGCCGTTGTGTCCTTGGGCAAGACATTTAACCCCACTTTGCCCAAAGCCCCCACTGAAAGATCAAGGCTATGCTCACACTCAGAGAGCAGCCGTCCTCCTGTGGACTCACCACCTGCAGAGGGTCAGTGAGGGGCTGGCGCTACGAGACTTGGGTGGCATCTCTGATTGCCACCCCCCTGACCCAGAAATGGATTAAAGGGTAGAAAATGGATGGATGGATGGATGGACGTGTTAAAAGAGTTGTAGCACATAAAATGTGTTAATTATTAACACATCATTTCTTAGAGTGTGGAGCCATTGGTCCATAGGGAAGGGGATACACACGGTTATAGACCTAAGACTGAGGCTGTAGATCCAGGACTGAGGCTGTAGATCCAAGACTGAGGCCGTAGATCCAGGACTGAGGCTGTAGATCCAAGACCGAGGCTGTAGATCCAGGACTGAGGCCGTAGATCCAGGACTGAGGCTGTAGATCCAAGACCGAGGCTGAAGATCCAGGACTGAGGCCGTAGATCCAGGACTGAGGCTGTAGATCCAGGACTGAGGCTGTAGATCCAAGACTGAGGCCGTAGATCCAGGACTGAGGCTGTAGACCCAGGACTGAGGCTTTAGATAAAGGACTGAGGCTGTGGACCCAGGACTGAGCCAGTAGATAAAGGACTGAGGCTGCAGACCCAGGACTGAGGCTGTAGATGCAGGACTGAGGCTGAGGCAGAGACCATGAAGACCAGAGAGAGAGACTAGAGACAGAAACCAGAGAGAAAGACCAGAAAGAGACCAGAGAGAGACCAGAGAGAAAGACCAGAAAGAGACCAGAGAGAGACCACAGAGAGACTAAAGACGGAAACCAGAGAGAAAGACCAGAAAGAGACCAGAGAGAGACCAGAGAGAAAGACCAGAAAGAGACCAGAGAGAGAACAGAGGGAGACCAAAGAGAGACCAGAGAGAGACCAGAGAGAGACTAGAGACAGAAACCAGAGAGAGGCAGAGACCAGAGAGAGATAGACACCAGAAAAAGACCAGAAAGAGACCAGACAGAAACCAGAGAGAAAGACCAGAAAGAGACCAGAGAGAGAACAGAGAGAGACCAGAGAGAGACCAAAGAGAGACCAGAGAGAGACCAGAGAGAGACTAGAGACAGAAACCAGAGAGAATCAGAGACCAGAGAGAGACAGAGACCATAAAAAGACCATAGAGAGACTAGAGACAGAGACCAGAGCGAGGCAGAGACCAGAGAGAGAACAGAACGGAGACTGTACATAGACCAAAGGACCTCAGTAGCATTGCAGGAGCTTGGACTAAAGCCGCTACTCCGCCTGGTGGAAGAGTCAGTTGTGGTAGTGAGAAGGCGTCTATTTGGGATGTTCCAGACACGTCCGGCCAGGAAGAGGCCAGACCCATGTGTCAGCTGGTCTGAGACTCCCCAGGACTCCCTCAGGACTCCTTCAGGACTCCCCAGGACTCCCTCAGGACTCCCTCAGGACTTAAAAAAACATATGAAATGACTTGAGTTTGATTTGTAACACTCTGATCATGAAGATGTTTATTAATGATCATAAACACAAAACTGATTCAGATTTAATGTTGTTTTCATCTGAACAGTTGTCCTCTCCTGCCCTCTGCTGGACACGGCACTACACTGCACTTACCCAATGTTCTCGCACAAGAGCGTAAATGGAGGCGGACTTCGAGGCTGCTCTGCAACCTGATTGGCTGTTAGGTTAACGCGGTGATGTGTAGCTCTTGTGTCGGTTACTCGGTTATGATTCGCATTTTTTACACAATTTTCAAATATTTTAACACAACACGTGTTAAAAGACACCTTCTCCACCAACTCCCACTGATGACTGCTGCCGTTGTGTCCTTGGGCAAGACATTTAACCCCACTTGTTCTCGCACACGTCCTGGTTTGTGCACATAGAAAACTGCTCATCCTCTTTATATGCATTTGATTTAATTTCTTATATCGATCAGTGATTTCCTTTTAAAAAAAACGTTCTTTAGGGATTTAGGCTTCAATTTGCCTGCACCAGGAGAGACTCTGGAACTATGAGTCTGTATTTTCTGAATGAGCTCAGTGATGTGATGTCATTAGTGATCCATTTCCAAGGAGCATCATGGGAAAAGGCTGCTTCTATGCTGCTTTCACTACATCCCAGGTGTTAGTATTAGATAGCACTATGGCCTACGTGCAGGACTCTACAAGGACTCTGATTATTTTGACTATGATGTGACTGTCTCTGTGTGACACGTACGTCTTTCCATGTGTGACGTGACAATGACTATATAAACTGTGTACTGACTCCATTCTGTCTGAGAGAAAGAAACAATTGAAACAACTGGAACTTGAGAGAAACTTAAATAAACTTCCAGAGTTTGGCGCACCACGATCCGTCTCTGTCTGCTTCATCCCTGACAGATTTGGTGGAGGATGTGCGGCTCAGTGTGCGCCCTTCTCTGGATTGTTTTGAGGGAGTTTTCCTTGTTTTCTTTTTCTCGGCGTGAGAGAACTGAGAGTATCTGGAGTTGGGTGCTATCCAGCAGGCTGGAGAGGTGACGACTCCGGGGCTTTTTTTCGCTCTCTCACTATATTTTTTTTGTGTCCTCTTTTTTGGACTGACAAAGCATTTAAAATTGTTTTCCCATGTCCACATTCCGGGGATTTTTGACGTGCGATTGGTCTCTGCCGATGGAAACTAGTTCCCGGTACTAGTGAGCGCTGGTTCATGATCTGGAGACCCGGTTGGACGTGGAAAAGCTGATATTTGGTGGACTTCTGACGGTGCCTGGCGCCCTGTTCGACAAAAGGTAAGAGCGGACACCTGTTTATTCAAAGTCTGCTAATTGAGTGAACTAAATTATGGTTAGTTTTGAGGTCCACCAAATGTCGTATATCTATATAGATCGGATTAGATTAAAAACAGGTTCGCTACCTGATAAGTGTTGGCCATAAGTGAGGATCCATAAAGTGTATAGGATCCATAAGTGTAAAGGCCATAAAGTGTATAGGATCCATAAGTGTAAAGGCCATAAAGTGTATAGGATCCATAAGTGTAAAGGCCATAAAGTGTATAGGATCCATAAGTGTAAAGGCCATAAAGTGTATAGGATCCATAAAGTGTTGGCCATAAAGTGTATAGGATCCATAAAGTGTTGGCCATAAAGTGTATAGGATCCATAAAGTGAGGATCCATAAGTGTAAAGGCCATAAAAGTGAAGGATCCTAAGTGAAACCATGGTGTAAACATAAAAGCAATAAAAAGGGAAATGTGTTAAAGAGACCTTTGTTTTTGTTTTTTAGTTTGTTTTTTGGCGTGAACAGAGTTCACCGGAGAATGCAGAGTTTTATCTACAGTTGAGCTATGAGAGGGTTGTATCCAACAGTTGTTTTTGTTTTTTAGAAAGAGATTTTGAGTTTAAATTAGTTTGCTACCTCGATAAAATAGAAGCCTAAACGTTAAAGTAAGAGTGCCTTTTGTTACAAGTGTGGAAAGTGATCAATCACTTAAGTGATCAGTGCTTAAAAAAGTAATCTTGAAAGTTCTTCTTCTTTCTGTTTTTGCATTTTTGCTAAAACACAACTGTCTGCCTGTGTGTGTGCGCGTCTGTGTGACAGGAACCCCCCCGCCCTCGCTGCGCTGCTCTGATTTAAAGGGGAGCTACTGCGTTTAGGATTTTGGCTTTTCATAGTTTTTATTCCTTCCTAAATTGTGTTATGACACAGTTAAACGTTTTAAACACCATTTAGTAAAAGTAAGTTTTGAATATTATATGTTTTTGAAATCCAAAGAAGCTTTGCTTTTCTTTTTAAATCAGCTGCTTATTTTTTGAGCCCATTATTGTATCTCTGATATATTTCATAGCTGTTTGTGAGAATTTTTTCATGTATTTTTATATTTAGTGACAAAAGCCATTTTTCAAACATTTAAATTAGAATCTGTGTTAAAAGTGATTATTGATTATAGACTTCTTCTAAAAAGAAAGAGGGAATTAGGATTAGTTGTAAAAGTATTATATTGAGTTGAACTCTACCCAATTCACCCAATTCACATTGCAAGCGGTGACTTTTTTGTTTTCACTACACGCGTGACCTTGCTCCTGCTCCTGCTGCTGCTGCCCAGAGACAGGAAGAGGCAGCTCCGACGCACAATTGAGTTTTATTAAACCAAATCCAGTTTAGCTGGAGCTAAATCTTATAATCTTTTGTTTGATTTCAAGTTTTGTTTTAATGTTTTTACAAATTAATGTTCATTTTTATAGAGATTTTTCATAATTTCATTTCATGGCGTCTTTCAAGAAACCCAAGGACGCATAGATAATTAATCATACAGTACAAAAGTACATAATACATATTTTAAAGTTTGAAGGTTTTTTGAGATTTGAGTCTTGTTTTTTTATTAAGAGAGTTTCGGGTCTTAAAATGTCATCATTAGTAAGATAATAAGTAATCTTTATTTATATAGCGCTTGGAAGGCCAAGAGCGCTCCAAAATTGTTTAGACTTTAGAGAGAAAAACAATCTCATTCACATACTGATATCTGTTGTTTTGAATTTGACTATAAGGTTGTGTTCCAGAACCAAGAGCACACACTGTACAGGGCCACTGGACTGCGGGAGTGGACACTGAGAGCTCAGACCACAGGAGCCCAGAGTAGACACCATCCAACCAGCCGCAGATCGTAAAGGCGACATAGCTACCTCCGTGTGCCCCTCCCCCACTACAGACCGATGGTCGTAAGTGGCAGTGAGACCGGGGCCACAAAGTGGGGTTATCTGTAGGCAGTGGTGGGTGAGTTGTTTTGCAATCTGGAAGTGTGCTCACTTTGCTTGTTTACATCGAGCCAGTGTGACCTTCTAATGCAGGTGGTTCGAGGAGTCTGAATTTATGGAGGCCCACTGAAGAGTCTAAGTGGGAAGTTAGGTATGCCGCTTCAGCCTGTCCACTACCAACAGCAGGAGTAACCTCCTCCAGTTTGTCACGGATGGATGTAATTTTATTATTAAAGAGGTACTGCAGCCTCTCCCACTCTCCCTGACTCAGGTTGCCAGATATGCAGACAAATCCAGCTGAGACCATAAAAGCTGAATAAAGTTTTGTCAACAACAAATTTAAGACCGACACCTTTTTCACCTGGTTTTATTCCTTGTTTTGTGATAATGATTTGAGAATCATAACGAGACCTTTTTTAGTTCTGCGGCCACATGGTACTTTAATAGTGAGATTAGCTCGACACGGTGAGTTCTGGCAACCCGGATTACGGACTTTCTGATTGGTAAAACGGCGGAGGGAGGAATCTCGAACACTAACAATATTGAGGGGCGGGAAAACTCCCGTTTTGAGAGATTAGGGCCCTTTAATGCTGACATGTCATGACAATCTAAGAAAATGTCAAATAAGGCCGCACATCCCTGTAATCTGAGCTGGCGTGCTGGATTAAAAAATGCAAGACGTAGAAAACAGTGAAAAATAATCCGCACAGCTATGTAGCTCCCAAAAGCAGTGTAATTTATTTACATACCACACAAAATAGTAACGTTTCGGGCTGAGGCCCTTCGTCAGACAATCTAACATACAGTATTTCTACTTTAATTTGCAAAAAACATATTAGTGCAGGTAGAAGAATATTGGACAGCCTATAATTTTACTTTTACCATGTCGAGTTTTGAAAATACAAATTGATTTTATTGCCAAACACGTAAAGTTGCAACCCTTCTAGAGCATTTGTTGAAGTTTGTAGCTTGAAGAATCCAAATTTTTGACATTTTATCAAAACAGACATATATGTTTTTGTAAATGAACTCTTTAGTATTTCGCAACAGAAAGGGTTAAAGTAAATCTATCTATTAGAAAAAACTTTTGTGTAGAAGAGAGGAAGAAACTAAATATTTATTTATTCCTTTTTTGTCTTTATTTCAAATGTGGACAGGACAATATATAACACATTACCGTCACATTTCAAATAACTCTAGTCCTGTCACAAAGGAAAAGGAGAAGAAAGAAAAAAAAAAATCTCAAGTCTCCCCTGTGCACTTTTGTTGGCGAGAAACTTTATTCATGTGTTTGTAAGGATGGATGTGATCTCTCTATCTCTCTCTCTCTATATACAGTATATACATATCTTTATCTCCGTCGACAGTGGCTCAGTTGGTAGAGCATTGGCCTTTGAGCCTGAAAGTTGTGGGTTCGAGCCCACCTCGTGACCTACTTCATCAACTCCCACTGATGTCAGCTGTCGTTGTGTCCTTGGGCAAGACACTTAACCCACTTTGCCTATAAGGAGCGCGGAAGTAATGTTCGCTGCTTGCCTTGATGTGTACAGTATGTGTATGTGTACAGTATGTGTATGTGTACAGTATGTGTATGTGTATGTGTATGTGTATGCATCAAACTGACATTTCCCCATTGTGGGACGAATAAAGGACCTTCTTCTTCTGTCTCTCTCTCTATCCCTATCTCTCTATCTATCTCTCTCTCTCTCTCTCTCTCTCTCTCCTAAACTACTTTTTAATCATTAATTTCATGTGGAAAGAGAAAGTTAGAGACCACAGCTTAAAAGAACTAAGACCCATTGGTGTCAGAGAGGTGGACGATATCTTGTTTAATCATAACCCTGTTTCACGTCCTGGTGAGATCAGTGCTCCCCATGGTCTCAAGTCAAAATCCCTTTGATGGTCATATAGTCCGCTGCCGTACCCTATAGAACCAGGTGACGTCAAAATACAAGGTGCAAAAATCTGACCGTTTTTCCTGCTAATCGGCACTTGACAAAAGCGTTACCGCGGCGACTCCTCTCTCAGGGTTTAAGCAAACATCTTGTCTCGGATATTTCGCTCCTCTCCCCCACCTTGGGTGGGTTTGATGCTGTTCGCGGTAATTGCGGATGTTCTGCTGTTTTTGAAGCTGGGGTTTGTGACTTTTTGGTTTCTTAAATAATACTTGATTGTCCCCAACAGAAAGAGGCTTTAAAACGTGAAACATGGTGTGAACAAGTCAGACCACGAGAACTTTTTCAATAGAAAGTTTTTGATCTAGGCCTAGGACACACTGGAGGGACTATGTCTCTCAGCTGGCCTGGGAACGCCTTGGGGTCCCCCCGGACGAGCTGGAGGAATTGTGTGTGGATAGGGAAGTCTGGGCGTCTCTGCTTAGACTGCTGCCCCCGCGACCCGGCAACGGATAAAGCGGAAGAAAATGGATGGATGGATGGATGGATGGAAGTTTTTGATCTTTTGCGTAAGACCAGGGAGAGAGACCAGAGAGAGATTGGAGAGAGATTGGAGAGAGACCGGAGAGAGACCAGAGAGAGCGACCGGAGAGAGACCAGAGAGAGATTGGAGAGAGACCGGAGAGAGAGCAGAGAGAGCGACCGGAGAGCGACCGGAGAGAGACCGGAGAGAGACCGGAGAGGGACCAGAGAGAGGGACCAGAGAGAGAGACCAGAGAGAGACCAGAGAGAGCGACCGGAGAGCGACCGGAGAGCGACCGGAGAGCGACCGGAGAGCGACCGGAGAGCGACCGGAGAGCGACCGGAGAGCGACCGGAGAGCGACCGGAGAGCGACCGGAGAGCGACCGGAGAGCGACCGGAGAGCGACCGGAGAGCGACCGGAGAGCGACCGGAGAGCGACCGGAGAGAGACGGAGAGAGACCAGAGAGAGAGACCAGAGAGAGCGACCAGAGAGAGACCGGACCAGAGGGACCGGAGAGGGACCGGAGAGGACCCAGAGAGAGGAACCGGAGAGAGGGACCACAGAGAGACCAGAGAAGGACCAGAGAGGGACCAGAGAGAGCGACCCGAGAGAGACCAGAGAGAGACCGGAGAGGGAGACCGGAGAGGGGGACCGGAGAGAGCGACCGGAGAGAGGGACCGGAGAGAGGGACCGGAGAGGGACAAGAGAGGGACAAGAGAGGGACCAGAGAGGGACCAGAGAGGGACCGGAGAGGGACCGGAGAGGGACCGGAGAGAGACCGGAGAGAGACCGGAGAGAGAGCGACCAAAGAGGGAACAGAGAGAGACCAGAGAGAGAAAGAAAGAGACTAAAGAGAGACCAGTGAGAGATACCAGAAAAAAATGACCAGAGAAAAATCAGAGAGAGAGAGAGAGAAAGAGGGAGAGAGACCAGAGAGCGAAACCAGACAGAGAGAGACTAGAAAGAGACCAGAGAGATGACCACCCTCACTCAGCCAATCAGCCAATCAGCTTTCAGCACAAAAAATCAAGTCGTAACTCTCTCTCACAACCCGGCAAAAGAAGATTTGTGGATTTCGCAAAAAGGACCACTGTTTCATTATCAAATATGTTTCTTTATTTGCAGATAAATATATAAAAACAAAACATAAATCGCAACAAACGCTTAACCAATTTGTAAATAACGTGTAAATTTACAGCTTTTAACAAAAACATTGATTGAACTTTAAACAGAGAAAAACAACATTTTAACTTAAACATGTATTTTTATATTTTTACAGTGCGCAGTGTCTGGCTTTGTACCTTCAATTGGCTGTTTTCATTACCATTTCCACCACTCAGGTACAGCCACTACGCACGCACGCACGCACGCACGCACGCACACACACACACTCACACACACTATCTAACTATTGTGCCTCCAAAGCTTCAGAAGTCAGATTTTTTTTTTTTTTTTATTGTGAAAAAATAGACATTACAAAACCAGTGCAGACGTACAAACAGATATAACAAGACAGACAGGACTGTGTGTGTGTGTGTGTGTGTGTGTGTTCCTATTTTCCCAAATTTGTGCATCCACCCATCACCCTCATTGCCCCTATTTTCCCTTCTTATTGTCTCAGTTTGGGATGTGTCTAAAGTGGTGCATTAAAAAGGAGACTGTGGGATGTTGTCAGCTTGATGCAGGGGTACTGTCCAAGGGCATCTCCCACGTCTCCTGTGGCCCTAGCCTTATTTGTTTGTTTTTGTTTTGATGTATTATTGTTATTATTATTGTTTCTCCTGTTTTTCCCTATGTTTGAGTTATGGTGCATTAAAAACACAGACGAGGGTGGTGGAAGGATGAGGGTCAGCTGTGGTTTGATGAGGTGAGTTGGATATGAATGGTCTTATTTATTATTAGTGGAGATATAGAGGGTCTTGTAGGGCAAGGAATGACAGTAATTGTAATGTATTACAAGTTGAAACTGGAAAGTGTGCTGCTAAACAAAGGGGAATTATGTGATGATAAGTACAGTACTTTGACAAGCAAGGGTAGTTGGCAACAAGATGATAATTATTGGTAATACCTAATATAATAATAGTAATATAACTTCAGGGAAGAGGGAGACAAAATGGGTGCAGACGCAGAATCGTAAGAGCAGTGAAAAAAGATAACTTAGAAGGATAAAGGGCAAAACAATGATGACATGGTAATAAACAAATAGTCAGAAAGAGTTTAAGAGTAGAGGAGAGGGGTAGGTGTGAGTTGGGGGTGTTGTTTGATGTGGGGGTTGTCATGTGTTTAAGTGTCGTCAGTGCTTGTGTGAGAGGGTTAGGCTCTCAGAGGACAAGTAATCAACCGGTAAGAAAGTGTAAGAGTGTGGGTTTGATGGAGTTTGTTCTGTAGTGGTGTGAGTGGTTGAGGTGGGTGAGGTTGGTGTAGTGTCGAGAGTGAGTTGGTCTAGGAGGAGATTTTTCCATTGGTTTATAGTTATTTTGTGTCTTGTTTTCCAGTTCATGAGGATCGTTTTCTTGGCAATGGCTAGGGCAGCAAGGAGAGTATTTTGGTCGTTTGGATTGATATTTATTGTAGAGGTGTGACCGAGTATGCATGGGATGGGGGTACAGGGGATGTGGCAGTCAAATATGGGGGACAGGATGTCTGTGACCTTCTCCCAAAAGTTGTGAACGTGGGTGCAGTGCCAGAAGTGTTTTGTGTGCAATTAGTACAGATAGCTGAAGTGAATCCCATTTTTGCTAGTCTGTGCCCAGTGTAGTGTGTTCTATGAATGATTTTGTATTGAATGAGTTGTAAATTGGAGTTAGTCATGGAGTAAATATTGTGGCAGATTTGTGTCCAGAAGGCGGGATCGGGAGGAACCGTAAGGTCCTTTTGCCATTTGTCAATTGGGATGGGGCAGGTTGTGTTAGATTTTGTGATAATTTGATAAGTTTTGGAGAGGCATTTTGTTGGTTTTAGGTTGAGAAGAGAGGTAATTGGTTGTGGGAGGCTGAGGTCTGCGAATGTATTGTTGTATGCTGCTGTAATGGATGCTTTCAGTTGTAAGTATTGTAAAAACTGGTTCCTCCCGATACCGTATTCCGAAGAGAGATGGTTAAAAGATGCAATTGTGTTGTTGTGAATGATGTGTTGCAGGTGTGTGATGCCTTTTGGTGCTTTCAGACCGAAAACGCTGAAACGCAGCAGCCCAGCTCACCAGACGCGCATTCTCTAGTTTTCAGACGCAGAGGCTTGCACGCTGCCAAACGACGCACGAACACAAGCACGCCCACCTCACTACACTGATACTGAAAAAACTTACCAGGGAGGTTGAACTGCTGCGCAATGGCCTTCCATGCCGAATCTTTCTTTGCTCTGTTGCTATATTCCGGAATGCAGACTTTCCACAACTCTGGAAAGTTTGTAACAGCGACAATGAGACTATCCACAGCTTGATCCTCCATGTTTAAATGACCGGTTCCTGGCTCTCAATGGGGAAAACATACGCCGTGTAGTGGCGTGATTACGTCAGTGGTGTGCGTGCTCTCTGATTGGTTGCTGCACGAACGTCTCGAGGAAAAGTTGAGCGGAATCCATCTCCTGTGGGCGTTCATTTTCCGCTCCTTCTCCTCCCCTTTGACTTTCCCGCCAAGTCCGTGCGTTTCTACTGGGCGGTCCGTGCGCGTGTGCCGAGAGGTCCGTGCAATGCGACGCTGAAACGCGCCACCCCATTGACTTTGCATTGAACGCAGACGCAACGACTGTCCCGGTCTGAAAGCACCATTTGTCTGACCATGTGCGGAAGTGGATTGGTTTTTTGTTGCTCAGGATGTCAGGGTTATTCCAGATAGGTGTGTGAGTGGAAGGGCCAAGGGTTGAGTTGGTGATTTTGTGGAATTTCCACCAAGCTGTCAGGGCTGATGATATTGTTATGTGTTTGAAGCATGGATTTGATTTAATAGATTGAGTAAGAAAGGGGAGGAGTGAAAGTTCAATATTAGGGTTATGTGTTTGTTCTATGTCTAACCAGGTGTCTGATGAGTGGGGTTTGATCCATTTTAAGATATATTGTATTTGGTTGGATATGAAGTAGTGGAGAAAGTTGGGGGCGTGGAGTCCACCTTGCAATTTTGGCTTTTGTAGAGTAGTTAATTTGATGCGGGCAGGTTTGTTTTTCCAGTAGAATTTTATTATTGCAGAGTCGAGGGAGTTGAACCAGGTGGTTGGTGGTTGAGAGGGTAGCATTGAGAAGAGGTAATTAATTTTGGGCAGTATAGACATTTTCACTGTTGCAATTCTTCCAGCTAGGGAGAGTGGGAGATTCATCCGTTGTAATAGTTTATCTGTTGTTGTTTTGAGTAGTGGGGAGTGGTTGAGATGAATCAGCTCTGACAGCTTGGAGGAGAAATTAACACCGAGGTAAGTGATATGTGATGTGCATATAGGGATAAGTGGTGGGTTGGCTGCCACATCCCAGTTGGGGTTTAGAGGGAGTATTGAAGATTTTTGCCAGTTTATTGAGTAGTCAGAAATTTTTGAGAAATTCTCTATGAGGCGGATGGTTTCAGGTAGCGAGGTTTGTGGGTTCTGCAAGAAGAGTAATATGTCATCTGCATAAAGACTAATTTTATGGTGGATTTTGGGTGTTTGGATGCCAGTGATTAAATTATTTTGTCTTATTGCTGCCGCCAATGGTTCAATGAATATGGTGAATAGGTATGGAGAGAGTGGGCATCCCTGTCTAGTTCCCCTGTGTAAAGTGAATCTTTGTGAGGTTAGTCCATTAGTTGACAGTTGCTGTTGGTGATGTGTATAAAGTGTTCACCCAGTTGATGAATGACTCTCCAAAGCCAAATTTCTGTAAAGTGGATTTGAGGAATGACCAGTTGACTTTGTCAAATGCTTTTTCTGCATCAAGACTAGCAATTATTGTGTTCAGTTTGTTGTGTTGTGAATGATCTATAATGTTAATGAGTCTGCGGGTGTTGGTGGATGAGTGTCGACCAGAAGTCAGATTTAAATCATCTGTGTGACATACTGTATTAAACACTGCTGTAATCTGCCCTTTAATCCCACTCTCCACTCGTCTATTTGCACCAAGAACACGGGATTATTCTGTCAAAGGCCACGCTCACACAATCACAGTGTCACATGTACTGAGAAAAATGACCATTTCAGGAAAAAAACCCTGTCTTTTGTCCAATATGCACCTTTTTACTGGTTTCAGGGTTTTTGGTTTTGGGTTTGAAGACCTCACGTCCTCAGGGGAAACCTTGGAGCTACACTGCCACCACCTGGTTCCAAAGGAGTGGTGCAGCGCTGTGAGAGAGACACAACAACAACAATAATAATGATAAAAAATACTGATAATAATAATAATTGGTTTTCTACAGTACTTTTTGGACACTCAAAGATGCTTTCATTCCATACACAGTGGTTTTGTTTTGGTCCTAATCCGTGACGTGAGCCTCCCTGGATGTTTTTCTTCAGTTGCTCTGATCACTTTGTAATAATTAAAGGTGATTTAGTGGAATTTGTAAAACTTAAAGACAGTGTTGAGCTTTGGTGTTCAGGTTTAAGGTGGTTTAGTCTATTATGCACAGATGTTTCTATTGGGACGTTAGCATGACTTCAGTTTGCAATCTGTTTTATCCCACAGTTACGATGGACACGTCATCACCGGCAGATGTAATATATAATAACAGTGACAGCAGCAAAGAATACGAGTTTGATTCACTGTGATTTTTTTCATGTTATATTAATGTACTTAATGAATAACATGGGTCCAAGTATTGATCCTTGTGGTGCGCCACGTTCCACCCTACATCTTGACTTGTGTTTCTCAGGGGGCAGTCGCTGTGCATTTGCTAATGAGCTCTGAAATCCTAGTTTGTGTTTTCCTGTTTGAAGTGAGTGGCTCCGGAGAGTAACCTGAGTCGGGACGTCCCACGGCAGACACAGAGCACAGAATACATTACAGTCAGAGGCCTCAGAGTGTATTTAAAACTCACCGCTCACCAAACCCCGAGGAGGACTTTAAGAATGATAAAACCCACTCTCTTTCTGTGCATCACTTGCCGCATCTTCAGTCCAAGTGCCGCATCTTCAAAGTGCTTCAAAGTGCTGCATCTTCAGCTCAAGTGCCGCATGCTATTTGTTTTTAGTGGTAGGGGAAACCGGAGCACCTGGAGGAAACCAGGCACGGGGGGGGGAACATGCAAACTCCACACAGAGAAACCCTTTTCCGACCAGGATTCAAACCTCGGACCTTCTTACTGAAAACCAATGTGCCGCCCATTTTATTAACAAGTCCGACGGAGGCCCCTGAGAACTGAAGGACGGGTCAAATGCAGAGGGCCCTTTCCCCGCAGAGACAATACAAGTTTTTAATCTTTGCTTTTATTGAGTTTAACAGTCACAAATCTCCCTCAGAGGACAAGCATGAGTCTTGTGAATCTGGGCCAGGGGATTACAGTGGCATTAGTGTAATCTTAGCTCTCCACATCTGCCTGACACACACACACACCCACTCACATACAGACACACACAGACACACCCATACAGACACACACAGACACACCCATACAGACACACACACACACACACACACACACACACCAACACACACACACACACACACACACACACACACACACACACACACACACACACACACACACACACACACACACACACACACACACACACACACACACACACACACACACACACACACACACACACACTAACACACACACATAACCTGGAGTTGTGTTTTTATCCTTCCATGCTAGTATCGGGAACGTCTGCCCATGTACCCTTGACTCTTCTGTCCAATCAGAGGTGTCCAAAGTTAGGCCCGCGAACCAAATAGGTCTAATTTGGGTTCTACGTTCCTAACTTCTGGCGGGACTTCACAATACTGTTTAGTCATAATGTGATGTCACACTCAGTCCAGTCTGAGTGTGGCATCACCAAAGTGTTAGCTTTCCTGCAGAAGAGGCCAATTAGAGCAAAGGTGACTTGATCAGGAATGTGGAGCCAAATTCAAGCAAACGGCCGAGTTACCTGGAGCCAATCAGGAGCAGCGGCACTGGTTGCTACAGTTAATTTTTTATTTTTTTGCATCGGTTTTATATAGCGCTTTTTTGGACACTTCTTTCACGCCATACACGGTGGTGGTAAACCATGTTATGGTCAGTTCCTGGCATCGGACCATTCTAATCATTTGGTCGATACATTTGCCTTCGTTCCCAGCGTCTGAAACTCCGTTCTCCGCACTTTTGGTACATCGCACAAAGGGCCTCTTGTTCAGCGATGGCCTTGGCCACCATCTGCAGGTGCGTTATCTCAAAAGTACTCACGGAGTGTTCTTCTTATCATCTCGAAGGTCTTTTGGTGCGCTTAATGTATCTTTCCCAAACTTTCCCGTCTGCAGCCGCGTATGACTCATCTCTCTTGTGACGAATGCTCATTGTTCTGTCTGACACACCTCCAGTATAAGATCATCGACGCGCTGGTTGAGGGAAACAAAGAGACAGACACGGCATCGCTCCAGATCCCGTTTCTGTTTCTGTTTGACTCCTCACTTCTGTAAATAAACTGCACAAAAGGACAAGTTTGTTTCCTCTCGGAATTATTTCATTTGAAGCATCAGAATTCCCATAACAACCACTACTGTAGCCACAGCTGCCCTGGGGCACACTGACAGAAGCGAGGCAACCAGTATGTGCCATCAGCCCCTCCCACCACCATTCACACACACACACCAGACTCATTCTAGGCAATGGGGGTGAAGTGTCTTGCCTAAGGATACAACGGCAGTTTGGAACTTTACAGCCGCACAGGTGCCCACAGTGGCACCTGGTGTTCCCAGAGGTTAAGTGTCTTGCCAAGGACAGAACTACAGCAGACAGTGGGAGTCGATTGTGAAAGTCGGGCTCGAACCCACGACCCTCTGGCTCAAAGTCCAATGCTCTACCAACTGAGCTACTGCCGGCCAAAATTGGCAACAAAAGGGTCGTGATTGATCAACCCTTAAATGGCTCATATCTGGATTTACAAAGACATTATCACAAATCAGTGCAAGTGCAGTTATAGCTCCAGAGTTTTTTTTTCTTATTATTATTTTATCTATTATAATTTATAATTTATTTACTATCTTAAATAATAGATCCTGTTGGATGTGTGCAATCTGAGTCTTATTTCTTCTTTTTATTCGGTGATAATGTGTGCAAAGATGACATTAAAATTACCCCACTTTTGGACACTCTTATTTTATCTTATCCACATTAACACCAGGATCACAGAGAGCACAAACACACCGATTTTTAAGCCCAAAATAGTCTGCGCAACACAAAATATTACTGTGCAAGAGGAGTTTACTTGATCGACTCAGAAACTTCACCCATGAGTACTTCCCTATCGTCCATCTGTGTTGGTTTGTGATTATAAAGATTACTGAAGAGTAAAGCAGTGGTGTGGATGTTCTGTATGTGTCCTATATAAACCCCCCCCCCCCCCCCCTCTGTCCTGGTGAATAATTGACACACACACACACATGGACACACACACGCACACACACACATGGACACACACACACACACACACACACAACCCCATCACTCTTCTGCGTGTTAGTTTCCATGCTCTGTGTTCACTCCTCGCGCCTCTGTGCACCTGCTGCGCCACACGGTCAGTGCTCCTACTGTAACTATTACTAATACTGTTATTACTCTTATTGTTACTACTAATACTCTAACTATTACTATAACTACCATTATTAGTGTAATTGTTACAACTAATATTCTAACTATTACTACTGTTATTAGTGTTATTGTTACTACTAATTCTGTAACTATTATTGTTATTGCTATTATTGTTACTGCTTTTACACTGTTACTTTAGTATACTATATTCTGTTACTATAGTATTACTGTATACTGGTGCCATTATTTCTAACTGTAGTGGGAGTACTATTACTGCATGTACCTCTGTCAGAGTACAATCCCAGCTGTAGTGTGTTTTAGTCTCCTCTATTTCTACTGTCTCCCACAGACTTCTGTTAGAGTACTAATACTCCATGTGTTTTACTCTAGTACTAATACTCCATGTGTTTTACTCTAGTACTATTACTGTACATGCTTTTCTCTAGTACTAATACTCCATGTGTTTTACTCTAGTACTATTACTGCATCTGTTTTACTCTAGTACTATTACTGCATATGTTTTACTCTAGTACTATTACTGCATATGTTTTACGTACTATTACTGCATATATTTTACTCTCGTACTATTACTGCATATGTTTTACTCTACTACTATTACTGCATATGCTTTACTCTAGTACTAATACTCCATGTGTTTTACTCTAGTACTAATACTCCATGTCTTGCTGCAGGTGTGGCTCCCTCTGGTGGCGGATGGGGTCACTTCAAAATGACTTAAAGTGTGTTTAAGCTGGTTATAGATGCATCAGTTACTCATTTAAAATCAGAATCAGTTTTGGTAAAATTAGAATAAGTTTTGGCAAATAACAGTCATTCGTTTTATTCCGTGAAATTTTGACAAAATAAATGTAATAAACAAATAGCTTTCAATAGTTGCAAGACAAATATTTACTTTGCCTTAAAATCGCTTGACACCATGAGGTCACCCACCCCCAACGCAGGACCTCATTCATTTCCCTGGGCGCTAAAGCAGGTGTAATTATGTGTCAGTGTCTGGCTTGGGAGAAAACAATTAGCTCTAGGCCTGTAGACCTGTTGGGACTCAGACCTAAAAATTATTCCACGCTTAGTTTAGAAAGGGACCTCTTGGCCACTTAGGCCAGTCCCAGACCATAACGTAGGCCAGTCCCAGACCATAACGTAGGCCAGTCCCAGACCATAACGTAGGCCAGTCCCAGACCATAACGTAGGCCAGTCCCAGACCATAACGTAGGCCTGTCCCAGACCATAACGTAGGCCAGTCCCAGACCATAACGTAGGCCTGTCCCAGACCATAACGTAGGTCAGTCCCAGACCATAACGTAGGCCAGTCCCAGACCATAACGTAGGTCAGTCCCAGACCATAACGTAGGCCTCTCCCAGACCATAACGTAGGCCAGTCCCAGACCATAACGTAGGCCTCTCCCAGACCATAACGTAGGTCAGTCCCAGACCGTAACGTAGGCCAGTCCCAGACCACAACTAAGGCCTGTCCCAGACCATAACGTAGGTCAGTCCCAGACCCCAACTTAGGCTAGTCCCAGACCATACTTAGGCCAGTCCCAGACCATACTTAGGCCAGTCCCAGACCATACCTTAGGCCAGTTCCAGACCATACCTTAGGCCAGTCCTAGACCCCAACTTAGGCCAGTCCCAGACCAGAACTTAGGCTAGTGTTGGATCTTTATCTTTAGAACGTCTTGTGGTAACGAGATTAATCACAAATAAATCAATGGGGTATACTTTTCCAGGACACTGTACTAAAGCGACTTTGTTTTTCCTCCATGCGCTGGTCCAGGTGCAGCGATGCGTCTGCTGTGGATAACGCTGTCCCTCGCCTTGTTGGCCCCATGCCGCCCTCGCGCTCCGACCTCCCGCTGCGAGCCGGGCTGCGACTGCCGTGGCGAGCTGCGTGTCACCGTCTGCTCCGGCGCCATGTTCACCCGGATCCCTGCTCGCCTCCCTCCCACCACCGAACTCCTAGACCTGTCTCGGAACCTCATCTCCCACATCCCGGAAGACGCGCTCTCCCACAACCGCAAACTTCGCGTGCTCCTCCTGCAGCGCAACAACATCAGCGCGGTGGAGGATGCGGCCTTCGCACACATGGAGTTTCTGCAGAAGTTGGATCTGAGCTGGAACCGGATCCGCTGGTTGAGCCAAGGCTTCTCCTTCGGGTTGACGCTTCTCAGAGAGTTGCAGCTGTCTCACAACTTCCTGACAATATTGGACAGTCGTAGTTTCGCGCACTTGGACGGGCTGCAGAAGCTCAACCTGACGGGAAACTTCATCCACGTGATCCGCGTCAGAGCCTTCGCGTCCATGAGTTTGCTCCGGCAGCTTCACTTAGCCGGGAACCAGATGACGCGGCTCCAGAGCGGGACCTTCTCCATGCTACGGTCGCTGGAAGTTCTGAACCTGGAAAGGAACCATCTGAGCGACATGGACGTGGGGTTGTTCAAGCCGCTGACCAGTATGACCCTGCTCAACCTGGCACGCAACCAAATGTCTAAAGTCCACTTCAAGACGTTTGTAGGTATGTTATGATGTAACGTATTTGTGTATTGCTGTAAATCACAACAGCAGTAGACTCTGAGGACTTTGAAAAGTTGTGGATTCGCAGATCAGATAATCAAACAGATCCAGACACAGGAACACGTGATTACACATAGACCAGATCATCACTGTCCTTGGAAAAATTAGAGGAACCTTGGTAGACCCATGTTGAGAGAGGGATCCACTTCGACCACAGACAGACAGACTGTAGATCCTGGACTGAGGCTGAAGACCCAGGACTGAGGCTGTAGACCCAGGACAGGACTGAGGCTGTAGATCCAGAACTGAGGCTGTAGATCCAGAACTGAGGCTATAGGACTGAGGCTGTAGATCCAGGACTGAGGCTGTAGATCTCGGACTAAGGCTGTAGGTCCAGGCCTGAGGCTGTAGATCCTGGACTGAGGCTGTAGACCCAGGACTGAGACTGTAGATCCAGGACTGAGGCTAGATCCAGGACTGAGGCTGAAGCTCCAGACCTCTCTCTAGACCCTCTCTGGCCTCTCTCTGGTCTCTCCCTTGTCTCTCTCTGGTCTTTCTCTTGGGTCTCTTCTGTATTCTGGTCTCAATCTGGTCTCTTTGGTGTCTCTCCCTGGTCTGTGGCCTCTCTCTCTAGTCTCTCTCTGCTCTCTGGCCTTCTCTGGTTTCTCTGCCTGGTATCTCTCTCTCTCTGCTCTCCTGCATCAGTTCTGACTATTTACCCCCTCTCTCCTAAGGCATCCATACGTACAGCACCCACATCCTGCTGGAGGGGAACCCCTGGCACTGCGACTGCGACCTCCAGAGAGTGTTCCGGAAGCTTCGCTCGGTCCAGCGTCTTTTCCTGGATGACTACCACAACCTGAGCTGCCACGATCCGCCCGTCCTGAAGGGCTACCAGCTCATGCATGTGGACACCGAGCTGTGCATTGCCGAGACCGTCACCGTCCTCATCATCAGCATCACCGTTCTCATCACCGTGCTGGCCGCCATGCTGATGGGCGAGAGGAAGAGGAAGAAGAAGAAGAAGGCCAAGCACTGGACACAGCAGGGAGACATGTCAGAGGAGTCCGACTATTAAAGGGAAGATCACGGATTCAAAGTCACGATCCTGAATAAAACGGAAATGTTCTGAAGAGTTTGGCTTGATGAGACGGACAGAGGGCCAGAGAGTGACCAGAGAGAGACCAGAGGGAGAGCAGAGGGAGAGAGAGAGACTAGAGAGTGTAGAGAGAGAGACCAGAGAGAGAGAGCAGAGAGCGAGAGAGACCAAAGGGAGAGCAGAGAGAGAGAGACCAGAGGGAGAGCAGAAGGAGAGCAGAGCGAGAAAGAGAGAGCAGAGATGGACTAAAGAGAGACTAAGGAGAGAGCAGAAACCAGAAGGAGAGACCAGAGATAAATCAAAGAGAGAGTGAAGATACAGCCAGTTGTTTGTCCAGCAATAGCTAACAGAAGTTAACCTGAATGTCACAGTGACCCACTGTCTCTCTCTCAGAAAAAGCTGATCATATTCTCTCTCTCTCTCTCTCTCTCTCTCTCTCTCTCTCTCTCTCTGGTCCTGGGTGCACTGTGCTGTGACTTTAGAAGACATATTTTGAAGTCAGGACTTTATGAACGAGAACCTTCCCATTTATCGGTCATAATCAGACATTGTTCTAAATGTTCACTAGATTTAAATTATTCTTTTATACTTAGATACTAGATATACTATTTTTGTAACTTTTCTTAAACAATTGAACGGATAACATGTACATAATTGTGTGAACGTTAAAATAAATGTTATTTCAACAAATTGTTATCTTTTTAGATTTGAGACATTGAAAGAGTTTGGGAACAGGATTTGTACTAGGTTTTTATTCCTACAAGAAGTGTTTGGAGGAGGTTCATTTGTGTGTGTGTTGCTTATTTAAAAACATATGTTACATGTCACATGCTTGTGTAATGCATAATATTAAAGCTAGAGCCTTGTAGTTTATGTAAATATACACAAAAAAAATGTCAAGGACTTCCGCCCGGCGTCAGACAGCGCCACACTACGCCACGCCCCTGCGCGCTGGGACTGGCGGAAGTGCGCGCGCTCCCTGCTGACGAGTGGCGCGGCATATGCGCTCCGGAGACGCGTCCATTGTGCGTGAGTGTGACTGCGTGTTAGTGCGTGTCTGTGTGAGAGTGTGCAGCACATAGACCTTGTGCAGAAGCGAAAACATCAGCGCGCTCTGTCCTGTCGGATCCCGGCTCCAGCGTCACCAGTGCCGAGCGGACAGAGCTTCATGGGCGGAGTGACCTGAACAGGTACAGGGCACTAGTCTAGTCTGGTCTCTCTCTCTGGTCACTCTCTGGTCTCGCTTTCTCTATCCTGGTCTCTCTCTCTGGTCATTCTCTGGTCCCTCATGTCTCCCTCTCTGGTCTCCCTCTCCCTTTGGTCTCTCTCTCTCGCTCTTGTCTCTGGTCTCACACAACAACACGCCGCGTCCACACTCGGACAAAACCCACGTCTTTATCCCCCGTAGTTCTTGATGGCATCACACTTTACCCACGGAGAGGCACCTGTCAAGTTCTACAAAGACCTCATGTGTCACCAGAGCAAACTTGGAGCTGCTCTGTTCCTTTAAACACACATTTGAATAGATAAACAGCGAAGACGGAGCAGGAAGGACGTGCGCGCAGCCTCTCTTCTGGTCCGTGCGTAATGGTGCGTTCCAGCTGCTGTAAAGTCACGGTTCCTTCTCTCCGGGTCGTGTGCCACGCAGTACGCTTTGGTGGCACTTCCATGAGCTCTTTTCGTCGTGTTTGGTGAGATTCACTTCCGCCTATGTCTCTGTATTTACTCTGTTCCCGGATGCGCTGAGAGAGACAGGTGCGCCCCAGTCTCGCACGACAACTTTCACTTCACAAAATACTGAAATACTGAAACACTGCAGCTCGAAACACGTCTCCGAGCGTCACCTGAATTTAAACATAGAATACACCAGATGCTATGTTTATTTACTGTGCTTAGTGACCTTGCATAGAGTTAGGGCTAATATTTTTGGGTGAAATTCTTAAAGGTATTTCTGGAAAACGGAATATTAATCAGTATTTGTGTTAATCTTGTGCTCAAAAATGATGTTGATAATATTTATTGGTATGGTGTGGTCTCTCTCTGCTCTCTTTCTCTGGTCTCTCTTTCTCTGGTTTCCTCTGTCTCTCTCTCAGGTATCTATCAGTCTAGTCTCTCTTTCTGGCGTCTCTCTCTATTCTCTCTCTAATCTTTCTCTCTCTGGTCTCTCTTTGTAATCTCTACTCTCTCTCTGATCTCTCTGGTTTCTCTTTGTTCTCTCTCTGGTCTCTCGCTCTCTCTCTTGTCTCTCTCTCTGGTCTCTCTGTCTCTCTCTCTATGGTCTCTCTTCTGAACACATATTAACCTAATTCTTTCCCTCTTCCCGTCACAGACATGGCGGCTGACAAAGTTGCCATCCTCACGGACGACGAGGACGAGCAGAATCGCCGCTATGTCCTGGAGCGCTCCTTCAACTCTGCCACGCTGCAGACTCACTCCTCCCCCACATCCCCGTCACCGCCCCCTCCCCTGCCCCTGGCCCCGCCCCCTCAGCCCGACCCGGTGGGCTGCTGCGGGAGGCTGCTGCTGCGCGTCAACACTCGCCTCCTGGTCTCCAAAGTCTTCTACTTGTTCTTCTACGCGGCGTACGGCTCGCTGCATCCGTTACTCGCCGTCTACTACAAGCAGCTGGGAATGACGGCCAGCCGCAGCGGAATGCTGGTGGGAATCCGGTACTTCATAGAGTTCTGCAGCGCCCCCTTCTGGGGAGTGGTGGCCGACCGCTTCAAGAAGGGTAAAGTAGTGCTGCTGTTTTCGGTCTTCTGCTGGCTCACTTTTAACTGTGGCATTGGCTTCGTGAAACCGGCGGAGATGACATGTGAGGAGACTCTATTACCCAGAACAACGACCACCACCACCACCAGCGTTGCCGCCACGACTTTTATTCTGTCTTCTACCTTGTTACCTGTTACTACTTTCCTTCCAATAAATACCACCACTTTGCTTAGAAACTCGACTGGGGTAAACAGTAACAGCACTTCTACACTGGAGCGTAGAAAAATGCGCGCTCTCCCAGTCACAGCACCTTCCCTAATGAGTCTGACCCCTCTCAAAATCACCGAAGCTCCTGCCACCATCCCTGTGGCTCCTCCCACTCTCACCGAGGCTGCTCCCGCCATCCCAGAAGCTAATCCCACTCTCACAGAGGCCCCTCCAACCACCACAAAAGCAACAACTATCCCCACCGTGGCTCCTCCCATTCCTGAGACTCCTCCCACTGTCACAGAGGCCCCTCCAACCACCACAGAGGCAACTACTAACCCCACCGTGGCTCCTCCCATTCCCGCCGTGCCGCCTCCCATTCCCACCCTTGCTCCTCGCATCCTCACCGTGGCTCCGCCCACTATCACCGGGGTGCCCCAAGACCTCGCTCCCAATTCCACCGGCGCCCCCGTCACCACACAGGTGTGTCTGTTGTCTCCTGACAAACTAGCTACTCAGCCTGCATGCAATCCCTCTGTAAAATTGACAGTCTAGGCTCTAGGCCTGATGATGATTTCTCTGATGACTTGTGGGCCTTGCTGCAGTCTAAAAGTCACTCTGGTTGCTCTCTGGTCTCTCTCTCCCTGGTCTCTCCGGCTTGATTCTCCTTCCCTTTCTGGTCTCTCTCTGGTATCTCTCTCGCTCTGTTCTCTCTGCTCTCTCTGCTCTCTCTCCTCAGTCTCTCTCCCTGGTATCTTTCTTTGGTATCTCTGTCTTAATTTTCTTTCCCTTTCTCTCTGGTCTTTCTCTCTTGTCTCTCTCACTCTCTGGTCTTGCTCCGTACTCTCTGCTTTCCATTTCTGGTTTTTCTCACTCTGGTTTCTCTTAATATCTCTCTCCCTGGTCTCTCTAGCTTGACTCTCCTTTCCTCTCTGGTCTCTCTCTGGTCTCTCTCTGCTCTCTCTCCTCAGTCTCTCTCCCTGGTCTCTCTCCCTGGTCTCTCTCTCTCTCCCTGATCTCTCTCTCACTCTGGTTTCTCTCGGGGCTCCTGTGGTAAGAACAACATAACTGTTTCTCCCAACTCAAAAACCCACCTCAGTTCCAATGTATTTTACGGCAGGTCCAGTTTTTTCGTATAGCACAGTCTATTGCACGTCTTCAGCCTTGTGTTCTGGTCGACAGGTCTTCACCAACTCCTCCACCCCCAGCCCGACCAACCACACCCAGCCTCCGCCTCCCCCCTCCCCCACCCCCACCTCTGAGCACGAGTACCACATCTTGTACAACCCGGACCAGGTGGAGGCCATCTTTCTCCTCATCCTGCTCGTGGTCATCGTCGGCGAGTTCTTCAGCGCGCCCGCCATCACCATCGTGGACACAGTGACGCTGCAGATCCTGGGGCGCGCTCGGGACCGCTACGGCCTCCAGCGCATGTGGGGGTCCCTGGGGTGGGGGCTGGCCATGCTGCTGGTGGGCATCGGCATCGACCACACGCACGTCTCCGTGGCGATCGAGGGCCTGGGCTGCGTGGTGCCCGATTTCCGGCGCCACGACTACCGCATCGCCTTCATCGTGTTCGGCGTGCTGATGGGCGTGGCGCTCGCCGTGGCCACGCAGTTCCACTTCGAGGAGGGGGAGGGGTACATATCCGAGGGGGCGGAGGAGGGGGGGGTGGTGGAGCAGGAGCGGGAGAACGGCCCGGGACAGGTGAGAGTGTGTGTGTGGTCAGAGGAGGTGTGTCTGTGTGTGTAGTCAGTGGAGGTGTGTGTGTGTGTGTAGTCAGTGGAGGTGTGTTGTCTGAGGAGGTGTGTGTGTGTGGTCAGAGGAGGCGTGTGTGTGTGGTCAGAGGAGGCGTGTGTGTGTGGTCAGAGGAGTGTGTGTGTATGTATATGTGTGGTCAGAGGAGTGTGTGTGTGTGGTCAGGAGAGTGTGTGTACTTGCCATTCTCAACTGTTTCAAACACAAATTTTGCCTTAAGTCGAATTAAACGTATTTGTGTAGCAGTACTGTAGCAGTCGTATTGGAGGACTTTACAAAGTTGCTGATTTTCAAACACCAGATCAGAGAATCAAACACATAGAAGCCATAGGTCCATGAAAGCCTGCCGACCACTGTCCAGAAATGTCTTTTCAAATCTTTATTTTCAAATGTTGAGACAAAATATATTTATTACAGATAGAGTCACAGCTTTCTTTTTTTTTTTTTGAACAAACAAGGGATGCATTTCTCTTGCAGGATACAGAGTGCAGTGATGACAAAGTAAATGTGTTTTCTGAATCTTTCCCATCACCTTCTTGTCTTTTTTTCCCCGGCAGCCGCAGTCGCCTCCGCCTCCCCCGCCCTCGGACCACGGTGGCGCGCCTGAGCAAGAGTTCCATTTCACCAGCCTCCTGAAGCTTCTGTGCAGCGTGCGCTACGGCTCCGTGCTGTTCGTGGCCTGGTTCATGGGCTTCGGCTACGGCTTCGTCTTCACCTTCCTCTTCTGGCACCTGGAGGACCTGAAGGGAACCACCACCCTGTTCGGCGTCTGCTCGGTGCTCAGTCACGTCTCCGAGCTCGCCGCCTACTTCACCAGCCACAAACTCATCGAGATGGTGGGACACGTCAGGTACGAACGCCGCCGCCCGCTTTTGTACGCAGCTAAATCCTGGTCCTGGTTATGTGTTCTAAAAATAACCCACAATAAGTGAAATCCGTGGAGCAGTAACGATTTCACCAAACCTGCATGTGAGAAAGCCAGTACCCATCAGACCTCTGAAGCTAAGCAGGGCAGGGCCTGGTTAGTACTGTGATGGGAGACCTCTGGGAACACAGTGGGGCAGCTGCATAGTGCCAAACTGTTGTTGTGTCCTTAGGCAAGGCACTTTATCCGCATTGACTAGAAAGAGTCTGGTGTGTGTGTGAATGGTTGGTGGTGGTGGGAGGGGCCGATGCCACTTACTGGTTGCCTCGCTTCTGTCAGTGTGCCCCAGGGCAGCTGTGGCTACAGTCGTAGTTCATCACCACTGTGTTTGGAATGAAAGTTTAATGATGTGAAGCAACTTTGAGTGTCCTGAAAAGAGCTGTATAAAACCAATGCCTTATTATTATTGTTATTATTATATGTTTTAAGTGTGTAAAACCCCTCACATCACAATATACGCCACAGCTGTTTGGGTGGGTGGGTGTGTGTGTATATATGTCCGAGACCTGACCCAGTTGAACAATTTTTCTTCAGTAAAAACTCTAAAACTTCAACTTTATAAACGTATGTACAGCCCTAAGTCTCATCAGCAGTCTTCACGAAGGACTTAGAAAAATTGTCGATTCCACAACTCCAAAAACAGAATCCAACAGTTCAAACACACAAGAAACGCAAGAATTACAAACACATAGGTGGCCCAGGTTTTATCTAAATGCTACCAGCCATTTACTGTCTGGAAAAACACAGAATCAAAAAATGTAGTCTAAGGTACTTGGAGATTTTCATGTTGTACTTATCTCCTGTAGGTTAGACTATTGTAACTGCTCTTTACCAAGAAGCTGTAAAACTGGTGCAGTATTTTCAAAACACTTCCTGGTCTCGGTCTCTGCACTGGCTCCTGTGGCTCAGAGAACAGACTTTAAAGCAGCTGTCTCGCACCAAAGTCCAGCTCAGGGACTGGGCACCTCAGAGTCAGGACTAAAAGTCAACATTTCAGATCCATACAGATAAAATTCAGAATAGTCCTCCTGAATACGTGAGACAGGCTTCAAATCCAGCTTAAAAACAGTTTTCAGTCTTTTCAATGCACTGTGGTTATTTATGATTTTAACGTTTCGCTTCTTGTTTTGTTTTGCACTTTGAGTTGCCATGTGTATGAACTGTGCTAAACAAATAAATTGCCTTGCTAGCTTTAGATTTAGACAGATAGACATTCTAGGATCAGGGCTGCTCTGCTCTGGTCCTTTGTTCTCGGAGCCGACTGTTACACGAGAGAGCGGTGTCGTGTTTCTGCTAATGCTCTGGGTCCACACACACAGGGCTAACGGGCCGAGCGGGGGCCCAAGGGAGGGTGGGGGGGGGCAGTCCATCTATACGTCTTATAACCGCAGACCAATCAGAAGAGGTTTATTGTTTTGGTTTGGCGACTTGAAGCCAAAAGGAAAATGTTTAATTGCGCAAATAAGAGTCACTTTTCATTGTTTGCTCAGGTCATTAAGCCTAGCGTACATCGGACTGGCAACTGATTATATCCGTCGCGTATGAGTTGCTGCCCCGCACACATCGACAATCTGACGAAAACGGGCAACTCCCAGTAGCAGACCAGTCTCGGGAATAACAGCGCGTACATCGACAGCAACTGGCCTCAACTACAGTGTGTTTTCTGACATAAACTGTTGCGGGCTCGCAATACACGCAATACACACACGTTGTCGGAGCGGCGCATGGAGTGCGCACATCGGGTCATATCTCCGAAACTGAGGACAACTAGTTGCCGAAAAGTAGAACACGGGCAACTGACTGAAACTGGAGACCGACTGATCATCTCCAGTTGTAAGAGCGCGCACATCAACTGATCATCTCCCACCATCTCCTCTCAGTTGCCAAAAGCCGCCTTGCAACTAGTTGTCCCCAGTTTCTCTGTCGATGTACGCTAGGCTTTATACACTGTGTAAGAAACGGTGGGGGCGGGTCCCGGCTCAGAAATGTCCAAACTGACCTGCGCTGACATGCTGCAATACCACCCCGGGCCAGTGGGGGTGGACCGGGAGTAAAAATGGGCCAATGCTAATGTATACGTATCGTTTTACCTCTCGAAAACAGGTTCACAGGATGGTCCGAAAGTTGCTCTTTTCCCAACTTTTTTTTCCAACATTTTGTCTCAACATTTTCCAGATGCTGCCAACGCTGAGGGGAGTGTCATTTTTTTGGACCAGTCTAGTTTAGTCGCTGTGGAATTTTGAATGCACTCGATAAATGAATGGGGCTAGTGCAGCTGACGCATGCACAAATGTGTTTTTTTCACATTATCCAGCCCCCGCTGCCATTTTGAAAAGCCCCATAAAAGGCGAAAGTGGTGGAACAATAGTTTCAACAGCGAAGATAGACGTGACTATGTTCGTTAATATTTACAGTCTATAGTAAGAAAACGTCAAAAGCAGATACAGCCCCAGGGTTTTTGAGACAAGAGAGGTCTGAGTCTGTATGTATACTGAGACAGAGGTGTGTATGTATACTGAGACAGAGGTGTGTATGTATACTGAGACAGGTGTGTATTAGGGTTTAATCCCGGGATACGGGATTCCCGGGAAATCTGATGAAAAGTATTTCCCGATTCCCGGGAAATGTTATGACGGGAAACGGGAAATGAAAGTAAAAAAAAAATACAGTGCGCTCCTATTATAAAGCACGTTTATTGTTGTTCAAAGTTCAAACATATTTCATTTACAATCAACATGTCTACAGCTGAGAGGATGGCTCATAAATTGTGTTTTTGACAACAAATATGGGTCTTAATCGCGCTAAACCACGACTTGTAATGAGGCCAGGCTCAGGGTACGGGGCGCATGTGAGCCCAGAATTTGGTTACGTCCAATTCTATCAGAAAGCTCCTTTCTTTTTTTCCATCTGCTAAGGGCAGCAACAGGTTTGGCTAACATACATATAACACATTTTAAAATCATATAAAATGCATTTAGGGTAATGTTCTGCTTACAATGACGATAGGAATGATAAGGAAGAGAGGAGAAGGGTAAGAAGGTTGATATTAGAAATTGGATGCGCCCGAGAGCCGGCTGCAGCGAAAACACAGAGAAGTTTATGGAGGTGGCACCCGTTTTGTTTTACGCTTTAAAACTCTTTGGGCTTATTTCCAAATGGGGGATTACATATCTGCGCTCAAACTATTATCTGGACTTAAACATGAAACTGGTCTGAACCGAAGTGGTCTGTGCTGTTCATTAATAACTAAGGTAAGACCCATAACACAATTGGAAATGTGCCTTTTACGAACTTTTGCGTTTTGTTTGAGCAAACAATGCGGGCCATGGAAAACATTCTGCTGTAGCCAAACTAATTGTGAATAAGCCGCTCTGTAGGTTCTGTTGATTTATATGATATATGTTCATCTGATTGGGCTGAAGTCAGTGCCTCCAAACCACACCGCACGTCACTTATCGACAAGTGGATTGCGCAGACATTTAGAATCTCATAATAGTGAAATTCCTGAAGAAAGCCCATCAACAAAACATCTGAAAACGCTATGGCTACTTTAGCAAAGCTAGCAAGTCACTTGGTGAAACACTAGTGGAGATGGCAGCTTTTGTTGGATTATATATTTGAGTGATATCATACATTACTTGGGCTAAAAACAACAGCTATTACCCGGGATTTCCCGGGAAAGGCGTTGTCTTTTCCCGGGATTTGATACGTCTCATTTTCGGGAAAAATATTAAACCCTAGTGTGTATGTATACTGAGACAGAGGTGTGTATGTATACTGAGACAGAGGTGTGTATGTATACTGAGACAGAGGTGTGTATGTATACTGAGACAGAGGTGTGTATGTATACTGAGACAGAGGTGTGTATGTATACTGAGACAGAGGTGTGTATGTATACTGAGACAGAGGTGTGTATGTATACTGAGACAGAGGTGTGTATGTATACTGAGACAGAGGTGTGTATGTATACTGAGACAGAGGTGTGTGTATGTATACTGAGACAGAGGTGTGTATGTATACTGAGACAGAGGGGTGTATGTATACTGAGACAGAGGTCTTTATGTATACTGAGACAGAGGTGTGTATGTATACTGAGACAGAGGTGTGTGTGTGTACTGAGACAGAGGTGTGTGTATGTATACTGAGACAGAGGTGTGTGTATGTATACTGAGACAGAGGTGTGTATGTGTACTGAGAGGGGAGAGGTGTGTGTGTGTACTGAGACAGAGGTGTGTATGTATACTGAGACAGAGGTGTGTGTATGTATACTGAGACAGAGGTGTGTGTATGTATACTGAGACAGAGGTGTATGTGTGTACTGAGAAAACAAATCCAGAAAATCCTGTCTGATTTTTAAATAATTTATTTAATGGTGGAAAATATGTGTTTAGCCAAAAACAAACTACTGTGTACAGAGACAAGTTATCCATGTGAGGGTTAAATAATCTGAGGAATGTTGTTGTTTTGATACTTTTTGGCTTCACGGTCTCTTAATCTGCAGTCAGTTTATCTGTCAACGTTTGGGTTGAATTTTGGGAACTCTGATTTAAAGGACACAGTTTTGCAACATTGTCTTTGGAATTTCACTCTCCAGCTCCAAAAGGCACATAAAAACACATGTTTAAACATTAAAATCTGTTTCTGGATCAGTCAGAGTAGCAGTATTAGTAATAGTAGATGCAGTAGTAGTAGTAGTAGTAGCAGTATTAGTAATAGTAGATGCTGTAGCAGTAGTGGTAGTAGCAGTAGCAGTAGCATTAGTTGTAGTTGTAGTAGAAATAGCAGTATAGTAGCAAGAGTGGTCTGGGTCTGGATGTATATTGAGAAAAGTAGTAGTAGTAGTAGATGGAGTAGTATTAGCAGTAGCATTAGTTCTAGTTGTAGCAGTAGTAATGGTAGTAGGAGTAGTAGCAAGAGTGGTCTGGATCTGGAAGAATATTGAGACAAGTAGTAGTAGTAGATGCAGTAGTGGTAGATGCAGTAGTGGTAGATGCAGTAGCAGTAGCATTACTTCTAGTTGTAGTAGTAGCAAGAGTGGTCTGGGTGTGGATGTATATTGAGACAAGTAGTAGCAGTAGCAGCAGTAGCAGCAGTACTAGCAGTAAGTATGTAATGCACATTGGAAGCCGTTCTCGTTTGTTTTTGGAGTTTGCATGTTCTCCTCGTGTCTGTGTGGGTTTCCTCCAGGTGTTCACGTCAGTACTGGATGTTTTTGAAGTTGAAACTATTTGAGTGACAGTGACAGTAACCGAGCGGCTGAGACACTAAACCTGTTTGTTCACGAGACAATGAGTGAATATGGACCGCGCCCACAGCGGCGTCACACCCTCGACCCGAGCTCACTTAAAGGGAACACACTATAATGTTTTTCAAGATCTGTTAGTACATATGCAGAAATACAGTATTAATATCTACAGTCATATATATATGAATCTTAACATACATAGACAAACATTTATTAAATTATAATAATCTACATGGAAACGTGTGTGTGTGTGTGTGTGTGTGTGTGTCGTGCATTAAAACCAATGTAGATGTGTGGTTCTTTCATAAAAAATGGAGAAAATCCTCCTTTTATACCTTTTTAAGTTTTCATACCCGTGGGTGCTCTCCGTGGCAGCTCACATGGGTGCTCTCCGTGGCAGCTCACATGGGTGCTCTCCGTGGCAGCTCACATGGGTGCTCTCCGTGGCAGCTCACATGGGTGCGCCATTATTGGAAACTAATAATTATTTTAGTTTAAATATATAATTTATATCCACTGTCCTATGCTTTTAATGTATATTCGGCACGGTTCCCATCAGTTTTGATCATTTCTGAAGTCAAAATCGCCGAAATCCCGTTATTCCTATTCAAAGAGACGAGGTGAGGCAGCGCTCCTGCGTGCCTCACCCCAGACCGCTCCCTCACAGTGTGTGTGTGTGTGTCTGAGTGCACTCAGCTCGTGCAGTTGATATATCACCGTTTGTTTCAAATATCCTGCTTTAAAAACATTTTTTAAACTCCTCTTAGTGTTTAGTAGTGTATTGCACGTATGTGTGTACAATTTATATTTAGTTTAAGTCTTTTGATCGTAGATGAACACACAAGGAAAAAGCTTGGCGTGAGGCAGGCGGTATCTGTGCCTCACCGCTAGGGGTGATAGTGAGCATAAAGTTCATACCAGAGTTGCTAACAAACAATCAGCCCAAAATGCTATTTCTTTTGCTGGAAAATGGATGATTTGAATGAAGATTTTTTTTCTCAATTGGACTTTCAAACAAAGAAAGAATTAATATAGACTGGGAGACCACCACTGGACTTACGAGGTTAGTCCGGCTGCGGGGGAGGAGTTTGTTAATCTGTGTTTTATGTTGAACATTGACAGATACCGGCAAAGTAGTGCTTTTCCGAAAAACACTGATTCAAACACTGCTCAAGAGTTCTGCAACTTGTTTAAATTATTGTTTATGTTCCTCGCGTCTCTCTCTCCTCGCGTCTCTCTCTCCTCGCGTCTCCGTCTCTCTCTGCTCCTCGCGTCTCCGTCTCTCTGCTCCTCTCTGTCTCTCTCTGCTCCTCGCGTCTCTGTCTCTCTCTGCTCCTCTCTCCTCGCGTCTCTCTCTCCTCGCGTCTCCGTCTCTCTCTGCTCCTCGCGTCTCCGTCTCTCTGCTCCTCTCTGTCTCTCTCTGCTCCTCTCTCCTCGCGTCTCTCTCTCCTCGCGTCTCTCGCACCTGCGCTTCTTAAAGATGTTGTTTGATGCGGAGCAGAGTCAGCAGCTAGATTTGTTGTGAGATTATTAAAAGAAGCTGGTTCTCTTATCTTTACAGTATATAAAGTTTGTGGATGTCATTGCATTGGTGATTAAATGCTATTTTATTTGAATAATGATTGTAAATCTGACTTTTAAAGTCAGTGCCTCCCCAATCACAAACCTCACCGCACGTCCCTGGGGTGCTCTCTGTGGCAGCTCACATGGGTGCTCTCTGTTGTGTGCAGGGTCCTGTACATCGGTCTGGCCTGTAACACGGCTCGGTATTTGTACATCTCCTACATCACCAACGCCTGGGCTGTGCTGCCCATGGAGATCCTGCAAGGTACCACTGCATTTGTGTATGTGTGTGTGTTTACATGAATGTGTGTCTGTGTGTGTGTGTTTACATGAATGTGTGTCTGTGTGTGTGTTTACATGAATGTGTGTCTGTGTGTGTGTTTACATGAATGTGTGTCTGTGTGTGTGTTTACATGAATGTGTGTCTGTGTGTGTGTTTACATGAATGTGTGTCTGTGTGTGTGTTTACATGAATGTGTGTCTGTGTGTGTGTTTACATGAATGTGTATGTGTTTGTGTTTACATGAATGTGTATGTGTGTGTGTTTACATGAATGTGTGTCTGTGTGTGTGTTTACATGAATGTGTATGTGTGTGTGTTTACATGAATGTGTATGTGTGTGTGTTTACATGAATGTGTATGTGTGTGTGTGTTTACATGAAGGTGTATCTGTGTGTGTGTGTTTACATGAAGGTGTGTCTGTGTGTGTGTGTTTACATGAAGGTGTGTCTGTGTGTATGCCTGTAAGTCTGTATGCATGCCTGTTTACATGTGTGTATGTGTTTGTGCTTCTGTGTATATCTGTGTGTGTGTGTGTGTGCGTGTGTCTGTGTGAATGTGTGTTTATGTGTGCCTTTAAAAAAAAAAAGGTGTGTATGGGCGTCTTTGTGTGTGTATATGTGTGTGTTTGTTGTCTGTGTGGGGGTACGTATGCATGTGTGTGTATATTGTCTGTATGTGTATGCCTGTGTGTTTATGTGTTTATATATGTGTGTGTGTGTGTGTGTGTGTTCATGTTTGTGTTTACAGGAGTGACCCACGCCTCAGTCTGGGCCGCCTGTATCTCCTTCCTGAGTGCCGCGGTCCCCCCCGCCCTCCGCACCTCTGCGCAGGGTATCCTCCAGGGGCTGCACCTGGGCCTGGGCCGCGGCTGTGGGGCCATGATCGGGGGAGTCTTTGTCGGATACTTCGGTAACTTCTGTTTCAAGCACTAACAGGATCTCGGCCCTGGGACGTCAAACCGGTCCTCAGAGGCCTCTGAGGACCGGTTTGACGTCCCCTGATCCGGCCCACAATTCTTTACTTTTGGCTTGGCAAGAAACTGACAGTCCTTGTCTCCAGGAGCGGCTAACACATTCCGGGGCATCGGCATGGCCTCCCTCGTCATCCTCCTCCTGTTCGCCTTCATCCAGTCTGTGACCAGCAAGAGCCAAGACAAAGGTGAGACTGAGAGTGACAAACGCAGATCAGAGACAGGAAATGCAATTCTAACAAACACAGAAGCCAATGGTCCACAGGGAGCGGACGACCACAGTTCATGAATGTCCTTAGACCCTCCTCAAAAACCCCGGGGAAAAAGGGAGAAACCATGGGGAGGTTTAGGAAGGGATCTGCTCAAAAAAAACGGACAGGCTGAGGCTGTAGACCCAGGACTGAGGCTGTAGACCCAGGACTGAGGCTGTAGACCCAGGACTGAGGCTGTAGACCCAGGACTGAGGCTGTAGACCCAGGACGGAGGCTGTAGACCCAGGACTGTCTCCACTCTGATGCAGCTGTATAATTAAAGGTCTTATATTCCCATGTTTTCCTCAGAGAGCCAGATGCTTGCAGAGAACATCCCAGTGCCCTCCAGCCCAGTGCCCATTGCCACCATCGACCTGGTCCAGAGCACCAGCTCCGCGGGCAGTCTGACCCCCTCTGTCCCTCTGAGGAAGACCAAGCACCAGGAGGAGCAGGAGGACCGCTGCCGCCCGGCCTGGGTGCTGGCAGGAGCCCCCTGGGTCACCATCGCCTTTGCTGTTCTGCAGATCAAAGAAGTGCTGAGGCCAGGAGCCACGGAGCCCTCAGAGAGCCAGCCGCTGCAGCAGGTCAGCCCTGAATGTGTGCTCTTTGAATCTCTCTCTCCTCTTTCTCATCACTTTCGTCTCCTCTTCTCTAACTCCTCTCATCTCCCTCATGTTTCTCCTGGTGGACTCTGCAGAGGTGAGACCTTTCCTCTCTTTGGTGCATGCTGCTTCTGTCTCCTGCTGCTTCTGACTGCATGTGTGTGTAGTTTCATACATGTGGAAAAGAAATTAAAAAATATCACATTTCTCAAGAATATGTAATACCTGAGAAGGGCGCTGGTGAGTCACATATTTGGATATATTTTCAGATATATCTTTAATTTGCAACATCATCCTGGGAGATAATAAGAAAAACAATTCAATATGAATTGAAATATCTTAAAAGCTGTTCTTCTTCTGAATAACTCTGTGATGTCATGTGTCAGGCGTCTAAGGAGTCGGACTCGCAGCCCGACCCTGAGCAGAACGGGAACACCTCTGGACAAATGAGCACGCAGCAGCCCTCGCCCTCCACCAATGAGACCGACTTGGAGCAGGAAGTGGCACAGGATAACCCCACCTTCCAACCAGACTAGTTCCTGTACATCCGTATGTGTGATGTACACACTGACAGCTAGCAGCTAATGTGTGTTGCCTCAGTTAAACTTACAATGTGGCCATCTGATAAGCTAACTGGCTAACTGGGCTGGGTCCTCTATGCAATGAAAATGAATGTCAATATTTAATTTTGTTACGTTATTTTGAGTTGAATGTCAAACGGCTGCTTCAAAGGTGTTTTAACGACTACGTACATGTTTTTGTTTCAAATTAGAACTGAGAAAAATTAGTTTTGTCCCAATTACATAGTTCGACAAAGAGAAAGAAATTGCTAGGCTAATATGGCGAGCTAATGTTGGCTTATCATAGGGCTCTTTCCTGAGATCATGGTACACTGTTCTGGTCAGGACTGGATTATTTTACCCAGACTGCATTTTTGGGTGGTGGGTGAAACTGGAGCGCCTGGAGGGAACCCACCCTGATATGGACAGGACACGCAAACCCCACACAGAACGGTCCTGGAAGACGCGGACGGACAGGGTTGGACGGAGACTCTTTAGGAGTGAAGTATTATGTATAATTGTTCAAGGAAAAATTTGGAAGGTGCGAAATCAATGTTTGATTAAAAAAAAAGTAGTTCTTAAAGTATTTGCGCAGTGGGAACATTTATGTCTCGCTTCAGTCATCACCGTGTGGAGAGAATTAATCGTACACCAAAGAAATTATCAAGCGCTTTATGTGACCCTGGTCTGTGAAATGTGCTATATAATTAAAGATGACTTACTTACAGACTGTAGTAAGAGAAAATTAGGTTAAAGTCAAATGTTCTGTATTTTTTTTATCACAATAACGGAGACTGTATTAATCCCAGTTTGTGGTTTCACTTCAAATCAACCAACACATTACAGCCTTACAGTAAATGGTGAATCCTGTTGTTTTAACTGTTTATTTATAATTGTCTATATTTCTACACATTCAGTAAAAAGTCTTAATAAAACTGAAGTCTGCTCTGGGACAAAAATTGCGTTCGGGTTCTCAGTATTTGATAAACCCGGATGCGTCTGAAGTACCTGTCGTATTTGTGTTATTTATTCTTTTTAAATGAATGAGCGCGTGACAGGTCGGAGGTCAGAGGTCACACTGAGGAAACTCGAGCCAAACTTGTGTAAAGCTTTTTGATCCTCTACTTGAATAAAGTCTGGAATGGGAACCGAGGTCTGTCTGCTTTTCTTTCACTCAACATTATATCCATTTTGTGTCCTGGTCCTGCTCTTAAGTCTGGCTTTGGCCCAGTCTAGTCCTGGTTCTGCTCTTAAATTGGGCTCTGTCTAGTCCTGGTTTGGGCCCAGTCTAGCCCTAGTTTTTGGCTCAGTGTAGTCCTGGTCCTGTTCTTAATTTTTAGAAAACTGAGCAGAGCAGTACCAAGCCAGGCCCATTGGTCTGCCTTTAGCTTTCAGGGCAAAAATACAGCCCTTGTGGATGTAGGCTGCAGTACCGCGGGTGGCCTCTAGTCTATGGGGAAGTAACCGGTTTACTTTGATATATTGGTTACAAACACAATAGACACAGTTTTGAAAAGATACGAAAATGCTTTATATAGTTTACAAATAAATGAGTAAAATATTAAAATTATATTTGTATATATATATTACATCATATAATGTATTAAATCTCAACACATTAAGCAATCAAAACATTAAGCAAAAATAATGTGTACATAATAACAGCAGTAACGGGCTTTTCAGTAGAGACGTGTCCGGAGCGGTGTGCGTTTGCAGCAGAGTGAGAGGTCTGCTCCCAGAGACAGTCTTTGTGCAGAGAGACGACGGAAGACATGCTGTTATCCCAGTTCATAGGATTGTTATTGACAGTAGTTATGGATCAGGGATGTCAAAGTCAATACATCAGAGGGCCAAAACAAGTCGAGGGCCGGACTGGTTCAACATTTGTTAAAACAGATTTAGATGTTTTAATAATCGAACCAAGCTCCCACAGTGTACCATAAGTTACTGAAAACAAACTTCCTTCAAAGAGAAAACGCATGTCCTTAACATTAAATGAATCATCTTAAGATTGTCTTATGGCTCTGGTCGGCCAGTTCTAATGGTCAAATATTAACCCGGGGGCCAAGATCATTTATTCCCGGGCCTTGACTTTGACACCTGTGTAAGACTCACTAGTTTCCTCCTGAGGACAAAAGCTAAATGGAGAGGAGACTTAAGAGGAAACTAAAGTGTGTGGTTACCGAGAAGGACAAATATCATGCATTTTTGGCAGTAACAAACGTGAGGCCTAAACCATGTCTTCAGAAGGAAATATGTGGTAAACAAGCAACGATGCTATCTGCCTGTACCTTCCTATGATGCCACTAGAGGGAGACCAGGGAGAGACCAGAGGGAGACCAGGGAGAGACCAGAGAGAGACCAGAGAGAGACCAGAGAAGAGGGTGGGTAAGATAAGAGTTCCTTTATTTGTCCCACATTGGGGAAATTAAAAGAGTAACTCCCTGTTTTGGCACCAGAGGGAGCGGCAAACACTTTATTTTCAATCAAATGTCATTTCACTTGAAAAATTACTAAAACTAATTCATGAAAAATACTTTTTTTTAGAGGGCAAAAAGTGTGAGTATGATGTCATAGTGGTACAATGACATCACACTGTTACAGGACTGAGACAGGGTCGGGATTACGGTCTAAGGATTACAGTTTATGGATTACAGTCTATGGATTACAGTCCATGGATTACGGTCTATGGATTACGGTCTATGGATTACAATCTTTGATTACGGCGTATGGATTACGGTCCATGAATTACGGTCTATGGATTACGGTCTGTGGATTTCGGTCTATGGATTACGGTCTATGGATTACGGTCTATGGATTACGGTCTGTGGATTACGGTCCGTGGATTACGGCCTATGGATTACAGTCTATGGATTACGGTTCCATGGATTACGGCCTATGGATTACAGTCTATGGATTTCTGTCTGTGGATTACGGTCTGTGGATTACGGTCTGTGGATTACGGTCTGTGGATTACGGTCTGTGGATTACGGTCCATGGATTATGGTCTATGGATTACGGTCTATGGATTACGGTCCATGGATTATGGTCTATGGATTACGGTCTATGGATTACGGTCTATGGAATACTATCTTTGATTACGGCCTTTGGATTACGGTCCATGAATTACGATCTATGGATTACGGTCTATGGTTGGGATTCCTTATTTCTATGAATGTGAAGGCGCACGGTCGAACAAAGTAACAGTGAAAGCTACAAACAAAATTCAGTCAAATCAGAAACGATAAGTAGTTGCCATAAAGTCAAGGACGTGTTAAAACAAACTTTTTTGCGAGAGTAGAAAACGTTACAAAAGTGATATGGGAGCTGAGCACGAGGCACCAGTTGGGATTATACCATTCTTTTACAATCGACTCGTGAGAAAAGAGGAAGCGGCTCAAAAAGAAGGACACAGATCAGTATAAAACATCAAAACACAGTGAGACAGAAACTTTTCACCATCGACCAGATCAGTTTGGCTAAGATTAAAACACAGACCAGCGGCGGAGAAAACCAGAAAACTTCATACAATGCAAAAAGTATAAAGTACTTTGTAAAATATAGGCTGGTGTATTTATCTAATTACACCATTTTGAAAAAGTCATGCAGGCTGAAGATACTTAAGATCATTTTACCGGTACGTGTTTATGATATTTTTTCCTTTTAAAAAAATCTTAAAAAGTGGAAAATCCTCATTCACAGACAGATAAACAAGTGCATTTCCACAATTCAAAAAGCAAGGTTACTGGATTGCAACACGAGTCTATTGTGTAGTGAAAATGTGCGTTTCAGATTAGGGATCAATAGAAGCCATTTTGTCTTGTTTTCTTGGACCTACTTTTTGCAGTGTATGTGCCAAAGATTGCTATCGGGTCATAGATAAAGCAGACATGTTTCATAATGGTTTGTCGTTAAAACTCAGTGAAAAGACATCTGAGGCTAAAGCACTTTGAGGTCTTAGGAGCCTGTGTGTGTGTGTGTGTGTGTGTGTGTCAGAAACAGTAAAAAGATAAGTATCAGTGTGTAGTTAAAGTGTGTATGGCAGGTTAAAGGGTTCGTTTCTAAACACGCTAAACTTGTTCATATTTCAGAACAGAAATTGCGGATGGAAAAACCCATGAACCCGACATAAACTGACACGACGCCCGAATGAAAACTGAACGTCTTTGACAACTCCACGCGGTTAAATAAGACGGTAATATTTCATTAAAAAGTCATAATTATTACTTCAAAACCTGCCGTACGCACTTCCCCAAAGTCAATGTGTGCTTTAGAAACGGGATTCAAATGGTCAGAAGTGGTCTGGTGTGGTCTGACATGGAGTGGTCTGGTATGGAGTGGTCTGGTATGGAGTGGTCTGGTATGGAGTGGTCTGGTGTGGAGTGGTCTGGTGTGGAGTGGTCTGGTATGGAGTGGTCTGGTATGGAGTGGTCTGGTATGGAGTGGTCTGGTGTGGTCTGACATGGAGTGGTCTGGTATGGAGTGGTCTGGTATGGAGTGGTCTGGTGTGGAGTGGTCTGGTATGGAGTGGTCTGGTATGGAGTGGTCTGGTATGGAGTGGTCTGGTATGGAGTGGTCTGGTGTGGTCTGACATGGAGTGGTCTGGAGTGGTCTAGAGTGATCTGGAGTGGTTTGGCGTGGTTTGGCATGGTCTGGAGTGGTCTGCATGGTCCGGCCTGTAGCTGCGTGGCGGTTCGGGGCTGCTCTCACACCCCTCCCCCGCTGCGGTCCACGCTCACTGGTTCCCTCTGGTTCAGAGTCTCCTCCGCAGTCTTGAGCAGGATCGCCAGGCGGCTGTCAGAGACCTGCCCCTTCTTCACGGCACTCATGAGCTGAAGGAGACACGCACACACACACACACACACACGCAAAGACACACAAAGACACAGACACAGAGACACATGCACACACACGCACACACACAAAGACACAGACACAGAGACACACACACACACAGATGCACAGACATAGAGACACACGCACAGACACGCACACACACACACACACACACACAAAGACACAGACACAGAGACACACACACACACAGATGCACAGACACAAAGACACACACACACACACACACACAGATGCACAGACACAGAGACACACAAAATTCAGGTCAGGACAAAAGTAAGTAATATTTAGTTATACAGAGCTTTTTTCAGACCAAGGTACAGACCCAAAGTACTTCAAAGTTCAGATATTGTTCCATTCTCTCCACTCGATGATGATGGAAGTGAGATGCCGGCAAACACCATCATTTTCAGACCTATTCTACATGTTTTTAGTGGTAGGAAAAACCGGAGCACCCGGAGGAAACTTAGGAGAAACCTATAAAACGGGGAAAACATGCAAACTCCACACAGAAAGGCCTGGAGGTGGAATCGAACCCAGGACTTTCTTGCTGCGACGCACACGCTCTAACCGCGGTGCTGCCAATGCCGGGAACGAGGCCACGTGTTTTATCACTGGTGTAAACGTCCACGCAGCGAAGACGGGTTATTTGTATCACTGTATCAAAGGTATTTCCACACGACTCAAAGGGACTTGGATTCTGACATAATACTGTAGTTATACTTTTGTCCCTATGTTCTGTTTTCATGGAATTTTAGAATACGTTTTTTCTTTGTATAAGTTTAGGGAACAATGACGTCCGTTATAATGTTATGACACAAGTTACATGAAGCCGGGAGTAGACTCTAGATGGGCCTCCTGCTGGGACTCTGAGGAGCACAGGGACTGGCCTCCTGCTGGGACTCTGAGGAGCACAGGGACTGGCCTCCTGCTGGGACTCTGAGGAGCACAGGGACTGGCCTCCTGCTGGGACTCTGAGGAGCACAGGGACTGGCCTCCTGCTGGGACTCTGAGGAGCACAGGGACTGGCCTCCTGCTGGGACTCTGAGGAGCACAGGGACTGGCCTCCTGCTGGTCCCAGAGTCAGGACTAAACAGGAGGAGGCAGCCTTTCAGATTTATGCAGCTAAAATCTGGAACAGTCTTCCTGAAAATGTGAGACAGGCTTTTTCTCTGGCTTCTTTCCTCCATAAACTGTGAGCCACTTTCTAAAACGTATAAAACAAGAGGTGCTATCAGTCCCTTGTATGACGCTCAAACCAGACCATAAACAGAAAAACAAGCCATCATTTCTGGTTTTTATTATTATTGTAACTAAATAAAGCAGAATCCAAGTCCCTGTGATCCTGGGAGAAGTTCCTCTGTGCAGTGATGGAGGGTTAGAACCACAGGGACCTCCACCACCGTACGCCGGCCCTCTGGGTTAAAGCTGCACGAGAGACAGCACCAGGGTCTTCAGTTCAGACTACAGACCGGGACATGGTCTGGAGTCTCTAGAGATGTGTTCTTCTTCTACGCTCATGTTTAGAGCCATGCATGTTGGAGTCATCTTTACTCTCCTGCAGTTGTGCAATAGGCAGGGTCTGGGTCTGGGTCAAAATCTGGTTTGTGTCTGGTTTTGGGTCCAGGTCAGACTCAGACTCAGGCTCAGGGTCTTCATGGTCTGGTTCAGGGACCTGTGTCATGGTCATGGTCATGGTCATGGTCGGGGTCATGGTCTGGGTCTTATCTCGGCTAACCGGGAGCTAACACCAAACTATATACAAATATTTTCTACACCCCTTTCTCTTATTTTGTCTTTTGGGCCAATCATATCCCAGTCTGAAATGAAGCCTCTGGTTGTGGGCCGGTCTGGTGCAGCTTTACCACATCAGTGTGTTTAGGTCACAGCCGAACCCTCCAGTTACCACGACAACCATACACTACCTTCGCTCGCCCGTTCAGTCTAGTCGTGGAGAGGAGAGATGGTGACATGTTATCACTGTGTAAACCATTACACATAACTAATATGTGGGTTACAGTGAAGCCAATGGAGCCTGAGAACTCGATTGGGCACCCAACCCGCCTTGCGACCTAATCTTTTTGCCAAGGAAGACTCTAATGTAGGTGTGATTGAGACACAATCAAACTGTCTAAAACTAGCCACGGGTTTCTCTCTCTCTGGCCTCTCTCTCTGGACTCCCTCTCTGGACTCCCTCTCTGGCCTCCCTCTCTGGCCTCCCTCTCTGGCCTCCCTCTCTGGCCTCCCTCTCTGGCCTCCCTCTCTGGCCTCCCTCTCTGGCCTCCCTCTCTGGCCTCCCTCTCTGGCCTCCCTCTCTGGCCTCCCTCTCTGGCCTCCCTCTCTGGCCTCCCTCTCTGGCCTCCCTCTCTGGCCTCTCTCTCTGGCCTCTCTCTCGGGTCTCTCTCTCGGGTCTCTCTCTCGGGTCTCTCTCTCGGGTCTCTCTCTCGGGTCTCTCTCTCGGGTCTCTCTCTCGGGTCTCTCTCTCGGGTCTCTCTCTGGTCTCTCTCTGACCTCTCTCTTTGACCTCTCTCTTTGACCTCTCTCTTTGACCTCTCTCTTTGACCTCTCTCTGTCTGTGGTCTCTCTCTAGTTTCTTTCTCTGGTCTCTCTGGTCTCTCTCGCTCTGGTCTCTCTCTCTGGTCTCTCTCTCTGGTCTCTCTCTCTGGTCTCTCTCTCTGGTCTCTCTCTCTGGTCTCTCGAAATTGAAATAACCCAACTTTGATTTCTTGCACAAAAAGTAAAAAAACATAAAATCTCAAGTATCTATATGTATAATTTGAGAGGCAGAAAGTGGATATACATTTTGACAAAAATTCTCTCAAGAACAGTCTTTGTGTGTGTGCGTTGTGTGTGTGTACATGCATGTTTGTGTGGGTGTGTGTTTGAGCAGAGGTCAGAAGTACACCATTTTGTATATATGCGCGTGTGTGGGTGTGTATGTGTGTGTGTGTGCGTGTGTGTGTATGCGTGTGTGTACCTGCAGGAACTCGTCTTCCTCCACTTGTCCGTTCTTGTTGAGATCCACCTCGTTCAGAATCTCGTGCAGCGCGTTCTCATCGATGTGAACGTTAATGCTCTGAGGAACAAGAGAACATACACTAACACATCTGAGACACACACACACACACACACACAAACACAAACCATCCCCTAGAATCCTATCACACACACAATCACACTGCTGTATAGATAGATAGATAAAAACGTTATTGATCCCAAAGCAAAATGTGTATTGTGTATGTCTTGGGGAGAATATGGAGCGCCTGGAGGAAACCCACCCAAACACAGACAGACACCCAGAGAGGAAATGTCTTACACATTCACACTCAGAGCAAAAACACACATATCCCACAAACATAAACACTACATACATATGAACAGCTGCTTGTGATGTCACATTACACTGATCTCACCTGGAGCACCTGCTGCACGTCCACGGTGGTGATGAAGCCTTTGCCCTCCTTGTCAAACTTGTGGAAGCGCTTCTTGTACCTGCGGGAAAGGCATTGGGTTAGCAGAGAGAGAGAGGACAGCGAGAGAGAGACCAGAGAGAGAAGGCAGAGAGAGAGAGAGACTAGAGAGAGAGACCAGAGAGAGAAGGCAGAGAGAGAGAGAAAGCGAGAGGAAAGAGAGACCAGAGAGAGAAGGCAGAGAGAGAGACCAGAGAGAGACGGCAGAGAGAGAGAGAGAGAGAGAGAGGAAAGAGAGACCAGAGAGAGAAGGCAGAGAGAGAGACCAGAGAGAGAAGGCAGAGAGAAGAGACCAGAGAGAGAAGGCAGAGAGAGAGAGGAAAGAGACCAGAGAGAGAAGGCAGAGAGAGAGAGGAAAGAGACCAGAGAGAGAAGGCAGAGAGAGAGAGGACAGAGAGAGAAGGCAGAGAGAGAGATCAGAGAGAGAAGGCAGAGAGAGAGGACAGAGAGAGAGGACAGAGAGAGAGAGGACAGAGAGAGAGAGAGGACAGGGAGAAAGAGACCAGAGAGAGACCATACACAAAAACCGGGGAGAAAGGACAGAGAGAGGACAGAGAGAGAGGGCAGAAAGAAAGAGGACAGAGTCAGAAAAGGACAGAGAGGGAGACCAGAGAGAGAGAGAGACCAGCAGAAAGAGATCAGAGAGAGACCATCAAGAGACCATAGAGAGAGACCATGGACAGAGACCAGAGTGAGAATAAAAAGATACAGATCCATATTTCATACCTGTTGACTTCTTGGTAGTCGAGGTTGATCTCTGAGGTCTTGGACAGCTGCTCGTCCCGGGCCCTGTAGCCCATCTCATGGTACAGGAACTGCTTAGCAGCCTCCAGCTCCGCCTGTGCCCAGCAGAAACATTACTCCCTCTGCATAACATATGTAACAGAATTCTACAGACTTTTCAGTAAATATTGGGAATGTTATGATTATAATGTTTGGGACAGATTATTTTATGGGGAAAACAAAAAATGACAAAAAAAGTAAGAAATGTACCAAATTTGGCTAAATTGAAAACAGAACATAAACGAGGGTCTTAAAACAATAACACTGAAAATAAGACTAAAGTTGTTTCACTGTTTTAAGAAAGTCAAAATGTTTAATTATTATTTAATCCCTGTAACATTTGGTCGACCGTCTAAAAGTAGTAGCTCTCTGTGTCGGAAACCCCTGGACTACAGTATTGGTTGGTTCTTGGCCGGTTCTTGGGATGGACCTGGGTTGCCATGGTTACCTTGGTCCTGGCGTCGCTCCAGCTCAGCTCTTTGGCCATGATCTGTGCGATCCGAGGGAGCGCCTCGTCCGCCGCCTGCACGTTCAGGAAGCCCAGGCGAGTGCGGAGAGCGATCACGTCGATGACCGTGCACGCATACTCCCTGATGGCATACATCACCTGCACAACAACAGCACAACAACAGCGGACAGTTTATTCGAATGGAACAGTGTGTACGGTGTGTTTATATGACGCCACAGTGGATTTTAAATAAAACATGGAGTGCTTTAACATTCTCCTTGTCTTTAGTTACAGCAGTTGCTATCTATTAATACACATTGTTCAGTTCAAAGTCAATATTTAAATTGGGTCATTATCAGAACAGTGAGTTTTGACAAAAAAGAAAATAATACAAAAAATGCCTGAAAGACGCTTGTTGTCTGCGCGCAAAACATAGAAATAAAAGGAGACCAGTTGTGAAGCACTTTACCTCACTCTCGATGTAAGGGAACTCGGACACCAGCCGCCGACCCACGATGGGCCACCTCTGCCCGGTCACCATCGCCATCTTTGCCACGTCAAAGGCCCGCGAGCCGTATGTGGCGGCCAGGTGCTGCGCCACCTACAGGCAGATACAGGCAAGTGAGGGTGGTTCAGCTTTATATGCACTTTACATGTAATTTTCTATGATATACTAGTACTGGAGCCACAGCTACCCTGGGGTAGATTGACATACAGGGCAGGGCCTGGTAAGTTCTGTGATGGGAGACCTGTGGGACCAGGTGCCTTTTGTCCTGGTGCTGGTGCTTGTGTGATGTTTGTGCTTGTGCTTGTGCTTGTGCTGGCCCCGTCCCTCACCTCCACCTCCAGGCCGTAGTCCTGCACCAGGCGGATGTAGAGCGTGGGAGTCCAGCCTCGGGCCCCCTCCAGCATCAGTCCCACCGTCCTGCAGGGCTGGGCTTTCAGCTGGTGTGCCTCCACGGCTGCGTCCAGAGTCTCCTCCGCCATGGAGCGGTACGTGGTCCACTTCCCTCCTGCCACACACTCAGTTTGAGGTCACGACCAAAACCACCAACACAAGCTCTGCTCTGTGTTCATCCATCCTCATCACTCACTGTTCACAAATGTGTTTCAGAGAGCACTTCTTTGTTTATTGTCATTTGTTTAGACACACACACCATGGACTGAGCATGTTTTAAAGCCGTTTAAGAATCATTTACAAGGACTTTATCTGTGCATATATGAGTAAACAAAACACATAGGATTTTGGTCCTGAGATGACTTTATAGTTTACCTACGAGTTCAAGCCAAAAGCGCTTGTTGTGCCCCTGCTCTGTGAAATGTGCTAAACAAATAAATAAGATGAGTGAGAGGCGCTTACCTGCGATGGTGACCATTCCGCTGCTGCTCACACTGACCACATGGTTGCGGCAGATGGACTGAGTGTCTTTGGAGTTTGGATCTGTGACCAGGGGCCGGATCCCACTCCAGGCGGCCAGGACATCACCCCTGCGGACTGAGACAGAGACATTTCAGACTGGGACTGGTTCTGAGGTCAAGTCTGGACCTGGAATCCCCTAGACCTGTGGACCAGTCCCTCCCTAGTCTGAAACCCTGACTTCCCTGGACCTGTGGACCAGTCCCTAGTCTGAAACCCTGACTTCCCTGGACATGACAACTGGTCCACAGTCTGCTTTTGGGAGTTCTGTGACGCCCTAACCCAACAATGATGTTATGATTTTGGGCAAAAAATGTATTAAATTAAACACCTAAATATCAGAATCATCTAGAGCAGAGGTTTCCAAACATTAAAGCAAGAATTACATTTTTGTATTCACAGATTGATGGACAAATACAGCTTTATCTTATCTTAATGCAGAACAAACATTAGTCTTAAAATAGAAAATAGGATAGGTGCAGGATTTAGCAAAAGTGCTAGTTTAGTTTCTGCCGTAGTCCCTGGAGAAGATCCTTTCTCACAGGGAGACAGATTTTTTCCAGCGGCGGACCAAATGGATTGAAACCCAGCTTTGACGGGACTTGGGCTGTTCTGGGCTTTAAAACGGGGTTACCTTCGACGTCAGGACTGAGGTAGTTGCGGATCTCCCTCAGGATGAAGTTGATGTCCTCCTCTCCTGGGATGGGGTGGGCGGTCACGTTGGTGGGCGTGTCCGTGGTCCCTGCGATCGTCATCTTCTCCCAGGGCAGGAAGAAGATGACTCGGCCGTCGCTGGTGGCAGGATCCAGCAGACCCATGTTGTCTGGACTGAGGAGAGGAGCAGTCTGACTCAGGTCTGACTCAGGTCTGACTCAGGTCTGACTCAGGTCTGACTCAGGTCTGACTCAGGTCTGACTCAGGTCTGACTCAGGTCTGACTCAGGTCTGACTCAGGTCTGACTCAGGTCTGACTCAGGTCTGACTCAGGTCTGACTCAGGTCTGACTCAGGTCTGAACAGCAGGAGCGCCATGTCATCGTTTACACATTGAGTTATTTCTTACATAGAGAAGAGTTTCATAGAGAGAGTAGAGTAGAGTAGAGTAGAGTAGAGTAGAGTAGAGTAGAGTAGAGCAGAGTAGAGCAGAGTAGAGCAGGTGGAAACAGGGCTTTAGCCTCATAACAAACACAACACAAACATAAACACGACAGAATGTGCAGATCTTCACTTTGACTTCACTCCGGCGCAGCAGCTGTGGGGCGGTCGTACCTGTGGGGCGGTTGTACCTGTGGGGCGGTTGTACCTGTGGGTGGTCGTACCTGTAGTACCCCGGGATGACGATGTGGACCCCCGCGCTGGGCTGGCAGATGTTGGGGGTCTCCTGTTTGTCCATCTTCCTCAGAGAGTCTGTGAAGGGCCCCGTGGCGTTGATCACACACTTGGCCTTGACGTCAAACTCGTCTCCTGCAGGGGTCAGAGGTCACAGCGATGAAGGAGGGGCCGATGGAGAGATACATGGATGAACCAGTGATAGAAAAACTGTTTTGGAGCCAGGAACTAGAGACATGGATTTGGAATGTTATGTACCCCAGCTTTAAGAAAAAATATATACATATGTTAGAGAAAGGTCAGAGAGAGACCAGAGAAAGAGACCAGTGAGAGAGACCAGTGAGGCAAGAGCGAGACCAGAGAGAGAGACCAGTGAGGCAAGAGAGAGACCAGACAGAGACTAGAGAGAGAGAGACCAGAGAGAGACCAGAGAGAGACCAGACAGGCAAGAGAAAGACCAGAGAGAGAGGCTAGAGAGAGACCAGTGAGAGAGAGAGACCAGAGAGATAACAGAGAGAGAGACAAAGGGAGACCAGAGAGAGACCAGTGAGGCAAGAGAGAGGCCAGAGAGAGAGAACAGAGAGGCCGGAGAGAGACCAAAGAGAAGCCAGAGAGAGAGAGAGCAGAGAGAAAGACCAGAGAGAGACCAGAGAGAGACCAAAAAGAAGCCAGAGAGAAAGAGAGACCAGAGAGAGACCAGAGAGAGACCAGATAGAGACTGATTTCCGGGGATGAGAGCATGAGAGCATCTTCATATTGAACAACAAATAAACATTAGTTCAGTAATTCTACACTCCCTGGCTCCGTCTGTGATGTCGCGTCCCCTTTATAGAGCACTGACCCGTGAGCACGTCCCGACAGCGCGCCCCGCACACCTTCTCCTCTCCGGACTTGGGGTCTGTGCGCTTCAGCAGAGAAACCACCTCTGTGTAGTTGGCGACGGCGGCTCCGTGACGCGCTGCTGTCAGGGCGATGGCCAGGTTCATGCGGGCGTCGTTGTGTTGTCCTGGAAACGCACAAACAACACACACAGGAAGGTGATGAAGGGGGCGTGAGCATTGTGTAGAGGATGCCATCTTTAAAGCTTGGGTACCTAACTTTTGTCGTATATACAGTAATATATTACATTGTCCCAAAAGATAGGGTCTAGCAAAAGTGTCCGTTTGGTGAAGAGAGAGACTAGAAAAAGACAGAGCAGAGAGAGACTAGAGAGAGAGACCAGAGAGAGACCAGAGAGGCCTTTCGTGGCCTCTATCTTTCTAGTGAGAGAGACCTGAGAAAGACCAGAGAGAAACCAGAGAGGCCAGAGAGAGACCTGCCTGAGAGACCAGAGAGAGACCTTTTGTGGTCTCTCTCTCTCTTTCTAGTGAGAGAGACATGAGAGAGACCTGAAAAAGACCAGAGCAAAACTAGAGAGGCCAGAGAGAGAGAGCCCAGAGAGAGAGACCAGAGAGAGACCAGAAAAGCCAGAGAAGCCAGAGACCAAGGAGACACCAGAGAGAGACCTGAGAAAGACCAGAGAGAGACCAGAGAGGCCAGAGAGAGAGACCAGAGTGAGAGACCAGAGAGAGAGACCAGGGAGAAACCAGGGAGAAACCAGAGAGAGACCAAAGAGGGAGTCAAGGATGTGACAGAAGCCAAAAATACATGCATGTGAAAACTAGTGATCGAAGCAAACTAATTTAGAGCCAAGAACTAGAGACGTGGGTTTTTACATCACTGTGGCTTTAAAATGAAGTATCCCAGCTATAGTGAACCATAAGTGCATACCATCATAGTACACAATGGCCCCCACCAGCTTGTCCTTCTTGAGCATGGGGAAGAGCTCCAGGGCCTTGGACTTGCTCAGGACGTAGCTGCTCTTCAGGCACTGGATCCCTGCCACCAGGTCGTACATCTTAATGCCGGCCCAGTAATAAGGCAGCTGCCACCACCTGCACCCAAGGACTGCATTATCACAGGGAAGAGATCACCCGTGGTTGTTATGGAGATAAAATCAATTCTACTGCCTCAGTCCTGGGTCTACAGCCTCAGTCCTGGGTCTACGGCCTGAGTCCTGAATCTACAGCATCAGTCCTGAATCTACGGCATCAGTCCTGAATCTACAGCATCAGTCCTGGGTCTACAGCCTCAGTCCTGGATCCACAGCCTAAGTCTCAGATCTTCAGCCTCAGTCCGGGATGTGCAGCCTCAGGCCTGGATCTACAGCCTCAGTGCTGGGTCTACAGCCCCAGTGCTGGGTCTACAGCCTCAGTCCTGGATCTACAGCCTCAGTCCTGGATCTACAGCCTCAGTGCTGGGTCTACAGCCTCAGTGCTGGGTCTACAGCCTCAGTCCTGGATCTACAGCCTCAGTCCTGGATCTACAGCCTCAGTCCTGGATCTACAGCCTCAGTCCTGGATCTACAGCCTCAGTCATGGATCTACAGGGTACTCCTTTTTTCCAAAATAATAATTCCCACTGGGTTTTTGAGTGGTTTGTTGGCGATGCAGGAGGGTCTAAGGACAGTAATGATCCAAGAGTCAGACATTTATTAACAATTACAGACAGTGGTCATCCCGCTCTTTATGGATCAATGGCTCCAATGTGTGTTATTTTTTGTTGTTGCATTTTCTGTGTTCAAAATTGTTCAATTCTCTGATATGTTGTTTGCAAATCCACAATTTTATAAAGTCCTCCGAGCCGACCGCTGTTGTGATTTAGGGCGATGCACAAATACTTACTAACGTGTCGATAGTAAGTAAACGGGTCGATGGTGTATGAGTCTGTAGTGTCAGAAACGCACTTGTAAACCGGCAGCATGATGGGCAGCGGGGCCGACAGGTGCGGGGCGATCTCCAGCAGATTGGCCCGTTCATGGAGGGCCTCTTTCACCATCATGTACTGAACACACACACAGAGACATTTATGACACTTCAATGATTCACTCAGCTGAACAGAAAGACACTGTAGTCATTTCATTTACACTGGACCCTGGAGCATTGCAGGGGTGATGTGTTCTAAAAATAACCCACACTACACTTAGTAAAATCAGTGAAGTAACAGCTTTATTAAGGCGGTATAATCCCTCACCAGGCACTTTAAACACTTTTTTCTCTCCCTCTCGGGTCTCTCTCTTTCTTGTTTCTCTCTCTGGTTCCTCTCTTTCTGGTCTCCTCTCCCTCTCTGGTCTCTGGTCCCTCTCTGGTCTCTGGTCCCTCTCTGGTCTCTGGTCCCTCTCTGGTCTCTGGTCCCTCTCTGGTCTCTGGTCCCTCTCTGGTCTCTGGTCCCTCTCTGGTCTCTGGTCCCTCTCTGGTCTCTGGTCCCTCTCTGGTCTCTGGTCCCTCTCTGGTCTCTGGTCTCTCTCTGGTCTCTGGTCCCTCTCTGGTCTCTGGTCCCTCTCTGGTCTCTGGTCCCTCTCTGGTCTCTGGTCCCTCTCTGGTCTCTGGTCCCTCTCTGGTCTCTGGTCCCTCTCTGGTCTCTGGTCCCTCTCTGGTCTCTGGTCCCTCTCTGGTCTCTGGTCCCTCTCTGGTCTCTGGTCCCTCTCTGGTCTCTGGTCCCTCTCTGGTCTCTGGTCCCTCTCTGGTCTCTGGTCCCTCTCTGGTCTCTGGTCCCTCTCTGGTCAACCATGTTATAGTTTAATCCATGTAAAAACCATGACTTTTTCAACTATTTGTTTTTATTCATTGCATGTGTTAATGCGCAAGTTTGGCAGCCATGATTGTGTTACTTGTTATAGCACCCCAAATCTCTAGTTTGTGACTTCCTGTTTCACACAATAGATATAAAAGAAGTGCTTGTGCCTTCTGACCTGCTCGTAGTCCAGCTTCATGATGGCCTTCTGCAGATAGCGCACTCCTCCATGGATCAGTTTGGTGCTCCGGCTGCTGGTGCCCGAGGAGAAGTCGCTCCTCTCCACCAGCGCCGTCTTCAGGTCTGGAAAAACACAACCATGAGATACTCTTGTCAGCTTGGACTCAAAATACAGCAGCTCAAGCAGATTTGTTTAAGGCTGAATATGGCTGAACTTAAAAACCAGCAAAAGTGAAGCTAGCAAAACCCCAAAACGGTCTCATAACAGTTTGCTTCTATCACTCGTTTTAACAGCAACACACGTTTGAAAGGTCTCTGTCACACCTTCAGCTTTTTCCAGTCTCTCTCTGGTCTCTTTCTCTGGACTCTCTCTTTCGGGTCTCTGTCTCTGGCCTCTCTCTGGCCTCTCTCTGGCCTCTCTCTGGCCTCTCTCTGGCCTCTCTCTGGCCTCTCTCTGGCCTCTCTCTGGCCTCTCTCTGGCCTCTCTCTGGCCTCTCTCTGGCCTCTCTCCGGCCTCTCTCCGGCCTCTCTCCGGCCTCTCTCCGGCCTCTCTCCGGCCTCTCTCCGGCCTCTCTCCGGCCTCTCTCCGGCCTCTCTCCGGCCTCTCTCCGGCCTCTCTCCGGCCTCTCTCCGGCCTCCTGTTCTCCATACCACTAAAAACCCAGAGTAGGTGAAACCCTCCAGCTCTGGTTCTGGAGAGCATCAACCCTGTCACTCCAAGGGCGACTGCTGCTCCTGACAGAAGCCCTCGGGGTAATGACAGATGGGGCAGATGCAAGTGGCCTCTCTATAATAACATGTACCTTAACCAAAACTCTTAAAAAAAAACAAAAAACATTGAACAATTACGAAAACAACGTATGTGTCTATGCCCAAGTCCTTATATTGAATTTAGAAAAGAGGCAGTGTGAACATGGTCAGAGATCTGTGAGAAGTAGCATCTGGCCTCATGTGTTCTTGACGTGATCATCTTACTGCGTGTGACGGCGTCTAAGGCACAGCCGGCCCCCGTGGCCCCTCCTCCCACGATCAGCACATCGAACTCCTCGGTGCCACTCAGAGCAGACAGCTGTGCTCCGCGAGAGGGCAGCTCATTGGCAAACGGCACCTTCAGGTCCTCCTCAGCGGCGACGTGAGCGAGCCGAGCCTGCGGGACACACACACACACACACCGCCCTCTGGATGAAAGAAGCTGATTGGAGCAGACTCTGCCACCCTTTTGATTAAGGGTTTGAGCGCAAAGAAGCTAATAGCAACCTTATAGCTACCTCATAGCAACCAGAAGCGAATAGCAACCTCATAGCAACCAGAAGTTAATAGCAACCTCATAACAACCAGAAGCTAATAGCAACTTCATAGAAAACAGAAGCTAATAGTAACTTCATAGCAACCAGAAGCTAATAGCAACTTCATAGCAACCAGAAGCTAATAGCAACCTCATAGCAACCAGAAGCTAATAGTAACTTCATAGCAACCAGAAGCTAATAGCAACCTCATAGCAACCAGAAGCTAATAGCAACCTCATAGCAACCAGAAGCTAATAGTAACTTCATAGCAACCAGAAGCTAATATCAACCTCATAGCAACCAGAAGCTAATAGCAACCTCATAGCAACCAGAAGCTAATAGTAACTTCATAGCAACCAAAAGCTAATAGCAACCTCATAGCAACCAGAAGCTAATAGTAACTTCATAGCAACCAGAAGCTAATATCAACCTCATAGCAACCAGAAGCTAATAGCAACTTCATAGCAACCAGAAGCTAATAGCAACCTCATAGCAACCAGAAGCTAATAGCAAAATCATAGCAGCCAAACAGCCAATCTGAAGCGAGGCCGTCACCTTCCTACTCCTGCTCTCCACTAGAAAAACCTTAGAGGAGGATTAGTCAGGTGCCTTCAAAGTACTATGTGGCAACTCCACTTCAATCACAAAAAAAAAATGGCCATAAAAAGTTTAAACGCTTTGTGACTCTCTGTGTAAGGCGCTAGACGGATAAAACTTGTTACTGACCGACTGACGGCCGACACATACGTTAAACCCGGATCTCTTTTTGTGGTAAAGCCATATTTGGGGCCGTTATAGTCAGAACTACAAAGATGGAGCCAGACTGCACGGCCCCCAGATACGCTGATTTGACTCATATACAGTGCCTTGCGAAAGTATTCGGCCCCCTTGAACCTTTCAACATTTCGCCGCATTTCAGGCTTCAAACATAAAGATATAAAATTTTAATTTTTTATCATGAATCAACAACAAGTGGGACACAATCGTGAAGTGGAACGAAATTTATTGGATAATTTAAACTTTTTTAACAAATAAAAAAACTGGAAAGTGGGCCGTGCAATATTATTCGGCACCTTTACTTTCAGTGCAGCAAACTCACTCCAGAAGTTCAGTGAGGATCTTTGAATGATCCAATGGAGACGTGCTGCATCACGTCTTTGACCTCATCTGGGTCATAGAACAATATGTTCAATTCAAAAGCAGATTGTTACATATATCAGAGTTGTATCAGCGTTAAGACTCGTAAAGAGAAGCCTTGAGGAACACATATCAATGTTGACTTAATTTATGTAATATCTAGAGTAGATATGTGTTTGTTTACTCTGGTCTATTTAATGTACAGTTATTTCCTCATTCGTGGCAGTTGTTTTCAGACGGCTGCAGGTGGTATTGGTATCGGTTCTGGTATTCATTGTAATTGCGCACATTTACAAATGAATAAACTCACACTTTGTTTGGAATTACAGCTCTGAGTTGTTTACATTATTTTACTCTCGGTATGTGTAGAATTTCCACAACAAACTTTTTGGCCACAATGCAAAACGATATGTTTGGCGTAAAAGCAACACAGCTCATCACCCTGAACACACCATCCCCACTGTCAAACATGGTGGTGGCAGCATCATGCTTTGGGCCTGCTTTTCTTCAGCAGGGACAGGGAAGATGGCTAAAATTGATGGAAGATGGATGGAGCCAAATACAGGACCATTCTGGAAGAAAACCTGTTGGAGTCTGCAAAAGACCTGAGACTGGGACGGAGATTTATCTTCCAACAGGACAATGATCCAAACCATAAAGCCAAATCTACAATGGAATGGTTCACAAATAGACGTATCCAGGTGTTAGAATGGCCAAGTCAAAGTCCAGAACTGAATTCAATCGAGAATCTGTGGAAAGAGCTGAAGACTGCTGTTCACAAACGCTCTCCATCCAACCTCACTGAGCTCGAGCTGTTTTGCAAGGAAGAATGGGCCTGAATTCCAGTCTCTCGATGTGCAAAACTGATAGAGACATACCCCAAGCGACTTGCAGCTGTAATTGCAGCAAAAGGTGGCGCTACAAAGTATTAGCGCAAGGGGGCCGAATAATATTGCACGCCCCACTTTTCAGTTTTTTTATTTGTTAAAAAAGTTTAAATTATCCAATAAATTTCGTTCCACTTCACGATTGTGTCCCACTTGCTGTTGATTCTTGACATTTATTTTTATTTTTAAATCTTTATGTTTGAAGCCTGAAATGTGGCAAAATGTTGAAAGGTTCAAGGGGGCCGAATACTTTCGCAAGGCACTGTACATTTGCTGCAGCAGCGGTAATGGAATTTGTTATGTTATGCCTATGATCTGAGTTAGAGCAACTGCCTGCGGATTACATTTTCATTTTTTTCCAAGTAAAACATTTCAGAAAAAAGCTTGTGCGCTTGATCATTCTGGATATGGGGTCCTCAGGTGCAATTACTGTCACCGGCAAAAATGTTTTCATACATCTCAGAGACTAAACTAATCTATATTCCATCCACATACTATGAAGCCAAGGCAATGGTCTTTTTCACTTTTTTGTTTTGTTTTTTTGTACTGCCTAGTCCTGGATCTACAGTGCTTTGCGAAAGTATTCGGCCCCTTGAACCTTTCAACATTTTGCCACATTTCAGTCTTCAAACATAAAGATATAAAATTTTAATATTTTGTCATGAATCAACAACAAGTGGGACACAATCGTGAAGTGGAATGAAATTTATTGGATAATTTAAACTTTTTTAACAAATAAAAAACTGAAAAGTGGGGCGTGCAATATTATTCGGCCCCTTTACTTTCAGTGCAGCAAACTCACTCCAGAAGTTCAGTGAGGATCTTTGAATGATCCAATGTTGTCCTAAATGACTGATGATGATAAATAGAATGCACCTGTGTGTAATCAAGTCTCCGTATAAATGCACCTGCTCTTTGATAGTCTCAGGGTTCTGTTTAAAGCGCAGAGAGAACCATGAAGAAAAAGGAACACACCAGGCAGGTCCGAGATACTGTTGTGGAGAAGTTTAAAGCCGGATTTGGATACAAAAAGATTTCCCAAGCTTTAAACATCTCAAGGAGCACTGTGCACGCAATTATATTGAAATGGAAGGAGTATCAGACCACTGCAAATCTACCAAGACCCGGCCGTCCCTCCAAACTTTCATCTCAAACAAGGAGAAGACTGATCAGAGATGCAGCCAAGAGGCCCATGATCACTCTGGATGAACTGCAGATAACTACAGCTCCATCCTCCCCTCACTCGTGAACAAGACCCCGAGATACTTGAACTCCTCCACTTGAGGAAGGACCTCTCCACCCACCTGAAGAGGGCAAGGCACCTTTTTCCGGTCGAGCACCATGGCCTCAGATTTGGAGGTGCTGATTCTCATCCCAGCCGCTTCACACTCGGCTGCAAACCGTCCCAGTGCATGTTGCAGGTCCTGGTTCGTTGGAGCCAACAGGACGACATCATCCGCAAAAAGTAGAGATGAAATCCTGTGGTTCCCGAACCGGACCCCCTCCGGCCCCTGGCTGCGCCTAGAGATTCTGTCCATAAATACAGTGAACAGAACCGGTGACAAAGGGCAGCCTTGGCGGAGGCCAACATGCACCGGGAACAGGTCTGACTTACTGCCGGCAATGTGAACACAGCTCTGGCTCCGGTCATACAGGGACCGAACAGCCCTCAGCAGAGGACCCCGGACCCCGTACTCCCGGAGGACCCCCCAAAGGACACCCCGGGGAACACGGTCGAACGCCTTCTCCAAATCCACAAAGCACATGTGGACAGGTTGGGCGAACTCCCATGAACCCTCGAGTATCCGATGGAGAGTATAGAGCTGGTCCAGTGTTCCGCGACCGGGACGAAAACCACACTGCTCCTCCTGAATCCGAGATTCGACCATCGGACGTAGCCTCCTCTCCAGTACCTTGGAGTAGACCTTACCGGGGAGGCTGAGGAGTGTGATCCCACGATAATTGGAACACACCCTCCGGTCCCCCTTCTTGTAGAGAGGGACCACCACCCCGGTCTGCCACTCCATTGGCACCGCCCCCGATCGCCACGCGATGTCGCAGAGACGTGTCAGCCAAGACAGTCCTACAACATCCAGAGACTTTAGATAGTCAGGACGGATCTCATCCACTCCCGGCGCCTTGCCACCATGGAGGCTGCCAACCACCTTGGTGACCTCGGCCAGGGAGATGGAAGTATCCGCCCCAACATCCTCAGCCTCTGCCTCCTGGACGGAGGACGTGACGGGGGGATTGAGGAGAACCTCGAAGTATTCCTTCCACCGCCCGACAATATCCCCAGTCGAGGTCAGCAGCCCTCCACCCGCACCATACACGGTGTTGGCAAAGAACTGCTTCCCCCTCCTGAGGCGCCGGACGGTTTGCCAGAACCTCTTCGAGGCCGACCGATAGTCATGCTCCAGTCAAGCTGGAAAGTTTAAATTATCAAAATGAACAAATTTCATTCCACTTCACGATTGTGTCCCACTTGTTGTTGATTCATGACAAAAAATTAAAATTGTATATCTTTATGTTTGAAGCCTGAAATATGGCGAAATGTTGAAAGGTTCAAGGGGGCCGAATACTTTTGCAAGGCACCGTATACATCCTCAGTCCTGGGTCTTTAGCCTCAGTCCTGGATCAGTCCTGGGTCTACAGCCTCAGTCCTGGATCTACAGCCTCAGTCCTTGGTCTACAGCCTCAGTCCTGGGTCTACAGCCTCAGTCCTGGATCTACAGCCTCAGTCCTGGATCTACAGCCTCAGTCCTGGATCTACAGCCTCAGTCCTGGATCTACAGCCTCAGTCCTGGATCTACAGCCTCAGTCCTGGATCTACAGCCTCAGTCCTGGATTTAAAAAAACATATTAGATGCTTTGATTGGGGAAAAAGTGCGTTAAGACTCATTCAGAAATCAATGATTGATTAGTGATAAGAAAACAATGTCCACATTTAGAAGATTACACAAATACAAATACAAAAAGAGAGAAAATCAAAGGTGAGAGGCCGACAGCTTGTGTTTGATGAGCTGTTATTAAATACTGATTATGATTTGAAGTGGTTGCTGTTGTCTTGAGCCCAAACTCAGATCAAGGGGAAGAAAGTACTGTGGTAATCAAGTTAAGATGCTAGTTAGCTGCATACGCTAACTCGTCCGTGCTAAAGAGGACGAGGAGAATAGGAGCATGCATGATTATCAATTCATCATTAATTATTATAGAAAATCTCTTCAACGCCGATGCTTACCACTCCAGGCTGAGGTGGAGGAGGCGAGGACGGACCGGGACACAGAGCAAACATATCGTTAGCAACTAAGCATAAACACAAAAGTCGGACATGTGCAGGATCCACTTGACCCGAGTTTGTGTGCGCCAATCCCAAGACTATTTATATGGCACCGCTCTCTTTCACACTCGGGACCTCTCACAGAGCACTGTTCCAGTACGGCACAACTGCAAATCTACCAAGACACAGCGGTCTGCCCCACATGCCCTAGTGTAGCAGGCGAGACCTTTCCCACAGCAGACCCTCGACCAGATCCGGTCCAGCTCCAGCGGCTCCTGAGGTCTTTCTGCTCCCGCGGTCGTGTCTCTCCATTCAAAATACAAGATTATCCCATTTAAATATCTATTTTTTAAAGGTTTTCATATACATAAGAATTTAGATCATTTGTCAACAGCCAAACTATACTGTCTTGTCAGTACCTTAGTCCAGCCATTCCCAAACTCAGTAACACCGAGGCCCCCTTAAAAATCTGACGGGTCTGCGTGGCCCCCCAAAATAATAACCAAGAAGACAACATTAAGAATAGGCTCTTCTGGTTATTTTATTTTGGGGAAATAGCCTCTGCTACAAACATTGTAATACAAAAATGATTACAGTGGATTATTCAAGTCAAATAATGAACACAAATATTTTAATATTACAAACAAAAAATTATAAATTTAACATTAAATAATTATAATATTTTTTTATTTTTTTTATGACCTCCCGCGGCCCCCCTGCAGTACCCTCGCGGCCCACCAGGGGGCCGTGGACCCCACTTTGGGAGACACTGCCTTAGTCTGTCGCTCTTGGGGTGGGGTGGATTATCTCGCTAAAGGAAAAGTGCTCACTTTCAATAAGATTTATTAACAGTGATAGAATGTATTGGACAAATGTCGGCACAAAAAACACAAGTGTGAGTTGTTTTGTTGTAAGTACACATTACACACAGTACAAGTATATTAAAATGTCATAATTTGTCAGTTCAGTGCCGGCCCCTACTGTCCAAACTTGGGATGATCAGATCTTGAACAGACAGACCATGAGATTCTCTGGTGTTAAAGGTTTATAGGAGGATTGTCCCAAATTTGATGAAAGACCCGCCCTCTCCACTTTTTGAACAAAACTCTCTGGTCTTATTGGATGAGCTTGCATCACCAGAATGATTGACAACTGTGAGGACCAATAGACTTTGTGAGTAGAAAATCCTCCTATATACCCAAAATAGGGTTAGATCCCATTGTGTAAGAGGAACCTACCTACTGTATCTCTTCACTCTTTTTACCTTGTGTATGAACTGTGCTACACAAATAAACTTGCCTTGCCAAATGATTATGCTATAAGTAGTCGATGTTTTGTCATTTCGATTCAACTGGAAATGAATGAAAATATCATAACTATTTACGATTGATATAGAGTTTTGCTGACAGCTTCTGGGGACTTTTGCGGATGTATTCCAATGTGGTTTTACTGCAAATGGCAAAAGAAATTAATCTGATCTGAGTTGGGAGCTAAAAATCCCAATGAACACAATATGATGGTGAAAGTAGGAGTGGTCAAGTACCTGTCTCTTCCTGTACTCCAGCAGCTGCGAGAGGCCAAAGGCTGTGACCACGGCTCCCCCTCCGACCAGGGCCGTCCGCCTGAGGGCCCGCCTGAGCCACATGCTCCTGGGACAACATGGAGAAAAGACAGATATATATGCATTATGCACTGGTTTCTTTGTTTTTTACCCTTAAAAATATGTTTCTCTGTTTTATACCAATTCAAAATCTCATCAAGAACAAACCCAGAGCAAAAATCTGTTCAAGCATCTCGTTTATTGGCAGTAATTCCAAGCTTCAGTCCTGGGTCTACAGCCTCAGTCATGGGTCTACAGCCTCAGTCCCTGGGTCTACAGCTTCAGTCCTGGGTCTACAGCCTCAGTCATGGGTCTACAGCCTCAGTCCCTGGGTCTACAGCTTCAGTCCTGGGTCTACAGCCTCAGTCATGGGTCTACAGCCTCAGTCCCTGGGTCTACAGCCTCAGTCCCTGGGTCTACAGCCTCAGTCCCTGGGTCTACAGCCTCAATCCTGGGTCTACAGCCTCCCTGGATCTACAGCCTCAGTCCCTGGCTCTACAACCTCAGTCAGTTAAACCAAGATCCAGGACTGAGGTTCTTTGACCTTTGTATCTTAGCTTACCTGAACTTGTTGTATCATGTTCAACACCTGTCCGCGCACCTTTCCTTTGGCATAAGTAATATAAACCTGTTATAATTATACAGAAAATACCTCTCTCCACATTCCACAACTTGACCTCAGTAAATATTTGTGAAACTGGGAGATATTAAAATAGATTTGAGAAGCCCAACTCACTCACTTCTGGGTCTGGGGCTAAAGCAGGCGAGCTCTAAACCAGGACGCCGTCTTGTTTGCGGCTGTTTTTATAATAGTAACAATACTGTTGACTGAGACAATGCAGACAATGAGTTTTAAGAGAAACGCCTGGTGCGAGGCCGAGTGAACGGTGTATAAGTATAGGTACATGGGCCTCATGACCTTGTGACACGGCCCACCGCCTCATGACCCTGTAACTGGCCTGGGACTGGACCAAAATGGAGGAGCCCAGAGCCCATGAGTGAGATTGACATGTCTATGCTATGAAGCTAAGGCATTTTTTTTTCCATTTTTGGTATAAAACAGGCATTCTGTAGCCTCAGTCCTGGGTCTACGGCCTCAGTCCTGGGTCTACAGCCTCAGTCCTGGGTCTACAGCCTCAGTCCTGGATCTACAGCCTCAGAACACAAGCAGAATTTGGAGTTAATGGTTTAAAACTTGAACAACGAGATCATCAAAGACTGGTTTCAGACCGGCTTTAGATCTACTGCTCTTCGGTATGTGTGGTTAAGAGCTCAGTAATGGTTGTAACTAAGCTGGAGAAGTCTACTTTCACCTGTGAGGCAATGGGAGCCAGAGCGAGGTGGAGCAATACTTTGTCCATGAGCACTTCCTTATTGGGCTAGTGCAGATTTTAGTCGTAACAGTTCTCACATACATGTTTTTATTGATAGTTCCAAAGGGCAGATTGTAGAGAGTTTCTGGGTTTAACTGTACAATTACCTGAAATGTGGGAAGAAAACACTGAACAGAGAGAGACCAGAGGGAGTGACCAGACAGAGAGACCAGACTGAGAGACCAGAATGAGAGACCAGACTGAGACCAGAGAGAAACCAAAGAGAGACCAAAGAGACCAGGCTGAGAAAGACCAGAAAGAGACCAGACTGAGACCAGAGAGAGGCGCTCTGCTATGTAAGAGTATTATGTGCTGCCTGTCGGTTCTTTTTGAATCCAGACTCTTAAACAAAACTCCTATACTAAAAAAAATGACTCTTCTGGCCCCTGGAAAAGTCATGTTCCAGCTTCTTCCTTTCCAATGCGGTTTTTACAGCAAGTAGCAAATATACTGAATCTGTGTTATGTGTTATGAATCTGTACTTTTTTTGGCTCTCTCATCTGAGCAAGCGGGTTAGCATGGTCCATCTGTACACAGTCTATGGTTACTATGGTTACAGTCAGGCCAGAGTGAGACCAGTGAGAGTCCTGGATCTGAGGAAATCCCTGGAAATACATCATGACCAAACTCCAAACAAAGCAGCAGTTTCCTCCTCAGAGCCGCAGTCACCGTGAGTCAGCACAGTCCCACCACACTCAGGACATCAGCAGGACATCAGCAGGACCCAGGGCAATCCAAAGTTTGTGTTGAATTCAACCTTGGGCCCCGAACCTTTGTCATTTCATATTGTATTTGTATTGTGTTAAAGGAGACGTATTGTTCTATAGTTGCTTTTTTTTTCATTCTAACACATGAATAAACAAAGCAAATAGCCTCATTAGCATTTCAATTGATAAAGGTCACGCATGACGTTTGTTCTTTTAATCTGAATCCACAATGTATGTTTATTTGATGTTTATTCTTCCACAAGACACATTTGTATATCGTGACCTCCCAGGACATATGAGAGATCAGAGAAACCAGAGGGAGGCAACAGAGGGACCAGAGAGAGACCAGAGAGAGAGACCAGAGAGAGAGACCAGAGAGAGAGAGAGACAGAGACCAGAGGGAGACACCAGAGAGAGAGACCAGAGAGAGAGAGAGAGAGACCAGAGAGAGAGAAAGAGACCAGAGAGAGAGAGAGACCAGAGAGAAAGAGAGACCAGAGAGAGAAAAAGAGACCAGAGAGAAAGAGACCAGAGAGAGAGACCAGAGAGAGAGACCAGAGAGAGACCACAGACAGAGAGAGAGACCAGAGACAGAGACTTGAGAAAGAGAGAGAGAATAGAGAGACCAGAGAGTGCCAAGACAGAGAAAGACCAGGAAGAGAGACCAGAGACAGACCAGAAAGAGGCCAGAGAGAGACCAGAGAGATCATAGAGAGACTCATTAGAAATCAGAAATTCCGCAGTAATCCCATAAGTGAAGATCTCACACACCCTGCATCAGCGGACAAACCGAGCCCACGGAGCCGACGAGAGTGTACTGACAGACGGGTACTTACGGGACTGCTGCGCGGTATGTGCGGAGCTGGGAGGACTGGGGAGGACCGGGTCTGGACTGGGACTGGACCCTGACTCTGGGCTTTGACAGCCGCAACACGGACCCTTCAACCAGGAAGCGAGCACTTTCTGAACGACGCGCGCCTCAGCCAATAGGAATGAGGCAGAGCGAGGGGTGCAGCCAATCAATGCAGGTAGGCGGGGTTTAGGGTGTTGTTGACGAAATAATCCGAGAGCAAAGGGATTCTGTGCAACTACCAAGATTAATGTCATATCCTTGTAATATTCTGGTAATCTACAAAGAATGGATTAAAGTATAATATTCTTAATAAAGTGGTCAATGGTCACATGTGTTGCCAGTGCCTCACACAGCATCACAAACACACGGGGCGAGTTAAGTGTCTTGCCCAAGGACACATTTACACACACCTTCCTTTATAACATGACACCAGTATACATTGTGCAAAATAAATAATGTGAATGTAGACACACAAGAAACGTAAAAGCATCACATACACATCCATACATAACATTGTAGCAGACACACACAAGTTTCTTAGCCCGGGACAAGAATAGCGACTTGTTGCAGTAAATAGATCCTTTGACATTTGAAACATGGGCCGTTACAACAGCGACATGTTTACATTACTCATGACAAACACGGCAGGTGCAGAGAGAAAAAAATAAATAAAAAATACTAAAAATGACCAGAGACCTCATGATCCAGGCCAGGCCAAAGCAGAGATCTCATGGTCCAGGCCAGGTCAAACCACTGACCTCCTGATCCAGGCCAGGTCAAACCAGAGACCTCCTGATCCAGGCCAGGCCAAACCAGAGACCTCCTGATCCAGGCCAGGCCAAACCAGAGACCTCCTGATCCAGGCTAGGCCAAACCAGAGACCTCATGATCCAGGACCGGCCAAACCAGAGACCTCCTGATCTAGGCCGGGCCAAACCGAACCAGAGTCCTCCTGATCCAGGCCAGGCCAAACCCGAGCCTCCTGCCACTATTGTCAAGCACTACGGAGGCTCCTGGCCCCTGGAGAAGACTTGAGCTGAGAGGGATTAAAACAAACTTGACAATATGAATGATAATTTTTATTCTGAATGTTTCAGTCACAAACAATGAACACAGTGAACGTAACAAAACAAAAACTTAATTTCTGAGAAAAATCCAATTGACAACTTTCTGAGAAGGTTCAAAGTTTTGGAGACGTCTCTCAAAAAGTGGAATGTCGTACGCAAGAGTAATCTCATCGAGAAGTTAAATTTTCATTAGAAATATCAAAAATAAATGCATTTAGAGGCTTTCGGGGTCGACGGTTCTGTGATGTGAGTGGAAAACAAAGGCCAGGCGACAGATTTAAACCACTCCCACCAGTTTTGTTTGGCATCGTTATTACGTCACTTCCTGGTTTGGTTTATAGACGAGGGGCACAATCTACTCTGTAACCACGGCAACCACAAAGTAGACAAACACCGAAGCTAGTCTCATTTACACATCAGTTACGGAATGGCATCTTGTGGAATGAATCTGCCCAAACTGAGGCCCGGGGGCAAAATGCGGTCCACTGTCTCATGCTCTGTGGCCCCCTGCTGCTAACACAAGTTATTAGTGTCATCCAGCCAACTTCAGCCACACCAACAGACACACTGTACCTCTAGAATACAGTTTGCAGGCGACAAAGTGGCTGTGGTGAGGAAGTAGTACACGTAATTTCTGTCACCTGTGACTATGCACTTATCCCAGAAAAGAATCTAGTCTAAACAGTTTTAAAATCCAGGTCGTCGGCCCTTAACAAGTCTGGTGTGCTAAAGGGGCCCTCTTAATACAATTTTTTAATACCCCTGGTTTCAGACACCTGCCTTAAAAGAACCCCGTGTTTGTGTGCAAAATATATCAACATTGGAGCGAATACACACCTATGTTTAAAACTGACGTGGTTCCATTCTTAAAAACAAAAACAGCAGAGAAGGTAAACATTTGTGCTTTGAGTACAGAGAAACGGAAACAGGGAACCAAATGGATCAAGCGTTTGTGGAAAGTTTTGTAGTTCAGCATCTGCTATTCTTTTATAAATCAAGGTATTTGGGACTGACCACTGCAGGTTTTCATTCCAACAAAGCAGGAGCAAGCCAAGACTCCTCCCATCTCCTCAGGTCTCCAGGTTCAGACAGGACTCACTTGAGGAAAGTTGGGAAGTATAAGCTAAATGCTGAAACAAGGCTAAAAAAAGACCTCATTCACTCGGGCTCTTATACGTCACGGTAAACTCAGACGCAATCGTTTCTGCAAAAGGAGTTAACCCCTCCCACCTGTTAACGGAGTCAATGGAGCAAATCCAGACCTTAGTACCAAATGAAATGAGTACAATGGTGTGGTAAGACCAGGCTAGGTGTGCCACTGCCACATTACCCCATCAAGGACCAGTTTGAGGTTCCTGATTTAGATACATATTTCTAGCAACAAAATGGGTGCAGCTGCTTGGATTGAAACAGAACTGAGCCAAAGGCCTGAAGGCTCCGTGTTGTAGACCTCTGGGCTGAACAAAGTTTACTACTTCTTGCGTTCGTGGTTCAGTTATTTATAATAATACAAAATGTTGCGATCGTCTTCTTGATAAAAAAAAAATAAAAAAAATATCAGCTTTAAAATTATGTACAAAATGTCATGAGCCCAGACTCTATGGGGGCTGCACTGACATTACCCTTTGCCATCCACTAGGGGGCCACAGAATTATTATGACATAACAATTATGTCCGCAGTCCGCATGTTTGAGAACCCTAGTGTCGGAAAAAAGATGAGACGAGGAGAGAGGTGGAGCTTAGAGTTTACAGACCAGTGATTGGACCCCGACCTCAACATTACAACATACGTCTCAAAGCGTTTGGCCTTCAGTTCTGTTCAGTCTGACTGTGGGGACCGGGCTGGGGAGGCGGACGGGCCCCCAGCACCCGAGGGCCCCTCCTCTGGGTCCTCCGCACCCGAGGGCCCCTCCTCTGGATCCTCCGCACCCGAGGGCCCCTCCTCTGGATCCTCCGCACCCGAGGGCCCCTCCTCTGGATCCTCCGCACCAGAGGGCCCCTCCTCTGGATCCTCCGCACCAGAGGGCCCCTCCTCTGGATCCTCCGCACCAGAGGGCCCCTCCATTGGGTCGTTTGCCGGAGAGCCGTTCTCGTCCAAAAGCAGGTGAGGGCCCACGTCCAGCAGGTATGGGGGGGCCCCATAGAGCGTCATGGGGGAGGGCCCAACAGACAGATCTGTAAATTAAATTCAGGATTATTCTCAAAGTAATTATTGTAATTATTTTACTCGGGAAATGTGACATCTGCATTTTATCTGTCAATTATTTTCACAAGGGCCTTTGTCAGGAGCAGTGGTCTCCGTAGTAACAGAGAGACTGGAGAGAGAGACCAGGAAGAGAGAACCCAGAGAGAAAAAGAGAGCAGAGAGAGACAAGAGCAGGAATAACCAGAGAGAAAGGGAGACCAGAGAGAAAGGGAGACCAGAGGAAAGACAAGAGGGAGAGAGAGACCAGTGAGAGAGAGACCAGAGTGAGAGAGAGACCAGAGAGAGAGGGAGACCAGAGGAAAGACAAGAGGGAGCGAGAGACCAGTGAGAGGGAGACCAGAGAGAGAGGGAGACCAGAGAGAGAGGGAGACCAGAGAGAGAGGGAGAGCAGAGAGAGAGGGAGAGCAGAGAGAGAGGGAGACCAGAGAGAGAGGGAGACCAGAGAGAGAGGGAGACCAGAGAGAGAGGGAGACCAGAGTGAGAGGGAGACCAGAGTGAGAGGGAGACCAGAGTGAGAGGGAGACCAGAGTGAGAGGGAGACCAAAGAGAGAGGGAGACCAGAGGAAAGACAAGAGGGAGAGAGAGACCAGTGAGAGAGAGACCAGTGAGAGAAACCAGCGAGAGAGAGCGAAACCAGAACCGTTGTCCAGTGCCCTGTCCAGATGTTGATACTGGAGAATTTTACCTCATGTACCTTTTTTTAAGTGGGAATGTAACCGGAGCACCCGGAGGAAACCTACACAGACATGGGGGACATGCAAACTCCACTCAGAAAGCCCCTGTTATTGTTAAAGTTGAAGCATTGAGGGTAGTGAGATTCTATGGCCTTTTATACTTTAGTAATTATAAGATTATAAGATTTATATTTAATCTTCAATTACAACTTTTAGATATTTGGCCCAGTTGAGATCAAATTGAAATCTACTAGAAAATTAATTTGTGTAAAGTGGAAAAATATGTACAAAAAAAATAAAATAAAAATGAATAAGATGAGAAGAGTTCCTTTATTCGTCCCACAGTGGGGAAATGTCGATGTTGCAGCGCACAGACAGGACAGTAGTAAGAGCACACAGGGAGCACACACAATATACTAAATACTAAATAAGTAGTAGCTGTTTCTTAAGTAGCTGTAAAGGCTGTAAAAGCTTCAATACCAGTCAAAAATATACATACATGTAGTAGTGCAGAGTTATATACTAGCCCTGAACACATGTCTACTTTGAACATGGCATTCCCCCTGTGCTCTTAAATGCATCTGCTGCCTTCACTAGGATCTGGTTTCCATGGTTACACTAAGGTCCTGGCTGACGGAGCATCTAAAACCCACACATGCGCCCTTTACGTGCGACATCACACTCACTGTGGATGAGCAGCTCGTACAGACGCTGCATCTCCTGAATGATGTCGATGTTTTCTCCGTCCAGCTGCAGGAAGTGGATCAGGTCTCCTTTCAGCATCCCCGTCTTGGACTTTTTGGTCAGAAACAGAACGGGCTGATAGTCCAGAGCGCTGAGTTTAGACATCTGGAAACAACAGATACACAAAAGAAAAACAAGGCAAGTTTATTTATGTAGCACAGGTCATACCACTGACTGTGTTTCTATTTTGGCATTAAAATCATGAATAATGACAATGCGCTGAAAAGAGTGAAGATATGATTCTGCAGTTGTTGCAGCGAAACCAAACTGTTTTAACCTGGATTTAAACATTGTCAGAGTAACAGCGTGTCTCACATTTTCAGGAAGACTGTTCCAGATTATAGCTGACTGTTCCAGATTATAGCTGCAACATCTTCCCCTTAATCCATGTCTGGGTCGGGGGTGGCAGTTCACAGAGCACCAGCCCCTCACTGATCCTCCTGCAGGTGGTCCACAGGCGCTTTGATCTTTCAGCGGGGGCTTCAGGCAAAGTGGGGTTAAGTGTCTTGCCCAAGGACACAACGACAGCAGTCATCAGTGGGAGTCGTGAAGTAGGTCTTGATGGGCTCGAACCCATGACCTTCATGCCCAAAGGCCAATGCTCTACCAACTGAGCCACTGTTGCCCGCAATAATAATCATTGTTTTTGTTTTTACACAGTGCTTTGTTAATGCTGTATTATTCTTTCACGCCGTACACTGTGGTGATAAACAACTATTGTAGCCACAGCTGCCCTGAGCCACAATGACAGAAGCGAGGCAACCAGTCTGTTTTACCAGCCCCTACACACACAGGAATGTGGGTCAAGTGTCTTGCCTAAAGACACAACAGCTGTTCTATTGTGGCGCCAGGTGTTCCCAGAGGTCTCCCATCAGTATGCCGTGCTTATCTTCAGGGAGCTGGCCTTCACCTCCTCTCTACTGGCTCCAGCCAGACTTGTCTTCACACAGAACAAGGACATTTTGTATCTTCAGATTTGGTGAAAACACATGAGTCACAGTCTGAGTCACGGAGCAGCAGCTTCACTCTCAGCGCTCACTGCAGCCCGTACACACATGGATGATGCTAACCTGCTAGCTCAATGAAGCCCAATAGGGAAGTGCTTGTGGACGAAGTTTAGCACCAACTTGCTCTGGCTCCTATTGACTTATGTTTTGAATATGATTGATAGAGATTATATGATTTTTGAATGCGCTGGAAAACAGCTGTAAGTCCTAGGTAGCTCTGAAATTGTTTTGTGCTTTACAATTTTTATTTTTATTGCTTTTTCTACAGTACAGTGTTCAGGGTTTGACACTGGTCCAGACTGGAGCAGAGAGGATTCATGGTCCAAACCAAGTGGATCAGGTGAAGATCCACCAGAGGAATGCTAACTTTTTGAAAAATGCTAATGAAGCATTTAGCGTTTTACTTTGGACTAGAACAGAGAAAATGGTCTGAACCAAGAGGCTACTCCACCTTGTGACCCGTCCTGCGTCACCCAGAGGCTACTCCATCTCTGCTGCTGTGACCTAAAGGACTGTTGCTGATTATTACTATTGTTAACTTTTTAGAATTATCAATTTTATCTTTGCTGCTACTGGACACCTGAGTTTTTCCGACGGGGATCAATAAAGTATCTATCTATCTATGTTAAGGTAAACTCCTCTAGCTCAGTAACTGTGTCACACTCCTCAGTTTGGGTTCAAGTCCCGGCTTTATCGCTCTGTGATCCTGGAGTTTCTTTAGTGATATTGTCTGTAAATCCAGATATGTGCCGTGTCAGGATCAGATGCAAATTCAGTTATTTATTCTTACTGTATCGCATTGTGAAAGATTTCCAGCCCTAACACAAACAGAACTAGAGAACTATGACTTGATAGAACCATGTGAACTCACAGATATGAGGGAACTGTTGACCACTCTGTTGGAGTTGTGGTTCCTCTTCACCGTCTCGGCCCAGTTCTTGGACTTGAGGTTGGCCTGAAGTTTGATGATCTTGTCCCGGACCGGCAGACTGAAGGCACAGGTGGTGCACGTCTTCACCTGCATCGGGTTTGGGGCGTGGCACGCCGGGCACTGCTTCGCCTTAGGTTTGGTCATTTCTGTGATCAGAAAGACACTGTTGGCATGACATGGTTTGTTTTGCTATCCATTATCCAGCCATTGTGTGCAGGCGGTGGGTTTGGTGCTGCCGCCTGCACACAATGGATCCCTACTACAAATGAAACTCAGAACATTAGAATACTGTGATTAAGATGGTTTACTTTTGTAATAGAACTCAAAATGTGAAACTAATACATGACATGGACAGAGGCGGCAATAGAAACACTTTTGAAAGTATTTATCTTGACTAGTGTTTGGAAAAGCAAGATCTATTTCAGTACCACACAAATATTTTTTATAAAATGTTCTGCCAATAAAAAAACATTAAGATTAGCTCGAGAAAAACACCTTTTGGACAAAACGATTGGATCTGAATCTGGATTTATATTGTTTTCTCTGACATTTCAAAAGTGGAAGACCTTCACACAAAGTGGGCTGAGGCTGGATGGTGCTCCTGTTGCATATACATGTTGGGCCTGAATGGCTTTACTATTGTAACAACACATCAGTGCAGGAAAGCACCTGGGCCTGGTCCCCCTGTATTTAGCCAATACGTTTACAAATTACTAGGGATGCTTGAAAAATAAATCTCCGTTGTGAGTTTTTGAGTCCAAACCGGTCTGCAGGCAACTAGCTTGACATGATTTTTTAAAGCAGACCTGGGCAAAGTGCGGCCCCGGGGCCACATATGGCCCAATTAACTTTTCATGTGGCCCTTGAACCTTTTCTGATCCGCAAACTTCCTGCTATTCTATTTAAATGAATGAGAAGCAACACCCAATGAATGTTTGCCACTAATAATAAAACATCTGTCCACATGTCTTCTTTAGCTTTAGTTTAAATCTAAGTAAATGAAATTACATCGTAATCTAGACATTATAAATTACCTCCCATAATGCAGTGTTTTTTAATCAGTGTGCCATGGTACACTGGTACATCTTGGGAAATATTCCAAAATCACATACAGTGTTTCCCACACATAGACTAATCTGTGGCGCACCGCCACAGATTAGAGACCGCCCGCCACAAATTGCGTTTCGTATTATTATATATATATTTTTTTTGTTACGCTATTTAAAACATGCATCGTCTAGTGCCGCCGCAGCGGTCAATTTGACAGCGGGGAGGGGGGTTTAAAATGTGGCGGCCCTTCGTAACTCTCACTCAAGCTACGCGTCTCTCCCTTAAACAGAGACCTATACACACACAGCCCCTCCCCTTCGTGCACACCGCGTGTCTCCGTCTCCATCAGCGATCATCGCTGTAAGCAGCTGTGTCTATTAATTTACCGCGGTAAAGTGGCCCGCATCTTTCAGCTCTATGAACATGCGGCCCGCATCGGGGAAAAGACGGTGCGCGTTTTGTTGAGAACTTACGGTAACAGCGGAACGTCCTTTCGGAGTCACCCATTTTTATCGAACAGAAAGCGCGCTGGGGTCTGGGAGACACGTTTTTGTGATTAAAACCTTATAGAGATGCCACCCGGCACACATAGCACCAGCCCCCTACGATTCCTCCGGCAGATTGTGAGTCCTCAGGAGGATAGCCACTCTATTGTTTACATGTATAAAGTACACAATTTGGTCCGCTAGTGCAATTTTCAAGTATTGTAACTATTTACTGGAATAAGGTGTGCGACTAATTTCACTTGACTCATGACCTTATTATTGCCCTCTGCCACTGTACCAAAGACCAGAAACTTTTACTGTAGAAATATTGAGAAATATTGAGGTAAAGTAGCCATTTTGGTCCAAAATACCTCCAAAATAGTCAAAACATGTCACTTTTGATCTACTGTAACTTTTTACTGTAAAAAGGTGTGCGACTAATTTCACTGGATTCATGACCTCAAGATTGTCCTCTACCACTGTACCAAAGACCAGACACTTTTACTGTAGAAATATTGATTTAAAGTAGCCATTTTGGTCCAAAATAGCCTAAAAATGGTCAAAACATGTCACATTTGATCTACTGTAACTTTTCACTGTAAAAAGGTGTGCAACTGATTTCACTGGATTCATGACCTCAACATTGCCTTCTACCACTGTACCAAAGACCAGACACTTTTACTGTAGAAATATTGAGAAATATTGAGGTAAAGTAGCCATTTTGGTCCAAAATACCTCCAAAATAGTCAAAACATGTCACTTTTGATCTACTGTAACTTATTACTGTAAAAAGGTGTGCGACTAATTTCACTGGATTCATGACCTCAAGATTGTCCTCTACCACTGTACCACTGTACCCCACTCCCCCCCCCCCCCCCCCCCCCCCGCCGACGACCACCACACATTGCCTTCAAACCTGTGGGAAACACTGACATAATTGGTCAAAATGAAGTGAGAAATGCGAGTTGCCTTGAGTTTCATTTTCTTAATATATCTACTTTAATTAGAATGACTTTGTTTTCATACTAAAAGCTGTTTAGGAGACACTGCCATAATGTAAAAGGTTAAAACAAAAATATAGCCACCACAGATGTAGGACGAGCCAAAAAGCACAAAGAATCTGACAACATTGGATATCTTCAAGTTTCCCCGTCTTCTTACCTTTGTTTATCGAATACATACATTTTTAACAGAAGTAGCTTATACTTAAAAGGAAGATTTTCCCAAATTTTAGGAAAGCGCCCTCTCCGCTTTGTGAAAAAACTCTTAATTGAATCTTGCTATATACTAGTGATGGGTGTGGCGGGTCGAAGCGTTGGGAGTGTATTAGAGCAGACATACCAGTGAATTATACATTTATTGTAATTTACAATAAATTCGTTATTAATACTGGTATTGATCATAATCAAACACATGAATTAATGATTCATACACAATCAAATTAAGTTTTTGTCTGTTACCTTACCACTAATTATTCCTCCGCACCAAATGCACCAAGAGCCTCACAACAGTTCACATGTCAATACAGATTTTGACCAGCAGGAGGTTTGTGAGCATATGAAGCTTCAAGAAATGAAACTTTTCTCAAACCAATGGATGGAAAGGTTCAACACTTCATGAAGCTTCATCAACCCATCTGACTACTATATACCAATAAATACTATGTGTTGTCAAAACTTAAATTTAATTTAAATTTACCCCCCCCCCCCCCATATACATCCATGGGCCCCCCGGGGAAAATAAATGCCCGCCCCTGCTTTGAAGGGTTAAGTTGCAGTAGGGAGTGATCAGTTTACTGCTTTAAAAACACACTGATTTGTAATGACTGCTGACAAAAGCAGAGCATGGGGAAATGTCATCTGCCAAAAATTTCAAATGACTCGAGTATACTCAAGTGGACAATGGTGTCTGTGAAAGAATGTTGATAAGTGCCACTTATGACAGAATAATCAACCACATCTGGGCTTCACGGAACTACACTATAACAAGTTCGTCTAGATGTTTATAATGGAAGAAAGTCATATTATCTCGTGTGTTGTGCTTAAAAAATATTATAAACAATTAACTGGAGATTTGATAAAAGACTAAATAAAATTATGAAAAAATCCCCAAAAAAGCACAATGGAATACTCACCCCCGCACGTGACTTCCTACTTCTCCGTGTGAAAAAATATACAGATTAAAAATGATCCGAACTCGTCAGATGTGGACGCGGATGGGCGATCGCCTCTCGGGGGTCTGATGGTAACCTTTCGCGTCCCGTCACGACTCAAGCGGAGCCCTTTGGCATCAGGAGCGGCTTCAAGAGCGGCTGCCGGAGGACACCGTCGCCATTTGCCGTTTTGGGAGGAGACCGTGATAGTGCTGCCGGTGGAACTGCTAGAGAACCCGCGCGCTCTGGGGGCTCGGCGGCCATCTTGTGTATGTAAGAAGAGCAACAAACACGTGTGCATGTGTTTACAGTCTATGCGTGCAAACAAATATACAAGGAAATATGTTTTATTCTATTTTCGAATCTGATATTTAAACATGGGGCAAAAGAAACACGATTAGGTTTTGTATTGCTCAATATTCAATGGGTTTAATTCACTTTGTTACACCAGAAACATAAAATATTTCATTTAGGACTTATTCTGTAAGAGTAGGAAGACTACAACAAAGTGACAGATGTGAAAGCACAATGATAGAGTTGCCAATAATGAGGCTTTCAATATCTCAGGTTCAATACCTAGGGCCAGTATGGTTCAGTCTTTGTCCAGTCTCTGCTCAGTCTCTACTCTCTATCCAGTCTCTGTCCAGTCTCTGCTCAGTCTCTTCTCTCTATCCAGTCTCGGTCCAGTCTCTGCTCAGTCTCTGTCCAGTCTCTGTCCAGTCTCTGCTCAGTCTCTGCTCAGTCTCTACTCTCTATCCAGTCTCTGCTCAGTCTCTGCTCAGTCTCTGTCCAGTCTCTGTCCAGTCTCTGTCCAGTCTCTGTCCAGTCTCTGCTCAGTCTCTACTCTCTATCCAGTCTCGGTCCAGTCTCTGCTCAGTCTCTTCTCTCTATCCAGTCTCTATCCAGTGTCTGCTCAGTCTCTGTCCAGTCTCTGCCCAGTCTCTACTCTCTATCCAGTCTCTGTCCAGCAGTGTCTGCTCAGTCTCTGTCCAGTCTCTGTCCTGTCTCTGCTCAGTCTCTACTCTCTATCCAGTCTCTGTCCAGTCTCTATCCAGTCTCTGTCCAGTCTATATCCAGTCTCTCTCCAGTCTCTGCTCAGTCTCTGTCCAGTCTCTTCTCAGTCTCTGTTCAGTCTCTGTCCAGTCTCTGCTCAGTCTCTGTCCAGTCTCTGCTCAGTCCCTGCTCAGTCTCTGTCCAGTCTCTTCTCAGTCCCTGCTCAGTCTCTGCTCAGTCTCTGTCCAGTCTCTTCTCAGTCCCTGCTCAGTCTCTGTCCAGTCTCTACTCTCTGTCCAGTCTCTATCCAGTCTCTGTCCAGTCTCTGCTCAGTCTCTACTCTCTATCCAGTCTCTGTCCAGTCTCTACTCAGTCTCTGTCCAGTCTCTGCTCAGTCTCTGTCCAGTCTCTTCTCAGTCTCTGCTCAGTCTCTGTCCAGTCTCTTCTCAGTCTCTGCTCAGTTTCTGTCCAGTCTCTATCCAGTCTCTGTCCAGTCTCTGTCCAGTCTCTGCTCAGTCTCTGTCCAGTCTCTATCCAGTCTCTGCTCAGTCTCGGCTCAGTCTCTGTCCAGTCTCTCTCCAGTCTCTGCTCAGTCTCTATCACGGATCTAGGTCTCTTTCCACTCTCTGTCCATTCTGCTGGCCCATGAGAACTTTGCATTTAAAAATAATTTGTCACTGTGACAACTCTAACTTTAGTGGTGGCAAAGATCTATACTACAACGCAAATATTCAAAGTTAACTAAAAGCATGTAAGAGTATGTTTGCTTTAGATTGAGTAACAAGTTCGTGTCATAATAGAGCCATGGTTCTTTTATGTTTTACATTCACCCCGGACCAGTAGAGAGCGATGTGTGCCAACGGAGCGAAGGCTGCATCCAGTTTCTTTTTAGACCGCCTCCTTCACTCGTCTCGTGCTCGTCCTCGTTTGTCGTAGTGGGTGGATCTAGGTTAGAGGAAACGAGGAGACAAGGAGGCAAAAGAAGCGAAATTGGACTTCACAGATCCTGGACTACGGAAAGCGAAGTGGTTGTGAGTTTCGGTTTGGGGCGCGGGAAGCCTGGCAGAACCACGGGACCGAAACGACAATGTTTTGATTACAATAACACGTTAATATTTTGTTTGTGTTTAGGTGTATGTGTCAGAATAAAATGTGGAAGTGAAGTGAGGCCCCGGGCTGACTGTCAAGGTAAGAACACCGTGACTGATCGTTCTAAATACTACACTATCAATAAGATAGATCTTCATGTCCACCCATAGGAACTCAAATATACATATATTTATACAGTTGTCATAACCATAATCCAATGTGGAACAATTCTAAATAAGAAATGTGATTCATCCTTACACAGAATTTTTAGTGTAATGTCTTGTCTATGTTTTGGTCTGACAACTTGAATCATACCTGCATCTTAGTTTCTGTAAATCATGTCAATCCAAAATGATAAAAAATAATAATGTGAGGTTAGTTGGGGGTAGAGGGAGAAGTGGTGATGAAGCCTCCCTGAGAACACTAAAGAAGGTTGTATTCTTGAATAGTTTTGTTCTTAGTGTTTGGGGATATTTTGAGATATTTCTTATCATTAATGTAAAATGGTCTCTTTTCAGGATTCAGGCATTTAGTGTTATTTCCTGCCATGTCAATTATTCAACGCTTGAAAATTCTCTCTCTGGTCTCTCTCTCTCACTGGTCTCGGGTCTCTCACTCTCTCTCTCTCTGGTCTCGGGTCTCTCACTCTCTCTCTCTGGTTTTTCTTGTCTCTCCTGTCTCTCTGATCTTTTATCTCTCTCTTTAGTCTCTTTATTTTCTCTTGTCTCTCTTGTTTCTCTCTCTGTTCTCTATTCTGATAGCTCTCTCACACCATCACTGTATCCTAGTGTCTGTCCTGGACCGTTGTCATATGGAGGTCTGCATGGAGTGGCCCTCGGGAACCCTGGCCCGCATCATCGGACCTCACGTGTGGAAGGGTGAGAGCTCTTTGATTTACATGGATACTCTAGTGGTCCTCAATGTTAATTCCCCTGTGTTGTAGATCTGGGCCCACTGGACCCGGACTGGTTTACGACGCTCACATGTGAAGCAAAAGTGGCCGAGCGAGATGAGCCAAGTATAGAGGTGACCACAAATATTTTATTAGTATTATTGAACAGAAGAGTCAATTTGGCATCAGCAGTTTGGATAATTAAACAAGTAGAACACATGAGAAATACAACAATAAAACAGCTTAGAGTCATTGGTCCATAGGATACAGGTTAGCCCAACGTCCATACAAGTTCTCTGTTTTGTGTTGAGAAAAACCTCACAAAAGAGGCTATAGATCCAGGACTGAGGCTGTAGATCCAGGACTGAGGCTGTAGATCCAGGACTGAGGCTGTAGATCCAGGACTGAGGCTGTAGATCCAGGACTGAGGCTGTAGATCCAGGACTGAGGCTGTAGGTCCAGGACTGAGGCTGTAGATCCAGGACTGAGGCTGTAGATCCAGGACTGAGGCTGTAGATCCAGGACTGAGGCTGTAGACCCAGGACTGAGGCTGTAGACCCAGGACTGAGGCTGTAGACCCAGGACTGAGGCTGTAGACCCAGGACTGAGGCTGTAGATCCAGGATATATTTCTCATTAATTCATTAATTCATTCATTTGTTTTGCAGGAAGATCTGTGTCCGAACCAAGAAGCTGCTCTTTTTAAGTCACAGTTGGGCAGCAGGGGGCGCTGTAGTCCCCTGTCCTCTACCCCCAGAGTCTTCAGACCGAACCAGGCCCTGTCCCCTCAAAGTGACCACTCTCTCTTTGCCCAACCAGGTGGGAGCCCCACACTACAGCCACACTATTGCGGACGTGAGCCTTAATTCTGCCCATAGAACAACTATCAGGAGTGGACTGACAGAGTGTGACATCGGCCAGATTTGAACATAAACTAGCTGGAGCCAATTTCCTTATATGGACATTTGTTCCCATGGCGCTAGCTTCTCATCCAACCCTTGATGCTTAAAGTAGCCTTTACATCTCAAGTCGTAAGCTTTGAACACCAAGATATACTTCTGTTTCCTTTTCAAAATAAAAGACTGTCTCCTCCTGTCTCTTTCTGCCTTGTCTCCCTCTATCCCCCCTCTATCTCCCCCTGTCCCTCTCAGTCTCATCCCATCTCTTTCTGTCCCCCTGTCTCCCCCTGTCCCTCTCTTTCCCTCTCTGTCTCCTTCTGTGTTTACGTGAACAAAGTTATCACATGGTTAAAACCCCAAAAAAGCCTAAAACACATCTCCTTTCATTCCTTTGCAGAAACACCGTTGAACAAAGAAAGTGATGCACAGAGGTGAGTTCTAGTGTTGTGGTTTTGAAATTTACGTGCCCCAGCTTTAAAAAGAAACGTCTATATAGAAATGATGCATGGAATAAAGAATCAGCAGGTGTCTGATGGCCAAACAGAAACTTAGGGCCTACAGAGTGTTTTAACTTGACTCGAGCACACCCCCTGGAGGTGTTCTCCTGTTACTGCATGACGTGTGTTTGTTTTTCAGGTCGTCCTCGTTTGATTTGTTTGCACATCTCCACAGTCCGCTCGGCACAGGTGAGACACGGGTGAGACACGGGTGAGACACGGGTGAGACACAGGTGAGACACAGGTGAGACACGGGTGAGACACGGGTGAGACACGAGTGATGCTCGTCGTGTGGTCGGAGCATAACCCAGGACATTATTGGATGAAAGTTTTGCTCCAACTCCCGCTGGCTATTTTTGACTGACATGTTAAAGTAGTAGTAGTAGTAAAGGGGCGACAGTAGCTCAGTTGGTAGAGCATTGGCCTTAAGCCCAGAAGGTCGTGGGTTCAATTCCCACCTCTGCACCTTCTCCACCGACTCCCACTGATGACTGCTGTCGTTGTGTCCTTGGGCAAGACACTTAACCCCACTTTGCCCAAAGCCCCCACTGAAAGATCAAGGCTATGCTCACACTCAGAGAGCAGCCGTCCCCCTGTGGACTCACCACCTGCAGAGGATCAGTGAGGGGCTGGTGCTATGAGACTTGGGTGGCATCTCTGACTGCCACCCCCCTGACCCAGAAATGGATTAAAGGGTAGAAAATGGATGGATGGATGGATGTTAAAGTAGTACCCAGAGTTCCGAAACCGTTTTTGTCACTCTCACTATTTTGGGCTAAAAATAATCTGTGGTTTAGTGCTCTCTGTTATTTACCCGGGAAAGTCCCACTGAGATTGCAGAACGATTGCTGCCGTGTCTTTGTAAATCCAGATATGAGCCATTCAAGGATTGGCCAATAGGATAAGAAACTCAACTTGGCCTAGCAACCGTCTTAGCAACAGGTCTGCACAAAGAACAATTGCCCATATAAGGAAAAAAGAAAAAAAGAAATTGGCTCCAGCTATGTTTAAGCTCATGTTTCAATCCAATCTACGTTATTAGCACATTTTATGAAACAAGTTCCCAAAGTGCTGCAAAGATAAAAGTAAGGCCTTAAAATGTACAAGTCTGCTAGCTTTGAATAAAAACAATTCAAATGAAATAAAACAATGAAATAAACATTAAACTGACATAAAATAAATAAAAGTGCAAAACAATAACATAAAACTGAGGACCACATGACTCATGCTGCGTTAAAAGCCAGAAAGACTTAAAACCTTCCAACGAGGGAGCTGTTTAAACCGACCTCTTCCGCATTAAGGCTAACTCTGGTGATGTCACACCAAGCCCCGGCGATCCAAGATGGCGCCGTATTCAAATGAATGGTTTGTGCTCAGTAGCGCATGTGCCGGCACGGGCGCTGACATATCATCGGAACTCGGCTAAATTTGGGCATCGTCTTGTAACGCCCTATCCAGTTATTATAATAGATCCATGTGTCACACTCATAAAACGTTCTAATGCTAATGTGTTAATGCTCTTTCTTGTCTAGATGCAGACCGAACCCACAGCCCGCCCCGGTCCAAGGTAAGTCTCTTTGCGTTTCTCGCCCCACAGACCCTGGATCAGCCTGCACTAACACGTTTCCACCACACAGGGGAGCTACGTCCGGGAGCTGTCTGAACGGCTGGGGGCACAGATGGGGGGCGTGTCCTGGAGCAGCTCCTTCAACACTCCCCCAGCCGGCGACTCCACCTGGAATATTAGTAAGTTGGAAGTCTGCTGGTAGGATATTTAAAGATGCAGACAGATGTGTGGAGTAACGCTGCTGTGTTTCTGTTTGAAGCTCGGAGAGAGACGGAGAGCACTCTGACCCTGACGGAAAACACCAGTGTCGTGAGTATGAAGCAGTTTGGGTTCTGGTTTTAGAAAGAAGACATCAGAAAAGTCCTCATGTGTCCTTCCAAAACACTTACTGTACCTCCTGTTTCAGTCCAAGCCAAACTTGTAATTCAATAATTCATCTTTTAGTAAAGTTCATGTTTTCCTCTCTCATGCTCTATCACAGCATACTCCTGTGCTTTTGAGGTTTTATTTTTGTCTCTCTCTGGTCTCTGGTCTCTCTTTCTTCTAGTCTTTCCCTGGTCTTTGGTCTCTCTCTCTATTTCCTCTCTCTCTCTCTCTGGTCTTCGGTCTCTCTCACTCTCTCGCTGGTCTCTCTCTGGACACTCTCTCTCTTTCTCTCTGATCTCTGAGAGAAATCAGAGAGGATAGAGTCTGGTCTCTATCCTCTCTCGGTCTGGTCTCTCTCTCTGGTATCTATCCTCTCTCTCTCTGGTCTTCAGTCTCTCTTTGGACACTCTCTCTCTCTCTCTCTCTCTGATCCTACTGGTCTCTCTCTCTCTGGTCTCTCTTTGGTCTCTCTCTCTGGTCTCTCTCTGGTCTCTCTGGTCTCTCTCTCTCTCTCTCTCTCTGGTCTCTGCTCTCTCCCTGGTCTTTTGTAAATAAGTGTGTTATATATACTGTCCACATGTTGATCCTTGAATGTTCCTTTCTTGCAGTTGGCGCGAAAGCTTTTTCACTGTAACCACAATCTGTCTGAAGATGGACCTGTCCTGCATCCACCTGTCGTCACACATGGTCTGTTTACAGCTGTTTTAAAAGCCAAGCGCTGTGGTCCCTCGCTATAACGCGGTTCAACTTTTCATTGCTTTTTTTGTGCCTGTGCTGGTTTTATGAACATATTTCTCATGTGTATTCTGTAAAAATCATATAACCGCTTATATAACATGACGTTTATCTTTATTTAAAGTCAGAGGAATACATTTGTGGCTTATTTGCAGAGGACTATCTGGTCTCTCTGTCTCTCTCTGGTCTCTCTCTCTCTGGTCTCTCTCTGGCCTCTCTCTCTGGCCTCTCTCTGGTCTTCCTGTAGCCCCCAGTCCTGCTCCTACCTCTCAGCGTAGTGTCCTTTGCAACATGTCTGATACTTCTCATGTTAAACCCTGATCTCATCACATATACCGGCCCTTAAAGCTCATGTATACAATATTTTTTTTACCATAAATGGTTTCTGTATAACTGGTTAAAAATGACATATCAAATTCTTACTCTCACTCTGGATTTGTAAGTCTCATGGTTATGTTTGGGATACTTTGCTTTTAGAATTTAGTTTTTTATTAAAACCATTGTGTCCTCATTTACAGACGCTGACATCACTTCGCCAAATCCCAACTGCAAAAACCTCGAACGTCCTCTCTCTGGAACAAAAAACGCCTCTTCTCCAAACTGTAGCTCAGGAAAAGGAGTATTCAGGAAAGTGAAGAGTGAGAGGATCCACAGACGGCTCTTCGCTGCTGTGACCGAACCGGTCCGTGACGGAGTGGAGTCTCCGGTGAAACAGGCTGAAAGTGAAGCCAGTGATCCGGCAGAGCACCCCCCTCTCACTCAGTGGTCTCCTCTAAGTTTATCAGGACTTCCCACAGAATTCTTCTCCCCATCGGTTTGTTTGAGCGCCATGAAGAGAGCGAAGGTCAGTGGGAAGCAGGAGAGTGTACGCCAACCCGCCCAGACCTATAGTAGTCTCCAACCCGCCCAGACCGACAGTAGTCTCCGACCCGCCCAGACCTGCAGTAGTCCACAAATAGCCCAGCCCATCAGTAGTCCTCAACCAGCCCAGGCCATCAGTATTCCTCAACCAGCCCAGGCCATCAGTATTCCTCAACCAGCCCAGACCGGCAGTAGTCTCCAACCCGCCCGGGCCATCAGTAGTCTTCAACCAGCCCAAACCCTTAGTAGTCTCCAACCCGCCCAGCCCATCAGTAGTCCTCAACCAGCCCAGACCTTCAGTAGTCTCCAACTCACTGAGAGCATCGCTGGTCCGGACTCTGCTTTGAACCTCTGTAATATCCATGATAGTGGCTATTCCACCGTTCCAGTTTCGTACTCTGAAAGTAAACCCTCAAGTGACTTCAAAGTCCCCCCTGCAGATCTTACAAAAGCCACACAGCTCTGCAATAATACAGAGAACGAACTAAATACAACATTCTCACTTCCGACCAAAAACAAAGGCGCTGTTCCTGATTATGAATATTCTCTCACGGTTTCACAAAAAGCAGAAGTGAAAGAACTCTGTGATTTTCTGGAACAATTGTCCACTCAGTTTGACTTTACGCAGAAGACAGTCCAGCACGGAAATCAGATGTTTAAGAAATCAGAGACAGTTCCTTCCTGTTCCTCTGCAAAAACACAAACCTCAGCTTTAAACACACCAGAAAATAAAATAAAAACGGAGAGTGAAAAAATAAATGGGAGCAGTTCTTTTACTCAAGGTTTCAAAATGGCCAGCGGGAAAGGCATTTCTGTGTCCGACCAAAATTTGCAGAAATCCAAAGAACTTTTTGAAGATTTGGCTCGCGACGGTGATGGAGGGTCGGCTTTTGGTATAGCCTGTTTTGGAAAATCAAAATCTTTGGACAAACATGACACTGCTTTTCAAAACAGAGGATTTAAGAGAGCTCACGGAGGAACAAGCTTCAAACCAGCTGTCAAAAAAGCAAAAATGTGTGAGGTGGAGCAAGCAGACCATTCCAATATTCCAGTGATGGATCTTGTTCATGAGGGAAATGGGGAGTCGTTAGTTGTGACCGCTCAGACGAGGCTCCGCTGCCCTTCTGTTGACAGCAAAGAAACCTCCTCAAAACATTGTTCAGAGATTCTCCCAGAATCTAAGACCCCTGATCAGCTCAGCACCTCATGTGGTCAACCAGATTTAGACACAAGAACCTGCGAAGCTCCCCTGAAAAACGAAATAACTGGATTTCAGTCAAACGTCACAGTTAAACACGTGACTGAGAATGACCAAGTTGGAGAAAGCGGCGTAACAAACTTTGAGACATTCCAGTGCGGCTTCAGAACAGGCCGTGGCGCTCAGGTCCACGTGTCCAAAAAGCATGTTGAGAAAGTGAAACACCTTTGGAAAGACTTTGAGGACTGTGTAAAACCTGTGGGTGCGTCCGTACCTGCACCGTGTAGAGATTGGAATGAACTCTCAACGGATAGAGACATGGTACGTGCGAATATTACATCTACAACAGACAATCAGTGTGAGGCTAAGCATGGACCTGAAGCTAACAAAGAAACAACATGGCTTGGGAGTAAACGGGAAGGCCGCGAAAGTAAAGCTCTGCCAACCACCAGCGGGTTTGTAGCGGCCAGTGGTAAAACTCTGTCTGTGTCTGCGGAAGCCCTGTTAAAGGCAAAGGCCCTGCTTGACGAGGCTGGTTCTTCAGCGAACGCCAAAGAGACTTCTCAAATCTCCAAAAAGCCGCTTTTGGAAAATCGCAACAAGAAACATGTTCCGGTAAGATCTCTCTCTTCTCACACACATCTGAGCTCTCGCACTGGGTGTTTGAGTACAACCTCAGCTGCTCCCGAGAATGGATTTACTACAGCCAATGGAAAGACGGTAAAAGTCTCAGAAGAAGCCCTGAACAAAGCAATGGTCTTGTTTTCTGGTGATGCAGAGGCAAGCGATAAGTGCCCCAACCCGCTCTTCATAAACGCAAATTCAAAAAGCAAAAAGCCAACCCCTCACCGTGCGGGATCAGAAGGGCCAGGCTTAAGACCTCAAACTGGGCACAAATCTAACATGGAAAACGGTTCCTCCACAGCAAGAGACAGGGTCGTAATAGTGGAAAAGGATCGGACTGGTTCCCTCTTACTTCCCAAACCTTCACTAAACAATTTGGACGTCACCCCAGCTGCAAACCTTGCCAAAAGCGGTGCAGGTGGCTTCTCTACAGCCAGTGGAAAGAAGGTAAAAGTCTCAGAAGAAGCCTTTAACAAAGCAGTATTCTTGTTTTCTGATGATGCAGAAGCGAACGGTAAATGCCCCAACCCACTCTTCATAAACGCCAATTCAAAAAGGGATAAGAATGTAGAATTGGAAGATGACCAGGCGGGTTCCCACTTACTTCCTGAACCTGTACTTGACAAATTGGACGTCACCCTAGCGTCAAACTTTGCCCAAAGCAGTACAGGTGGCTTTACTACAGCCAGTGGAAAGACGGTTCAAGTGTCCAAAGAAGCTCTGAAGAAGGCAGTGGGCTTGTTTTCTGAGACACAAAGCGGAATGCAGAATATTTCTCTTGTAAGTAGTAAGCAGGCAAAGCCACAAAACAATAATTCAACTCCTCACCTTGCGTCGTTAGAAGTACCAGGATTAAGCGAGGGAGACGTAAAGACTGAAAACAACACTGACGGACTGCGCTTACTTCCTGAACGTTCAATCAACAAATCAGACGTCGGCCCAGTTGCGAACTTTGCCAAAAGCAGCGGAGGTGGCTTTACTACAGCCAGTGGAAAGAAGGTTCTAGTGTCCGAAGAGGCACTGAAAAAAGCAGCGGGTTTGTTATCGGAGGGAGCAGAAGCGCAAAACTACAAACCAGACACAGTTCAAACAGACAAGTTAAGACCTGGATTTGCTTCTGTTGAGCAGTGTTTAAGAAGGCGAACTATACTTAATTCTGGTTCACGGTTTGGGATTGACCAGTCAGCTGATGGATTGGACATGGCAAAAAACAGTGGGTTTAGTACAGCCAGTGGAAAGAAAGTTGGAGTTTCTGAAGAGGCTCTGAACAACGCAATCGGTTTGTTCAATGACGTGGATAGAGTTGATAAAAGTAACATCACGCGTCATGCACGTTCTAATCATGGAGAAGGTGGTCCTCAAGCCTCCTCCATACTCAACCCTCCAGTCAAGATGAGCAAAGGAGTATTCCATCCTCGCGTGACCAAAGAAGTGGCCGTCCCTTCAGCCCTCGTGAACCTGGATGGGCTCCAGCTTCGCGACTGCAGCTCCACGCAGCAGCAGTTTCTCGCTCAGGAGGCCTTGGACTGCACCCGGGCCTTGTTGGAGGATGAAGTCCGGGCCGGCCAGAGTCTCACTGTAACCTCGGAGCATGCCGTGAAGCCCGCTGGGAGGAGAGTAGGCCAACCCGGTATGTGCAGTATATAGATTTACATATGATACATACAGGTAGACATTGGTAGGTATACATACATACATGACACAGTTAAAGTTATAGAGTTGGACTGATGTCAGGCTTTTAAGGTTTTGAAATATTGACTTGACCTTCTTCCTATCTGGCAGACAGTCATAGCATGTTATACCTCATTTTAGTGCTAATTTATTTAGGTAAACAACAACCGCATCATTTTTATGTTTCTTTTATGTTTACTTAAATTCTAATGTTTGATGATTTATGCATGATGTTATATGGGTTGTGAGGCGCTTTGCGTTGCCTTGTGTAGGAAAGGCGCTCTATAAATAAACGTTGATTGATTGATTGATCATTTATTTCACTCCGCTGTAAACCAGTCTACAGTGCTCTTTTCATTCTGTTTTAATCCAGGCATGACTGTGCTGATTTCGTTCAGACAGAATTACCAAAACTGAATATCCAAACCAAGTGCAAAAGCATTAGCATCATCATGTTTATACTTTCTTTTAAATCAGTGAAATCAGTAATTGGTCAAACTACTACCACACATCAATCCACCTCGTTTTAATTTAACGGCGACCCTGCTCCCATCTCTGTGTGGAGACAAAGGCCCACAATTGTAAACCACTTTGTGACTCTGGTCTGAGATAGGCTCTGTTTATATAAAGATTACTTACTTACTTACTTACCTACTAGGGATGGGAACCTCACGATACAAATCTCACGATAACGATTATATCACAATATGACGATTATCAATTTATTGGTCAGAAATATACTGTTATAGAAATCTTTCAGTAAAGCAATCTGAATAAACACAAAATAGTTATAAGTGTAAGTTATTAACTAATTCTCAACTCTGGATTTAAATACAGCACATATTGGCATAAATAAAAGAAAAATGTTCAGTGAAAATATACACTTTATTTCATGATAAATGGAATGGAGATGCGTAATGTAGCCATATATTAATTATTGATACTAATAAAAAATATATATATTTATATTTATATATATATATATAATATATAGTGTTTTTAAAATTAAATTTTTTTAAATCGATACTTTGCAAAAGCATATCGGTCGCATGCGAAAGTATCATGATACATCATGATATTGATATATTGTCACACTCCTATTACCTACTTACCTACCTATCTACTTACTTACTTAATTTAAATCTCATAACGCATAAGAGATTGACAGAGGGCTCTCCAGATCATCGTTCCTCAAACCTTTTGAATCGTGACACACCTTTTCTATTGAAAACAATCACAGGGGACACCATCAGCTGAAACTCATACAAAGAATAACTTTGCAGAGTCATTCAAATCAAGGTGTATTATTGTGTAGAAAAGTGGAAATTGTCCAATTCATCTTCTTGCTTTTTTCTTTTCTCATTATTTCGACCAATTCAATGATATTAGGTGACTGTCTCTGGTTGACACTGCTGTACTTGGCAGATGTTTTATTGGCGTAATATGAAATGTGATAGTGTCTCGTGCTTCCAGACGAGAGTGTTGGGAGGAAGCCTTCCCCGGAGCGGTCGGACCGAGCGCTCGCTGAGCTCAGACCTCCTCCGGTCTTGAGCGCTCTCGGAGGTAAGTGGACTTGATGGCCTTGAGTGGTCTCTATGTGTCCACAGTGTACGGCACTCACACTTATGTTCTCAGGTTTGTTGAAAGACAGAAGAGTTTTTCAATACCACGTGTCGCGCCAACCAAACGCTCCGAGGCCCCGAGGGTAAGAGGCATCTGCACTTTCAGATAAACTACAGCGATACAGATGGGTATGAATAAAAAAGAAAACCTCTATAACCTGAGGCTCGTGAGACGCATGCAGAAAAAAGTATACTTCTTTATTATGGTCAAGATAGAGATTTTATATTTGTTGTTTTGACGCACAAGTTCCATCCATCCATCTATCCATTTTCTTCCCCTTAATCCATTTCTGGGTCGGGGGGGTGGCAGTCAGAGCTGCACCCAGTACACTTAGCACCAGCCCCTCACTGATCCTCCTGCAGGTGGTGAGTCCACAGGAGCTGAGATCTTTCAGTGGGAGCTTCAGGCAAAGTGGGGTTAAGTGTCTTGCCCAAGGACACAACGACAGCAGTCATCAGTGGGAGTCGTGAAGTAGGTCTTATGGTGGGCTTGAACCCACGACCTTCAGGCCCAAAGGCCAATGCTCTACCAACTGAGCTACTGTCGCCTCTCCACCAAACCACTCCCCCCTCCCCTCGCCTCTCCACCAAACCAAACATCCAGCATTTTGTTTTCTTTGTCACAACAGGGAGAGTGGTCGGCAAACGTGAAATTGGCATTTTCTTTTCAGCCGTTTTAGGTTTCAGAAAATCCGATAACTCCGGTGCACTTACGAGAAACAGGAAGAGGGTGAAGGAGGTAAACACATCCCATTGGTTCGTTGGGGATGAACGAATCCCATTGGTTTACTTTTATCGGCCCGCTCCAAAATGTTTATTATACATTTTTGGAGACTATAGGCGTCTGGTCAATTCCACTACTGTTTCAAAACACATGATAACTTGATACTTTTAGGTACGTTTTCCCACAATGTCCAATATATCCAATATCCAATATCCAAAAGCGGTTAATGTTGTCTGACCCCTGGGGCTTGCATCAAATGTGTTTAGCAGATATTTCAGGAGTCTTGTGTCTTGTGCAGGTGTGTGAAGGAGCAGGCCACCGTCCCTCTGTCTTTCACATCAGTTAAACGAGAGGCAGCAGAGCCCAACAGACACGCGTTTGTTCCTCCTTTCCTAAACCCCAAAACCAAAGCTTGTAAAGAAGGAGCGAGGACAGACCAAGACAAGCCCTGTACGTTTGTCCCGCCGTTTAAAAAGCACAAGTCTGACGTCCATGAAAACAACAGCAGTCGGGGTGTGAAAGGATTGTCTGACACGCACACGTTCAGACCTCCGACCCCGAAGGAGCCAAACCCCAAAGAGGAACGTGAGCTGCAGATGGAAGCCCCTGAACCTGCTGAAGAGGAGGAGTCAGCTCGTGCTGGTCAGGGTCTGAATGAGGGCACTGGAGAGGAGGCGACACACGGTGAGTCACTGTCCCGATATCAGACTTATTCTAAATACAGTGTTGTGATTGAACCCAGAATAAAGATAATATATTATAAAAGGAGTGACTCGAGGCTCTCGGCCAATCAGAATGCAGCTCTTTGCCTCTCATCAACTTTAATGACAAGTTTTAGGTTTTATTTAAAGAATGCGTAGATATGCATTAATCTATCTTTCCACCAATTATTTATTATTTTACTTTCATGTGTCGCTCCGCCCTCTGCTGCTCACACAGACCATGTGGGGAGCATGGCTGACCTGGCCCGGGACCTGCAGGACATGAGGATCAGGAAGAAGAGGCGTCAGACCATCAGAGCTCTCCCAGGAAGTGTGTTCCTGTCCAAGACCTCCGGCCTGAAGAGGCTTTCCCTCAGGGCCGCGATGAACGGAACGCCACAAAAGTACAGCCCCAAAGAGGTACAGCCCCAAAGAGGTAGAGCCCCAAAGAGGTAGAGCCCCTAAGAGAGTACATCAGTGTCGTGATCAAAATGAGACATGTGATGATGATGATGATGATGATGATGATGATTGATGTTGTTGTAGTTGTACGAGTGGGGAGTGGACCAGCAGCTGTGTGAGGTCACCAGCCAAACGGCCCAGTCCTTTTGCCTGGACCTCCGCAGGTTCTACCAGCCCCAGTGCTTCTTTGAGAGCGGGGCAGTGCAGCTCGCAGACGGAGGCTGGCTGGTTCCCAGGAGAGACGGCACTGTGGGGAAGGAGGAGTTTTACAAGTATGCTCTACTCTACTCGCCTCTTCTACTCTTCTCTACTCTACACTCTAGTACCACCTCGGCCTGGATAGAACCAGGGCCAAGAGGGATGGGTTGGGCCAGGCCAGGCCATGCCATTCAATGATTCTTCAATCATACACCACATTGAAAGTATGTTTGGGTAAGAGCTGTTTGTCCTGCAGAGCGCTGTGTGACACCCCAGGCGTGGACCCCCAGCTCATCAGCCCACTCTGGGTCTACAACCACTACAGGTGGATCGTGTGGAAGCTGGCCTCTCTGGAGAGGGCCTTCCCCAAGAGCATGGGCAGTGTGTGCCTGGGCCCTGAGCAGCTGCTGCTGCAGCTCAAGTACAGGTACTGCACCACTCTACAACTACTGCAGTAATACAGTGTAGCACTACATTAGTACTACAGTAGTACAGCAGGGGTCCCTCAGACCCTCTAAGGACTTCTGTTGATTTCTCAGATATGACGTGGAGGTGGACCACAGCCGGCGGTCTGCTCTGAGGAGAATCTTCGAGCGAGATGACACAGCGGCTAAGACCATGGTGCTGTGTGTGTGTGGACCCTTCTCTGAAGCAAAGTCAGCTCCGGGTCTTGGTCAAGGCCCTGGTCAGGACCCAGGTCTGGGTCCAGGTCCTGCTCAGGAGAGCCCCACAGCTGTGGTGTGGCTCACAGACGGCTGGTACTCCATCAAATGCCAGCTGGACGTCCCACTGACCTCGATGCTGCAGCGTGGCCACATCACAGAGGGGGTGAAGCTCATGGTGCATGGGGCCCAGCTCATAGGGTCTGAAGAGGCCTGCGGGCCCCTGGAGGCCCCTGACTGCCTGAGCCTGAAGGTCAGCAGCCCCTCTCCATGGTTCTTCCTGCTGAAAGATCTGGGGAGGATTTGTACCTGAAACATCTCCCTCCTTCTCACTCTGAGACCTGTGTGTGACATGTGTGTGTCCTGTGTGTGTCAGATCTGCGCCAACAGCACCCGCAGGGCCCGCTGGGACACTCGCCTGGGCTACTACAGAGATCCTCGGCCCTTTGTGCTGCCGCTGAGCTCACTGTTCAGCACCGGAGGAGCAGTGGGCAGTGTGGACATGGTCATACTGAGGATCTACCCCCAACAGGTGACACACATACACGCACACACGCACACGCACACAAGCAGAGTGTCAGGGACATCACACTTCGTCTTTGTCTGTGTCTGTGTCAGTGGATGGAGAGGAAGGTGGAGGGGGGGCTGGTGTTCCGCTCGGGCCGCGCTGAAGAGAAGGAGGCCCGACGGCACCTGCAGCAGAAGGAGAAACACCTGGAGAGACTGTACGCCAAGATCAGAGCTCAGTTTGACCAGGAGGAGAGAGGTGAGGCTGGGGACTGACAAGGAGGAGAGAGAGGAGAGGGGCTACAGACTGACCAGGAGGAGAGAGGTGAGGCTGGGGACTGACAAGGAGGAGAGAGGGGAGAGAGGCTAGACTGACCAGGAGGAGAGAGGTGAGGCTGGGGACTGACCAGGAGGAAAGGCGGGAGAGAGGCAACAGACTGACCAGGAGGAGAGAGGTGAGGCTTTAGACTCACCAGGAGGAGAGAGGTGAGGCTGGGGACTGACCAGGAGGAGAGAGGGGAGAGAGGCTAGAGACTGACCAGGAGGAGAGCGGGGAGAGGTGAGTTAGGCTTCAGACTAACCAGGAGGAGAGGCCTCAGACGCCAACAGTGCCAACAGCTAACATTGTTTCCACACAGACGGAGTGAAGTCCAAAGGCAGCAGGCGATCTGTCAGACTGGAGGAGCTGAGCCGGCTTCAGGAGGGGGAGGAGCTGTACGAGGCCGTGGGGGAGGAGCTGGCTGAAGTGGAGGTACGGCATCAGTGCTTTGCTACTTCATGCATTTTGAAACTTCAACATGGACCACAGGGGGCAACAGAGACCAGGCATGGGAAGACACATAAACAATAGTGCACAGTGAGATATTGAGGTGGTTTCAAAGGTCACTGCGCTCTCTGGGTTCACTCTGGATTCACTCTGGGTTCACTCTGGGTTTACTCTGGGTTTACTTCACTCCTGTTTCACTCCGATAAAGACTTTAAACTTTGCAGCTGTTATGAACAAGCACAATATTTTTCACAATATTTTGACCAATGGGGAAAGCAGGACTAATGTGAAAGGAGACCAGGACTAATTTGAGAGACTTCAGGACAAAGGACAGAGACCCGAGACCAGGACTAGTGTGAGAGGGACCATGGACAGAGACCTGAGACCAGGACTAATGTGAGAAAGACCATGGACAGAGACCCGAGACCAGGACTAATGTGAGAGAGACCATGGACAGCGACCTGAGACTAGGACTAATGTGAGAGGTCATCAGGACCAAGGACAGAGAGCCGAGACTAGGACTTATGTGAGAGGACTTCAGGACAAAGGACAGAGACCCAGGACTAATGTGAGAAAGACCATTGACAGAGAGCGAGACCAGAGACATGTTTTACTAGCAGTTCAATTATGTTGTTCCTGGTCTCAATATACTAATGTGAAAGGACTTCCTGGTTGTAGTCAGGACTAGTAAAGTCCTCCAGCTCTGGTTCTGAACAAGTCGAGCATCAAACTTCTGACCAATGGTCCTGGAAGCACGGGTCAAATGCAGAGGACACATAACAATATATCATCCTTCACTCAAGTTAGAACGATGCAATATCACCCCTCGAATGTCAATGTCCTCCCACAGTTTTGTCATGTGTGTGTGTGTGTGTGTGTGCGTAACAGCCGTACCTGAGCTCGCAGCAGCTTCACGCCCTGTGCCTGTACAAGCGAGACGCACTGGAGCAGAGGCAGAAGCAGCTGCAGGAGCGACTGCGCCGAGCCGTGGAGCAGGAGGAGGGCAGCGAGGGCAGTTTCCCCCGCAGACAGGTGACCCCCGTGTGGAGACTGAGTATCGCGGACTACCAGGACCCCCGCGGCTCCACCGGTGAGAGCTGGCTTGATGTTGTACAGATTATTATTGTGTTGGGTCTCTGTTCTTGCTCTCACCGTTGCTCAGATTGTTGTGTATAATTGTGTTGCTTCTAATATGCTGTGTGTATCCTCCAACAACATCATAGAACTGCTATATAACATCTATATAAATGTCTTTGGTCTGGCTCTGGTCTCTCTCTCTATGGTCTCCTTCTACGGCCTCTTGCCTCTCTAGTCTCTCTCTCCGCTTCACTCTAGTCTCTCTCTAGTCTCACTCTAGTCTCACTCTAGTCTCTCTCTAGTCTCACTCTAGTCTCACTCTAGTCTCTCTCTAGTCTCTCTCTAGTCTCTCTCTGGTCTCTCTCTGGTCTCTTGCCTCTCATTTGGGTCTCTCTCTTGTCTCTGTCTCTAGTCTCTCTCTCTGGTCTCACTCTAGTCTCTCTCTCTGGTCTCACTGGTCTCTCTCTGATCTCTTGCCTCTATTTTGGATTCAGGTTTTATAGCCTTAAAACATAGAGCTGCTACTTCAACGACTTTACTTTTTGTGAGTTAGTTTTAGAACACATCTCCCCTGCGATAAACCAGGGATCAGTGTATTGTATAAAAATACAAAGGGCTAGTTCATGTTATTGATAGTGTCTGGCCTGGTCTGAGTTCTGGTCTGAGTTCTGGCCTGGTCTGAGTTCTGGTCTGAGTTCTGGCCTGGTCTGAGTTCTGGCCTGGTCTGAGTTCTGGCCTGGTCTGAGTTCTGGCCTGGTCTGAGTTCTGGCTTGGTCTGAGTTCTGGCCTAGTCTGAGTTCTGGCCTGGTCTGAGTTCTGGCCTGGTCTGAGTTCTGGCCTGGTCTGAGTTCTGGCCTGGTCTGAGTTCTGGCCTGGTCTGAGTTCTGGCCTGGTCTGAGTTCTGGCCTGGTCTGAGTTCTGGCCTGGTCTGAGTTCTGGCCTGGTCTGAGTTCTGGCCTGGTCTGAGTTCTGGCCTGGTCTGAGTTCTGGCCTGGTCTGAGTTCTGGCCTGGTCTGAGTTCTGGCCTGGTCTGAGTTCTGGCCTGGTCTGAGTTCTGGCCTGGTCTGAGTTCTGGCCTGGTCTGAGGTCTGGCCTGGTCTGAGGTCTGGCCTGGTCTGAGGTCTGGCCTGGTCTGAGGTCTGGCCTGGTCTGAGGTCTGGCCTGGTCTGAGGTCTGCCTGGTCTGAGGTCTGGCCTGGTCTGAGGTCTGGCCTGGTCTGAGGTCTGGCCTGGTCTGAGGTCTGAGGTCTGGCCTGGTCTGAGGTCTGGCCTGGTCTGTGCAGTGTACCAGCTAAGTGTGTGGAGTCCCTCTGCTGAGCTCCAGTCCCTGCTGAAGGAGGGCGGCCGCTATCGCACCTACAACCTCACCGCAACTGAGCCCCGGAGCGGAGCCCACCGTGGGGCCCACCCTGGAGCCGGCAGGGCCACCGTGCAGCTCACAGCGACCCGGAAAACCCGCTTCACGAGTGTGCAGGTGAGCACGGGTCAAAGACGACAGCCGCTGGGGCCAGATGCTTTAAAGCTGGGGGATCTAACTTTATTGAAACGTCATAAATGCATTCGTTTGTCCGAACGGAAATGGCCTTGTACAAATAACATGTCAACTAATCATTCATCAACATTCTTTATTCATCTTAATTGAAAACGTTTTATCTTTTACTGAGAGCTGATTGATTTTAACTTTTCTGCTTGAAAAAACGGATCTAAAGATGTGACAGAGGCCAACAATGCATGCATTCTCTCTCTTTCTCTCTGGTCTCACTCTGGTCCCTCTGTTTGGTTTCTCTCTCTCTCTTATAGTGGTCTCTATCTCTCTTTCTCTCTGGTCTCTCTGTCTGGTCTCTATGGTCTCTCTCTGGGGTCTCTCTCTTTGTTTTCTGGTTTCTCTGTCTGGTCTTTCTCTATGGTCTCTCTCTATGGTTTCTCTGTCTGGTCTCTCTCTATGGTCTCTCTCTATGGTTTCTCTGTCTGGTCTCTCTCTATGGTCTCTCTCTATGGTTTCTCTCTCTGGGATCTCTCTCTCTGTCCTCTAAAGCCTGGTTCACACGAGACAATTTTAAAAATTGTCGGCCGATTTTTTTTCTCCTGAGACACCCCACACACGGAGATAAAAAATCACGGGTCTAACCACTTTGGTCGTACAGTGTGTGGTGCGCAGCCACACGGCAAAATCACGCAAACCACACACATCACACACGAACCGATTTCACCCCCGAGTAGTCACAGGTCACCGGAAATCTCACAAAATCTCTCGAGATCAAGCGTGACTTCAGAGTAAACAGAGTGTGCGGGCCTCTCTTTTTCACGCAGCCTATAGAGACTCTGGTCTGACCCATAGACTGTATATATTAACGGACAGAGTCACGCCTATCTCCGCCGTTCTAACTAATGGGCCAAAACATTTGCTCTACTGTATTAGGACAGAGTGCAAAGCAAACGTACAAACACAACCCATCAGTCTGATCGTTTAGTGTACTAATCCCGTCCGAATAGGGCTTATGCCAACACTACCTGTGCAGCAGCAATTTCTGCCCAATTCCTCTCCTTGTCATTTCGGTGATGATTCTCACTGCATGAAAAGTTAGATTTTTGTCACCCTAAACGGCAGGAAATCACGCTCTTTTTCGGGTATCTCAGGCAGTTTTCAAAAGGCGCAGTTAGGGTGCCCTGTCCTCCAAACTGCAGCATCCGTACCATGCTAATGTCCCTACTTTGCATATGAATACAGCGAAACACTGCGGCCGGCCGAGCGCTAATGGCCCTAATTAGCATATGAATGCAGCGGCTGGCCAGGCTGCTATTCAGCATTGGCGGATACCACTACTTTCAAACTCGTGATTGGCTGAAAAATCACACGTGGCCAGCCCACGTGGGATTACTCCCCATTGGATGAAATCACTACTTTCATCCATCCATCCATCCATTTTCTTCCGCTTTATCCGTTGCCGGGTCGCGGGGGCAGCAGTCTAAGCAGAGACGCCCAGACTTCCCTATCCACACACACCTCCTCCAGCTCGTCCGGGGGGACCCCAAGGCGTTCCCAAGCCAGCTGAGAGACATAGTCTCTCCAGCGTGTCCTGGGTCTTCCCCGGGGCCTCCTCCCGGTGGGACGTGCCCGGAACACCTCCCCAGGAAGGCGTCCAGGAGGCATCCTGAACAGATGCCCGAGCCACCTCAACTGGTTCCTCTCGACGTGGAGAAGCAGCGGCTCTACTCCGAGCTCCTCCCGTGTGACCGAGCTCCTCACCCTATCTCTAAGGGAGCGCCCAGCCACTCTGCGGAGGAAGCTCATTTCGACCGCTTGTATCCGCGATCTCGTTCTTTCGGTCATTACCCAAAGCTCATGACCATAGGTGAGGGAGGGAACGAAGATTGACCGGTAAATCGAGAGCTTCGCCTTTCGGCTCAGCTCCCTCTTTACCACAACGGCCCGATACAGCGACCGCATCACTGCGCACGCTGCACCGATCCGCCTGTCAATCTCACGCTCCATCCTCCCCTCACTCGTGAACAAGACCCCGAGATACTTGAACTCCTCCACTTGAGGAAGGACCTCTCCACCCGCCTGAAGAGGGCAAGGCACCTTTTTCCGGTCGAGCACCATGGCCTCGGATTTGGAGGTGCTGATTCTCATCCCAGCCGCTTCGCACTCGGCTGCAAACCGTCCCAGTGCATGCTGCAGGTCCTGGTTCGTTGGAGCCAGCAGGACGACATCATCCGCAAAAAGTAGAGATGAAATCTGTGGTTCCCGAACCGGACCCCCTCCGGCCCCTGGCTGCGCCTAGAAATTCTGTCCATAAATACAGTGAACAGAACCGGTGACAAAGGGCAGCCTTGGCGGAGGCCAACATGCACCGGGAACAGGTCTGACTTACTGCCGGCAATGCGAACACAGCTCTGACTCCGGTCATACAGGGACCGGACGGCCCTCAGCAGAGGACCCCGGACCCCGTACTCCCGGAGGACCCCCCAAAGGACACCCCAAAGGACACCCCGGGGAACACGGTCGAACGCCTTCTCCAAATCCACAAAGCACATGTGGACAGGTTGGGCGAACTCCCATGAACCCTCGAGTATCCGATGGAGAGTATAGAGCTGGTCCAGTGTTCCGCGACCGGGACGAAAACCACACTGCTCCTCCTGAATCCGAGATTCGACCATCGGACGTAGCCTCCTCTCCAGTACCTTGGAGTAGACCTTACCGGGGAGGCTGAGGAGTGTGATCCCACGATAATTGGAACACACCCTCCGGTCCCCCTTCTTGTAGAGAGGGACCACCACCCCGGTCTGCCACTCCATTGGTACCGCCCCCGATCGCCACGCGATGCTGCAGAGACGTGTCAGCCAAGACAGTCCTACAACATCCAGAGACTTTAGATAGTCAGGACGGATCTCATCCACTCCCGGCGCCTTGCCACCATGGAGGCTGCCAACCACCTTGGTGACCTCGGCCAGGGAGATGTAAGTATCCGCCCCAACATCCTCAGCCTCTGCCTCCTGGACGGAGGACGTGACGGGGGGATTGAGGAGAACCTCGAAGTATTCCTTCCACCGCCCGACAATATCCCCAGTCGAGGTCAGCAGCCCTCCACCCGCACCATACACGGTGTTGGCAAAGAACTGCTTCCCCCTCCTGAGGCGCCGGACGGTTTGCCAGAACCTCTTTGAGGCCGACCGATAGTCATGCTCCATGGACTCTCCGAACTCCTCCCAGACCCGGGTTTTTGCCTCTGCAACAGCCCGGGCCGCGGCACGTTTGGCCTGCCGGTACTGGACAGCTGCCTCAGGAGTCCCACGAACCATCATTGCTCGATAGGACTCCTTCTTCAGCCTGACGGCATTCCTTACTGCTGGTGTCCACCACCGGGTTCGGGGATTGCCGCCGGGACCAGCACCAGAGACCTTGCGACCACAGCTACGAGCCGCCGCATTGGCGATAGAGGAAGAGAATATGGTCCACTCGGACTCGATGTCCCCCTCCTCTGCCGGGACCTGGGAGAAGCTCTCCCGGAGGTGTGAGTTGAAAGTCCGTCTGACAGGGGGCTCAGCAAGACGTTCCCAGCAAACCCTCACTACACGCTTGGGCCTGCCAGGTCTGTCCGGCCTCCTGCCCTGCCAGCGGATCCAACTCACGACCAGGTGATGATCGGTTGACAGCTCCGCCCCTCTCTTCACCCGAGTGTCCGAGACACGCGGTCGAAGGTCAGATGATACGACAACAAAGTCGATCATCGACCTCCGGCCTAGGGTGTCCTGGTGCCACGTGCACTGATGGACACCCTTGTGCTCGAACATGGTGTTCGTGATGGACAAACTGTGACTGGCACAGAAGTCCAACAACTGAACACCGCTCGGGTTCAGATCAGGGGGGCCGTTCTTCCCGATCACCCCTCTCCAAGTGTCACTGGCATTTCCCACATGGGCGTTGAAGTCCCCCAGGAGAATAACGGAGTCCCCGGGCGGTGCACTGTCCAGTACCCCTCCCAAGGACTCCAAGAAGGCCGGGTACTCTGCACTACCGTTAGGCCCGTAGGCCGTCACAACAGTGAGAGACTTGTCCCCCACCTGGAGGCGGAGGGACGCGACCCTCTCATTCACCGGGGAGAACTCCAACACGTGGCGGCTGAGATGGGGGGCAATGAGTATGGCCACCCCAGCTCGCCGCCTCTCCCCGCGGGAAACACCAGAAAAGTGGAGCGTCCAACCCCTCTCAAGGAGTTGGGTTCCAGAGCCCAAGCTGTGTGTGGAGGTGAGGCCGACTATCTCTAGTCGGTATCGCTCAACCTCCCCCACAAGCTCGGGCTCCTTCCCCCCCAGTGAGGTGACGTTCCACGTCCCAAGAGCCAGATGTTGGGTGTGTGGACTGGGTCGTCGAGGTCTCCGCCTTCGACTGCTGCCCAGTCCTCTCTGCACCTCGCCACCACGGACCCCTCTGCAGGTGGTGGGCCCACAGGAGGGACTGCCCACGTCATCCCTTCGGGCCGAGCCCGGCCGGGCCCCGTGGGCTAAGGCCCGGCCACCAGGCGCTCGCTTGCGAGCCCCGACCCCAGGCCTGGCTCCAGGGTGGGGCCCCGGCTGCGCCATGCCGGGCGACGTCACGGTTCTCATTGTCGTGCTGTCCATGGTTGGCTTCGGACTGCGCTTCGTCTGACTCGTCACTTGAGACCTGTCTGCCATGGGAGACCCTACCAGGGGCATGAAGCCCCAGACAGCATAGCTCCCAGGATCATCCGAGTGCTCAAACTCCCCCACCACGTTAAGGTGGCAGTCCAAGGGGGAGTCACTACTTTCAAATAAATATAATCTCTCGGGATTGGCTGGCAGATCTGTCACTATTGGTCACCCTGCCTCATAATTAATTAAATAATATTCATATAAATATATATTTATTCATATTATTTATAGAGGAAATGAAAATTTTCCAGGAATATGTTCATACAAAGAAAGCTTTATTAAAACACACACACACAGCTTTATGCTCACACATAGGTAATTAAAAAATTACAACTCTGAACTGTCCAATAGCCTCCTCTGGGTTGTAATTTGGCAGGGTTCTAGATAGACGCTTAATGTGCGTGGCTCTGTACTTCCGTGCCGCCTCTAATCGGGACTGCAGCTTGACACAGAGTTCAGAAAACTCCGGCTTTCGAAAAGACGGCGACCGCACAATCCACCCAGAGACACAGTCCACAACGCCTTCTTCTTCATTGGACATTAGGTCTACCGTGGCACACTTTCAGAGTTCCACTTTGTCACTTTCTAGCACACTCAGTCTCGATTCCACCAGCTGAAAGAATCAGTAAATATTATTAGCCACATCAAATCCTTTTTCCCATCTAAACATTGCCAGGATCAAAAACATAGTGTCTAAAGCAGACCTGGAGATTCTTATCCATGCATTTGTCTCCAGTAGGTTAGACTACTGTAACAACAGCTGCAGTACATTCAAAATGCCGCAGCTCAAGTCCTGACCAGAACCAGGAAGTACGATGGCAAGGCAAGTTTATTTGTCTAGCACAATTCATACACAAGGCAACTCGAAGTGCTGAACAAAATAAGAAAGCATTAAAATAAATAATCACAGTACATTAAAAAAGATAAATATAAAATACCTCAGTTGTAGCACAGCTAAACAGAACTGTTTTTAACCTGGTTTTAAACATTGTCAGAGAGGAGGCCTGTCTCACTTTAGCTGTGCTACAACTGAGGGATTTAACTTTTAACTTAAAATTATACAGCTATTTCTAATTAAAAACAACTAATATACATGTATTTTAACGTGTGTGAAGCAATTCATTTTGTTTCCCAAAGGGTCAGACAAAATTACCTTTAATGTTTATAAAGTTTAGGTCTAAAAATGACCATCTCTTGACGAGTCGATGACGTAACCTGCACTCAGTGTGCACTGTCCCAATTTAGCCTTTTGTGCACACCCGTAACCTGCACACTCAAACCCTGGTGTGCACTTCAGACACATGCACACTTCATAGGAGGGCGTAGGGTGCAGTGTGGGTATTGGGACTGGGCCATGATAACACCAACAGCCGTTTGTGTGTATGTATATGTTTATATATATATATATGGTGCTACTTTGAACCGAGAATATAACACATATTTTCAGTTGATTCATACCTTTTCTTTTAGGTATGTACATAATTCAGTTTTGATGCCTTCAGTGTGAATCTACAATGTTCATAGTCATGAAAAAAAAGACAAAATCCAAACTTTTGGTCTGTACTGTACATACATATATCCTTTGATGAGCACTTACACTTTCAACATGTCTTTTGTCCTATTGGATTTATTTAATTGATTTTGACATGACAAGCTATAATCAATCATGATCAAATATTTATCTGATGTGTGTGTGTGTGTGTGTGTGTGTGTGTGTAAACAGTTTGAGCATTTACAAAATCCGGGTCTACAGTGTGCTGACCTGATCCATGCTGCAGACTGACTGAAAGTAGTTGTGCAGCTTGGAGCAAAGTTGTGCTCCCCCTCAACCCTGATTAGCATTTGTATAGCTCACAGCATTCCCATTTACATGTTAAAGCCTCCTGTGGAGGAGGGAGGAGGGGACAACAAACTACCGTCAACAGCCGAATCCCAGAAGTTTCACAGTAATATACAGGGCCGAAAAGAGACGAAAATCACACTTTTCATGCAGTGTCTTTACACGACACGTCATACATACATACATTCACGGTGTTGCCAGAGGTCAACTAGTTCCTCCATCTCTGATGTCCACCGAACTTTCTGGTGCGCCATGCCGCTGACTGTTTTTTTTTTTTTCACGGTGTTTCCTCTCCGCCTCGTCTCGTCTTCTGATTGGCTACAGGCCGCAGTCATGGCAACGCGCACATCTGTCCCCGGGGGACACCACACACAAAGAGAAATCGGGCCAAAACAATCTAACATGTTGGATATCCCCAATATTGAGATCGGAGCAGTCCCGAAGTCCTTCCGAGCGACAAGCACAGTCTTAACACACCACACACGGCAGGAAAATCCATCAGATTTTTTGTTACGATATTCGGAGCGTTCTTCTGATTGTCGTAGGGGTAAATCGGGTCCAAAATCGGCCTAATTATCCTGCCGGGTGAACCGGGCTTAATGTGTATATATTTGTGTGTGTGTGTGTACATGTGGTTTCAGTGGTTTCCGTCTGTGTCCAGGCCTCCCCACTCTGGCTGTCAGCACATTTTAGACCCAGAGATTGCGTCACTTATACGGATCTTCAAAACCCAGATTTCCTCCCTGTGTGTGGCGAGGTGGACCTGGCCGGCGCCGTGGTCAGCATCACGGATCAGCACGGTGAGTCTGGAAAAAATCCACCAACTTGTACCAAATACAGATTTCAATGTGTTATTTTATTGTTTCCTCAGGGCCCTCGCCAGCATTCTACCTGGCCCTTGAGTGCCTCTCTGTGGTGAGGGTGCGCTGTGGCCTGGGACCCTCTCGCTGTGAGTGGGACGAGGTGCTTCAGCCCCACGCTCTGCTCTGCATCACCAACCTGCAGGTGCGGTTTCCGTGTGGGTCCCTGCCCACGCTGCACACCGGGGACCTGACTGAGCTCTCCACACAGCCCCGGGAGGCCTACCTGCAGCAGGGTCTGAGCCGCCTCCGACAAGCTGTCCAGGTACGAGGAGGGAAGGGGGAAACCGGAGCACCTGGAGGAAACTGGAGAGGACATGGGGAGAACAGCGAATGACATATTCTATGCTAAAGTTATAGATTTGATGCTTCTTTGTTATGCTAATCTTAATACAGGGTCAGAATCCATACAGGGTCCACATGTCTCTCTCTGTCTGGTTTTTCTGTCTTTGGGTTCTCTCCCTAGCCACTCTCTGGTCTCTCTCTGGTCTGTCACTCTGGTCTCTCTCTCTGGTCTCTCTCTGGTTTCTCTTTGATCTCTCTTTGGTCTCTCTTTGGTCTCTCTTTGGTCTCTCTCTGGTCTCTCTCTGGCCTCTCTCTAGTCTCTCTCTGGCCTCTCTCTAGTCTCTCTCTGGCCTCTCTCTGGCCTCTCTCTGGGCTCTCTCTGGTCTCTCTCTGGCCTCTCTCTGGTCTCTCTCTGGTCTCTCTCTGGTCTCTCTCTGGCCTCTCTCTGGTCTCTCTCTGGTCTCTCTCTGGTCTCTCTCTGGTCTCTCTCTGGTCTCTCTCTGGCCTCTCTCTGGCCTCTCTCTGGTCTCCCTCTGGCCTCCCTCTGGTCTCTCTCTGGCCTCTCTCTGGCCTCCCTCTGGCCTCTCTCTGGTCTCTCTCTGGCCTCTCTCTGGCCTCTCTCTGGCCTCTCTCTGGTCTGCGCAGGGTCCACAATTGTCTGACCTTTGTGCAGGACCAGGGAGACTTCTTCACCAGAGCAGAGCAAAGTGTGAGGGACCTCTCCTGGTCTGAAGGACAGACCATGAACCCCAGGACGCCACGCTCCAGAGGCATGGACCAGAGAAGTCCACAGACCACCCCCACATCCCGTCCACAGACCACCGCGGCCTCCCCTGTGAGTAAGAGCCAGAGAACTGGTCTAGAACCATCAGCATTAAAAATAAAAAGTGATCCAGTGTCAGATTCAGCACATGAAGTTGAATTCAATCCATCTCTTTGTTCTCAAAAACACTGGTAAATGTGCAAACTTCTATAATTACTTTGAAAAAGGAAATCAAAGCTTGACACATAATTAATGTCATGGTGTGAGGATTTGTCAGTTTTACAAGTTTGCAACGGCGTTCTGTCATTGTGAAAGTTAAGAACAATTTAATCAATCCGTACCTAGTATTAAGTACCTAAGTATTTCTGTCCAAGGCATCTGACTTCATCCTATCCTTGGGTCAAATTTATCCACCACAGTGATTAAAAAAATACCATCAATATTTTCTTTTTTTGCTGAATTTTGCTGATTTCTATTGCTGAACTTAACCTGCCCTGGGTCGCACTGACAAATGCTCAGACTGCGACGTCGTGGACAGAGCTGTTTTCTGCCTTTTTTAAACATTAGTGTCTGCACACCTGTATGTCTGCACACCTGTGTGTCTCCACACCTTTGTGTCTTCACGCCTTTGTGTCTTCACGCCTGTGTGTCTGCACGCCTGTGTGTCTTCACGCCTGTGTGTCTGCACGCCTGTGTGTCTGCACGCCTGTGTGTCTTCACGCCTGTATGTCTTCACACCTGTATGTCTGCACACCTGTCCTTATGTAACACAGAGGGTGTAGTGTCCCTCTCCTCCCACTAGATGGACCTGTGTCTTTTAACCTGAGGAGTCTAACTTGTGCCTTCCCAGAGCTCGTGGGAGAAGCCTTCCCCGGTTTTCAAGACGCCCGGTCGCCTCAGCTGCCTCCCCCAGAAGAAGGACCCCCGCAGCAGCAAGAGGAGACGGGCCCTGGATCACCTGTCCCGGTACGCCCCGCCCCCCCCACTGCCCCCCCTGAGCCCCGCACAGCACGCCTCGCCACACGTCAACAAGACCTTCTGCCCGCCCCGATGCTCGCGTGTCCCTGCAAGCCCCGCCCACACCAAAGGGGAGGCGGGGCCAGTCTGCACGAGCCCCGCCCACACTGAGGGGGAGGGTTGGGTGCACGACGACGAACTTGCAATGATTGACACTCAGGAACTGCGCGCCGTGGACTCACTCATGGACTGAAGACACAGATGGACAATGCTAACCCGCTAGCTCCATAAAGCCCAATAGGGAAGTGCTCATGGACAAAGTTTAGCACCTGGCTCCCACTGACTTGTATGTAAAAGTACAGTCCTCTAGCTCAGTAAACGTTTGTGTCCTCCTGGTTTTTATATTTGAATATAGTCTGTATAATCCAGATATAAATTGTATAAGGAGGGACCAGTCTTTATGGTTCAAGACCCTTCATTCGTGGGGGACTTTCCAACTTCCCTTAGCAACCGTCTTAGCAACACTGTTGTGGTGCAGAAGAAAATGCCCATATAAGGAAATCGGCTCCAGCTAGCTTGTTGTTCAAATCTTCCATATTCAGCCAGCACTATGCTCTCAGGCCCTGTCGCACTTTAATTGTTTTTGGGTTTGTTCTTATTAAAAGATGAAGACAGTGTTTGTGACACTCAGAGGAGCAAGAGTCAAAGTGAAGAAATGTCTCAAAAATAAACATATAATGTATTTTTGTATTGATGTGTTTTGATTTAATGGGAAAACACAAGGGTTCTACTGGAGGAAGAGGGAGGGAGAGAGACCGACCAGAGAGGGGGAGGGAGAGAGACCAAACCAAGAGACCAGAGAGACGAAGAGACCAGACCAAGGGACCAGAGAGAGAGAGAGAGAGAGAGAGAGAGACCAAAAAGAGAGGGAGAGAGACTGACCAGAGAAAGGGAGAGAGAGAGAGAGACCGATCAGAGGGGGGGGGAGACCAAACCAAGGGACCAGAGAGAGACCAGAAAGAGAGGGAGAGACCAGACCAAGGGACCAGAGAGAGAGGGACCAGAAAGAGAGTAAAAGAACAATTAATCAAAACAGTGAGGCCTTGCAGGACAGAGTGTGTGTTTGGAGGAGATGGAACTCCGGGAAGTTGGCACAAAGCTATAATTGAGCCGTAAAGGTGAACGTCATGTCTGTGTGACAGCTGTGCGTCTCGGTGGAGCCCGGTTCCGTGTTTAAGTCTGAAGGAGCGGGCCCCGGAGCCACTGTGCCACTCCACAGGTGAGGGCCCCCGACGGCGACAGTGTGAGCGTTAATTACCGCCTCCTCGGCTCCCGTAGTGACGTGACGGCTCAGGTACACGGCCCCCAGCGGCTGTCAGCGCGGATCAAGACGTCAACTCGGTGACCGCAGAGCTCCTACACCTGAAGAATGATGGAGAGAGAGAGATAAAAGAGATATGACAGATTCTGCCCAGAAGACCCAGCCATGTTATACAGCTGCTTAGACACACCGCGGAACCAAACATCTGAAAAAGGATTCAAGAGAGTTCAACATCTTGGTTTCTAGAGAGAGAGACTGAGAGGTGAGGGAGAGAGAGACTCAGAGAGACTGAGAGAGGTCAGAGAGAGAGAGACTGAGAGGTTAGGAAGGGAGAGGTCAGAGAGACAGAGGTCAGAGAGAGAGAGGGGGGTTAGGGAGAGGGACTGAGAGAGGTCAGAGAGAGAGAGAGAGAGGTTAGGGAGAGACAGAGAGGTCCGAGAGAGAGTGAGAGAGATCAGAGATAGAGAGAGAGGTCCGAGAGAGAGAGAGGTTGGGGAGAGAGACTGAGAGGTCAGAGAGAGAGAGGTTGGGGAGAGACAGAGAGGTCCGAGAGAGAGTGAGAGAGAGGTTGGGGAGAGAGACTGAGAGAGGTCAGAGAGAGAGGTTAGGGAGAGAGACTGAGAGAGGTTAGGGAGAGAGACTAAGAAGTCAGAGAGAGAGAGAATGATAGAGGTCAGAGAGAGACTGAAAGAGGTCAATGAGAGAGACCGAGGGAGAGAGAGAAAGAGAATCAGCTGAAACACAGAACATGCAATAATAAGAAACACTGAAGCCATAGGGAGCGGGTTAAACACTGTCCTGTTCTTTAACTTAAAAAACCCAGTTAGAAAAAAACAAATGATCCAGGACTGAAGAGGGAAGAGGGACAGGTGGACACGAGGACATCTGTGTGTTTCTATTTCCTCTTCACTCTTTCTCATGGGTTTAAAGAAGTGTATTTCCGACTGTGACCAGAAGATGGCGACAAACTCCATGGATTAAACTGTTTTCATCCAACACTACTGCACACATGGAAATTATATGACAGTTGGGTTGAGAAGAAGCCTGTCTCACATTTTCAGGAAGACTGTTTGGCTGCATGCATCTGAAAAGCTGCCTACTCATGTTTAGTCCTGACTCTGGGACCAACAGGAGGCCAGTCCCTGTGCTCCTCAGAGTCCCAGCAGGAGCCCAGTCCCTGTGCTCCTCAGAGTCCCAGCAGGAGGCCAGTCCCTCTGCTCCTCAGAGTCCCAGCAGGAGGCCAGTCCCTCTGCTCCTGCAGAGTCCCAGCAGGAGGCCAGTCCCTGTGCTCCTCAGAGTCCCAGCAGGAGGCCAGTCCCTGTGCTCCTCAGAGTCCCAGCAGGAGGTCAGTCCCTGTGCTCCTCAGAGTCCCAGCAGGAGGCCAGTCCCTGTGCTCCTCAGAGTCCCAACCAGAGCTACTTTAAAGACTATTCCCTGAGCCACAGGGGGCAGAGACCTGGGACCAGGACTAATGAGATGGTACTTTCTGGTTCTAGTCTGGTTTTGGTCCTGGATCCACAGCTTCAGTCCTATATAACCAAAACCGGCCGAAAAAAGCTTTAAAAGAAAAGAAATGAAGAAGAAGAAGCATGGCCTACATCCTCGCCCTGTTTTTTTTGTATCTTTGGGCGACAGTAAAAAAACAATAGAACCTTTTTTGGAGAGTCCACAGATGAGTGACGTGCAGCCGCCTGACACTGGGAACGCCGCACCTTGGCACCGACTAACCCAAAGTGACAGAGGGCGCTATATTTGGCCTGTGTTTTGTCAGGGGGTGGGGGGTGGCAGAGGTGAAGGAGGGGGGGGGGGGGGGGGGGGGGTAGTGCAGGAGTATCCCGAAGACACTGTCAGGAGGGATAGAGTTGCGTCTGCCCGTAACACAGCTGACCCCTGGATGCGTTACTTTGTCATTTCACGACACGGATCAAAGACCAGACGAGACCGGAATAGTCCGACCTTGGACTCGGAGACGCGGGTCTGACAGCGGCGGGGGGTGGGTCCAGAGAGATGGGTACAGTACTGTAGGTATATACTGATGATAGATAGATACTGGTGATAGATACTGTAGACGGATAGATGGATAAATGGATAGATAGATAGATGGATAGAAAGGTAGATGGATAGATAGATATATAGATAGATAGATGGATGATAGATAGATTGATAGATAGATGGATAGATGGATAGATGGATAGATAGATAGAGATGGATAGATGGATAGATATAGATAGTAGATGGATGGATAGAAAGATAGAGATAGATAGATGGATGATAGATAGATAGTAGATGGATGGATAGAAAGATAGAGATAGATAGATGGATGATAGATATAGAATAGATGATATAGATAGATGGGTATGGATAGATAGTGTGTGTGTGTGTGTGTGTGTGTGTGTGAATGACGACAGAAATGAAAGTTGTAGTGTTTTATTCCTTCAGATTCAACACTAAAGTATGTGAAAAGCGTGTGTTCTGTGCTTTGTCCAGCAGAGGGCAGTGCAGCAACGCGTTCCGCAGCTCACACCGATCCCAGCTCGGACTGAGGAGTTTGAAGTTTGAAAAGGAAACAAGCTGAAATCCTTGTTAAAGTGACATCATTCCAAATCTGCTTCTGAAACACACTGGAGTCGGAAATGTTTGACCTGGTTCAAAAAAATACATTGAAGATACTTTTTAAAAATGTTTTTTATTCAATCAAAGCGTAAAATTAATAGGTTTTAAACAACACGACTTTGTACTGATGGGGTCGAAATAGTCGTCAATGTTGAATTATTGAATAAGTTGTGTGTTTATATTACCGAGGCAAGACATTTATTTGCATTGCACTTATTTCATAATAAGTAAGTAAGTATTGTTTAATTATATAGCGCCGTTCACAGAGCAGAGTCAAAGCGGTTTACAGTAGTGGGCATTATTCTCTCACTCCACACAGAGATGGGAGCGGGGCCAGTACAGGAGGCACAGACCTATTGCACATGTTTTTAGTGGTAGGGGAAACCGGAGCACCTGGAGGAAACCTACACAAAAACAGGGAGAACATGCAAACTCCACTCAGAAAGGCCCTGTTTTGATCGGGATTCGAACCCTGAACCTTCTTGCTGAGAAGCGAGAGTCCTACCCGGTATATACACTTGTAGAAGAAGAGGCTGTACTTCATCATCTGCCCCAAGCTGCTGCATATGGTTTACCGGTCAGGGCTGGTGCCGTCCTGATTGCTGGTGTGTACCATGGACAGTGCCTCACATCTACAGACGGACTTTGACCTCGCTGAGTGATTGGATATAGTTTTAACCTTTGAAATAGTATTGTTTTCAGCAACCATCCTCCCGTGGTGAAATATTTCTGAATGTTCTGTTAAAATTGTTCCAAATTTGAGCAAAAGAGAGAAAGACCAGATAGAGATACCAGAAAGAAAGGCCAGAGAGAGAGAGAGAGACCAGAGAGAACAGAGAGATACCAGGGAGAGAGCAGAGAGAGAGAGACCACAGAGAAAGACCAGAGAGAACAGAGAGATATCAGAGAGATAGTCCAGAGAGAGACCACAGAGAGAGAGACCAGAGAGAGAGACCAGATAGATATACCAGAAAGAGAGACCAGAGAGAACAGAGATATACCAGAAAGAGAGACCAGGGAGAGAGCAGAGAGAGAGACCAGAGAGTGAGAATATAGAGCGATCAGAGAGAGAGAGAGTCCAGAGAGAGACCAGAGAGAGAGAGAGAGTCCAGGGAGAGACCAGAGAGAGACCAGAGAGAGACCAGAAAGAGACCAGAGAGAGAGAGTCCAGAGAGAGACCAGAAAGAGACCAGAGAGAGAGAGTCCAGAGAGAGACCAGAAAGAGACCAGAGAGAGAGAGTTCAGAGAGAGACCAGAAAGAGACCAGAGAGAGAGAGTCCAGAGAAAGACCAGTGAGATAATTACAATCCCATCTCTTCCAATTAGTTAAAATCTACAAAAATATCCTTTCAACCTTTTGTCAATAATCCACTGTTGATTTTTTAGCTCTAAAATGTACCAGTGAGTACGTATTCTGTTCTGTACCTGTGCTGCTGGTGAACCCTATCCGTTTAGTCGGGAGGGTTTCTTTTCTCTGCACAACCATAAAACTTCCCGACCCTGCAGCTGCACCGAGTCCTCCCGTCCAACTCTGTGAATTATTAATGAGTTTCAATCCCAAACTCGGGCATAGTTTGTGCCGCGGTGAAAAGTACAAACGAGAAAAATGGTAATTATTTCAACAATGAGGAACGAGTGAAAGCGGTTCCAGAATGTACGGCTCGAAGGGACGCCAGAAAAACACGGCCTTCTGGGAAAAATATTCATCGTTTTGACTTCAGCTGTGGTTCGTTTATTGCTATTCACCCGCTGTCCTGGATCTACAGCCTCAGTCCTGGGTCTAGTCCTGGGTCTACAGCCTCAGTCCTGGGTCTACAGCCTCAGTCCTGCATCTACAGCCTCAGTCCTGGGTCTACAGCCTCTGGGTCTACAGCCTCAGTCCTGGGTCTACAGCCTCAGTCTTAGATCTACAGCCTTAGTCCTGGGTCTACAGCCTCAGTCCTGGGTCTACAGCCTCAGTCCTGGATCAGTCCTGGGTCTACAGCCTCAGTCCTGGGTCTACAGCCTGTGGGCCTCTAAATGGGCCTCCCTGATGTCTTTTTATCACTTTTTTTCCACTGGTTTTTGATGGTTCTTTGTCGATGCAGGACTGTCTATATTGACAGCGGTTAGCAGGGTTAGCATTGTCCCATATTGTAATACGTCCCCCCAATACCTTTACGTAAGAAAAAAACTAACACTTACTCCCCACAAAATGAAAATGCAAAGAGCGCTGGGAAATGTGTGTATTATTTTTTTGGGGGGACTCCTGTCCCCTGCGATAGATCAACCTCTGCCGAGACCAGAAACGTGGAAAAAAACATTCTCAGAGCCGTGTACCAAACTGCATCAACCGCTTTTGACAACTTCTATTAGATTTCCCATCGGACCAGACCTCCAGGAGCCGTGTGCTTGTGGTGCTCGTGTCCAGGGTGCGTAGGGGATCATGACCGCTGCTTTGGTCGTTGCTAATGCCGCACGACAAAGGCCCGTGGCGCCCTCCGTCTTAATCCTCGCCGTCTTGGCTAAAAGATCCGGGAGACTGGGGCTGTTTGTGCTGCGTGTGAGCCCCGAGGAGGAGCTCTGTGTCAGGCCGCATCTCCTCTGAGTCCAGCCTCTGTCTTCTGGGGCTTTGAATCTGGCACAACAGCCCCCTCTGCTGGACAGCGAGAGGAAATGACACCAATGCTATGTAGACCGCTCAGTCCTGGGTCTATACAGCTTTAGTCCTGGATCTACAGCCTCAGTCCTGGGTCTACAGCCTCAGTCCTGGGTCTACAGCCTCAGTCCTGGATCTACAGCGGTCAGCACTAGCCCAAAGCATCAAATAATCCAGGCTCTTTCTTACAAGAATGCAAAATATAACATGGAGCTTCGCGAAAGTTCACTGTGGTAGACCCGGCTGCTGCTGCCCAGGCCACAGGCTGCTCTTCCTCGACTCATCAATACCAGCAACGCCCACATCCAGTCAACCAATAACCACCAGGACAGCAAGTTAAAAGCCGGAGATGCCCACTTTCCGGCCTTCTGAAGTCTGCAAGGTGCATGTCGCTAACGCACCTGGTCGCAAATGCATGCGTTGTTCTGGAGGGGTCGCTTCTGCTCACGTGTTGCTCGTGCGCGTGGCCCGGCTGTTCTCAGTCTGGCTGCTCGTGGTCTGCTCCTCCTTTGCGTCCCTGCCTGCTGTGGTTCGCGCGTCTCCACTGCTCTCCTCTTCTGCGGGCTCTTTCTGCGGGCTCTCCGTGGGGCCCTCCGCGGGTTCTGTGCTGCTCGTTCCTCGTGGTCTGCTGCCGCGCGCAGACGGTCTGGCGGGCCGCGTTGTCCCGTTGCTTTTCCCAAGTCTCCTGGCATGTGAGTACAGTGAGTGTGCCGACCGCGGACGGATTAATCCCGGAGTCTGGACTGCGGGCTTGGTTTTTGCCCCGTACACTGGACTGCAGGCTTCGTTTTCACTTGTGTTTGAGCTAACTGAGGGGCAACGCATGTTAAATGGTATCAATATCCATCGTCTGAGGGATATAAGAGGAGCACGTGCATTAATTCAGATTCATGTTCTGCCACTTGCAGTAAAACCACGTTGGAAGCTTCATACTGCTTGCTGCTGCTGCTTCATTTACTTGACATCTCTCTTCCCTTTACATCTCTCTTTCTGAAACACTAAACAGCTACAACAATTTCTACTGCTGTGGCCTTGATACAGGATTATTGCTGTTATTATCTAAGGATGCTGCAACTGCTGCTGTTGCTACTGCTACTGCTGCAACCACTGCTGCAACACTGCTGCTGCTACTGCTTCATTTACTTTGACGTCTCTTCACTTTACATCTCTCTTTACTGCTGAGCTGTCAATCAAACTCCTACTCAAAGGCATCCGTACCCGTATTTTTCACTCTTCTGATTGCAGGCTCCCCATCCTGCCGCCCATCCTGCAGCAGCTCTGAGCGGCACTGAACTCCGGCTCATCGTCCAAGTACATGTCTGCCCTCCTCGCAGCATCTTCCTGCTCGCCTTCTATGGCTTCTCTGCATAAGCGTTTCACTACTGCTCACTCAACCTTCAATGCGGTCCGAGACACGCTTTCCCGACCTATCCTACTGTCCTGATTATCTAATCTCCATCCCCAGATTCTAAGCGTAAGGGCGCCTGCAACATCATTGGCCCTCCTCGGTATGTCTCTCTGCCCCTACAGGTCTTCGCTTCTACACGGCCGCTGCCCCTTCCGTGGGTTTTGGGGGGTTCTCCCAGGACCAGTGGTTGGCGGGGCCGTGGCCCGCTACTTTTCCCCGGAGCATTTCCTCTGCCCTACACGAGACATTCCCAGTGGTCGAGGCCTCGCTGGGGCTCCCCCACTCTTCTCTACAACAGCTGGGGCGCTGGTCCTCTTCGGCTTTCTCCACCTACATCAGGCCAGATGCGGCCGCTATCATGGCCGCTCAACGTTTACCGGCTTTCTCGTAAGCTCCCAGCAAAGCAAGTAAGCAATATATTCTGGTGGCGGCACGCACTTCCTCAAACGCGCATGTCTCAGCTCGCTCAAAGATTCCTCTGCTGCAGCGCTTCAGCGTCTGGCGAATATGAGCGTGCATCTCATATTCCCAGCTCGCTCAAAGACTCCCCTGCGCTGCGACTGGCTGAACATGCGCGTGCGCGCATGTTCCCAGTTCGCTCAAAGATTCTTGGCTTCAGCGTCTGGCGAATATAAGCGTGCATCTCATATTCCCAGCTCGCTCAAAGACTCCCCTACGCTGCGACTGGCCGAACATGCGCGTGCGCGCATGTTCCCAGTTCGCTCAAAGATTCTTGGCTTCAGCGTCTGGCGAATATAAGCGTGCATCTCAAATTCCCAGCTCGCTCAAAGACTCCCCTACGCTGCGACTGGCCGAACATGCGCGTGCGCGCATGTTCCCAGTTCGCTCAAAGATTTTGGCTTCAGCGTCTGGCGAATATGAGCGTGCATCTCATATTCCCAGCTCGCTCAAAGACTCCCCTACGCTGCAACTGGCTGAACATGCGCGTGCGCGCATGTTCCCAGTTCGCTCAAAGATTCCTCTGCTTCAGCGTCTAGCTGAATATGAGCACGCTCATATCCTCAGCTCGCTCTGCCTAAACAAACACGGGCCCCAGCGGACGCAGCCGGCCGAAGCGACCGTGCGAGAAGCCTCACTCATGCTCTCAGGCCCGCGCAGTACATCCTGCTACCCCAATTGCAGGCCCGCTTTTTGGGGATTATGCACGCGAGCAAGCGCCATGCTCAACAGCATCCCTCCCGGGCCTAGGGCGCCAAACATGCTCAATCATAAACATGCTTAAATCTAATAAGTCTAACGGCATCTTCCTCATGGGTCTCTCCAAAGTGAAATGGAGCTTCGCGAAAGTTCACTGTGGTAGACCCGGCTGCTGCTGCCCAGGCCACAGAATGCTCTTCCTCGACTCATCAATACCAGCAACGCCCACATCCAGTCAACCAATAACCACCAGGACAGCAAGTTAAAAGCCGGAGATGCCCACTTTCCGGCCTTCTGAAGTCTGCAAGCCTCCGCCGCCCCACCTCCTCCTTCTCTCATCGAAGCGCGCTTGCCTACTGCCTCTGCCGTCACCAGTACCTAGGCCCCGGGGGGATTATGCACGCGAGCAAGCGCCGCGCTCAACAGCATCTCTCCCGGGCCTAGGGCGCCAAACATGCTCAATCATAAACATGCTAAAATCTAATAAGTCTAACGGCACCCTGATGGGTCTCTCCAAAGTGAAATGTTTCTACAGGATGGAGACAGCAGAAATTTGGAACCAATCATAAATGTGGAGAAGAAAACCACATCTTGTCACTAAAACTCAACTCAAATTCAGATTACAATTCTTTAAACAATTCTCTCTTTTAACGGATTTCTTGATTCAGCTCAAATCAGAAAATGTCAAATTTGTCAAGATGCAGCAAATCTGATCAAAGCCGTGGACAGCAAAAAATCCAAACTGAATTCATTTCAGTTTGTGTATCGCTCTGAATCACAACAGCAGTCGTCTCGTAGGACTTTCAAAGGTGGTTGATTTAAGAACACAGATCAGAGAATCTAATTGAACACTGGAAATACAATAACAGCAAACACAAAGGAGCGATTGGTCTATAATTCCACGTGCCATTGGAGATAAGAGTATTTCAAGTTTCAGCCATTTTAATATGATCATTTAGTCTAATTTAAACAGGAAATGTAAAATGGTGTCTGGAGGGCTTCCTGTGTCCATATGTTTTTTAAAAGCCTTTCCCACCAGAATGTTCAGCCGATCCAGTGATTCAGTCTGATGCAATGAGAGCCAGACCAAGTGAAATGTAGTGGCTCTTCATGCTGGATTTCCTGCAAACTCTGTATAATCTGCACTATCTGGCAACACTATAATCTATGCTGATCCCAGTTCAGTCTATGAGAGGACAAGGGACGTGTCGTGAGTTTTGAACTGAAAGTGAACCAGACAAAGGCAGGCTTTTGATAACTTTCTGTACTTAATATGCCTTAAATCACACTGGTAAATCAGTTTTGTTGGTTTGCGGTTTAAATCCTGGTCTTTCTGCAGTTTCTGGTCTCTCTCTCTGGTCTCTGGCTGGTCTCTCTCTCTGTGTCTGTCTCTATCTCTGGTTTAAAAAGCAGGAAACATGATGCTTTAATTGCAGACATGAAATTACTTGAAAATCAGATATAATTGAGGTCACAGTGGGATTGTACATACTGTAGAAGCAGAGGTGTCTAAATGGTCAGAGGGTAAGAGCCACGGTCTTCAGGTCATGCGAAGAGCCACACTTTAGCAGCATGCGAGCTCCAGGGGCCGGCACCAAATGAACACATTTATGATAATTAGATAAAGATTATGATAATAATGACACTTTATTTTAGCACATTGTGTGAACTGTACTTTACAACTGTTTATGATGTTTGATAAGATGTTTTATTTTGCTTTGAAAGAAAGAAAAATACAGTGTTGTATAAATGTAAATCATTAAAATCACACTGTGCATGAAGGAATTGGATACATTTGAACACAATCCATTAGTGACATTGCAGTATAAACTTTTGCATGAAATAGAATTTATTGTGATTCTTTTTTTTATCTTCTATTTATTTAATTATTTATAGAGCAGAGCTTCAGGAACTTCACACTTTTTATTTCACTCTGAAAGCACCAATAATCTCAAATAAATCCTCAAAACAAAGCAAAAAAGGTGAAAGGCCAGGGGGAAAGGAGGAGAGAGAAGTTTTGAGAACAACGTCGAATTGAGTGAATTTCCATATTTCTATGCTGTGTTTAGATACTCATTAAAAAATTAAAATCATGTGGTCACAATAATAATACATTTTGTTTTCTGTTATGACTGAAATAAACACACAGCTGTTTCGCTTCCACCACGATCACTTACCGTCACCATTGTACCCTTCATAACAGCGATGACATAATCTGATAAACTGTCATCTTTCCATGGCTCATCACGGCGGGTCTTCATAGTGAGAAAAAAAGTGTCTATTATTTATACGACGTGCGGCTTGAATACAAATGAGAAATGGAGGAACGGGACCGGGCGGCGCTAGGAACAAAAACACAGCGTGGAGATGAAAGAGAGAAGAAGACTGCGGCGGAGTCGTTAGAATAATAATGTATAATTTAAGAGGATGGCAGCGAACTGGTGCTTTCACTGAAGACGGGTTTGAGATGTGAAGGCGAGACTCAGGACTGAACCAAGAAGACGGAAGGCCAGAGACCAAGGACTTAAGCAGGACTGAACCGGTGTTCTGTCGAGTTGGTCTGCCCGTCGGGATGAGCTCCCACAGCTGTTTATGATGTAATTGCAGCCGAAGCAATATCCAAGTCCGTCAGTTATGTAAAAAGTTTAAATACGAACAAATAAAGACACGAATGTCACTTTTAATGCAATTTGGGATGTTGATGGTTCAATGTCGTTATACGTGGGTTTTAAGAGTCAAAGTTGCGTGTAAAGTTTGGTTTAAGTAGTCAACTGCTCCTGTGAAACCACACTGCTGCTGTGTGAGAGCAGTACCTTTCCTGTTGAGTTGAGCTCCTACTGACGTAGGCCGATGACGCGTCCTGTGGCTAACTCAACAGCTAACAGCCCAGTCGACAACCCGACTGGCCTGTTGGGTTGATAATGGAAATAATAACGTGAATAAAGGGAAGACAATAGACCTTAATCAGGACTCGACCAGGCTGGAGGAAAGGATAGAGACCCAGGACTGATGCAGGACTCAACCAGGATGAACCAATTCTACAGACCATGGACTAAAGCAGGACTGAACTAGGGCTAGGACAGATTGACAGACCTAAATTCTGTACAAGGACATAATTAAGAGTATAGCATGACTGAGATATAGAGATAGACTAGAAATATAGGACAAAAAAGTTTGTGTAAGCCCTCAGTCGTACAGGGATTAGTCAAAGCAAAGGAAGGTTTCTCACCCATCATCTGTACTTCTTAGCAAGTTTTCCCGACGTTGCTCCCGACCTGCTCCCTTCTACATCAAGCAGACCTGAGATTGTTTACGAGTTAGTATCAGGGTTAGGGTGTGGCTTACCACACCCATAGGTTATAAATCTCCAACGCGCGGTCCGAGAATTCATTCCCTCTGAAGAAGTCCCCAGGTTGAGGACGAAACGTCGGGAAAACTTGCTAAGAAGTACAGATGATGGGTGAGAAACCTTCCTTTGCAAACCCGTTTCGTCCGCGCTCTCTGATTGGTCGGTCGAAATTCAAGCGTTTGTAATCGCTAGCACAGATAGATTGACGGAGTTTTTACGGGATGGCTAGGCCAGGCTAGAACAGTATCTGACATTCACCTTAAATAAACTAGAATTTTGGTTACTAACAAAGTCCACTTTATGAAAGATACTATTGGAGTTACCCCCCTCAATGAAAGTCAATATTATGGTTCCACAGTACACTATGCTCTCTTATCAAAACTGGCTATGGATCTAAAAAGAAAAGCAAACTCGGTTCAATATAATATAATTATATGAACATGGGAACCAAAAAGGCAGCACGACTGTGATGTCTTCTACTTTGCTATGCGTCGAAGTCCCCAAAATAGACAAAAACATTCTTCTGCAAAAGGCCATAGGGTGTCTGTGTAACTTTTTTCTTGCGTGGAAGAGTCGTGGGGTTTTCTATTAGAGTAAGAATAAAATGTCTCCAGCTGATCGTGCCCAAGAAGAGGTGATTCTGACCAACGTTTGACGGTATCCCAGGGTTTTCTTCATATGGGCATTGAATTTGTTCAGTTCTATACTTATTTTTTAGCTTATCCTTATATCTTCTCAGATTTTCCGCGTAAAAAGTGGTTATATAAAAGTGCAACTCTTTTAAAACTACTTGTCGCCATCCCTGCTATGTTATGGCAGCTCTGTCTTCTTGCCGCACAGTGCGGGGTGCATGTGGCACACAAACTGTAGACAACGATCCGCCTATAGTATGATAATCAAATGACATTTGGAAGTTAACTGTTTCAAATGAAGTCTTTACCAACAAACTGTCAGATGTATCTTATTTAATGTGGAGAACGTCTCTAATGAATGGGATAATGAGCTTGTTCAGTATAGTTACATGAAAAGCGCTCAGTCCACTGATGGCATAAAGTACACTGTGTAAGTCATTTTTTTGGACCAGTCTAGTTTAGTCGCTGTGGAATTTTGAATGCACTCGATAAATGAATGGGGCTAGTGCAGCTGACGCATGCACAAATGTGTTTTTTTCACATTATCCAGCCCCCGCGGCCATTTTGAAAAGCCCCATAAAAGGCGAAAGTGGTGGAACAATAGTTTCAACAGCGAAGATAGACGTGACTATGTTCGTTAATATTTACAGTCTATAGTAAGAAAACGTCAAAAGCAGATACAGCCCCAGGGTTTTTGAGACAAGAGAGGTCTGAGTCTGTATGTATACTGAGACAGGTGTGTATGTATACTGAGACAGAGGTGTGTGTGTATACTGAGACAGAGGTGTGTGTATGTATACTGAGACAGAGGTGTGTGTGTATACTGAGACAGAGGTGTGTATGTATACTGAGACAGAGGTGTGTGTATGTATACTGAGACAGAGGTGTGTATGTATACTGAGACAGAGGTGTGTATGTATACTGAGACAGAGGTGTGTATGTATACTGAGACAGAGGTGTGTATGTATACTGAGACAGAGGTGTGTGTATGTATACTGAGACAGGTGTGTATGTATACTGAGACAGAGGTGTGTGTATGTATACTGAGACAGAGGTGTGTGTATGTATACTGAGACAGAGGTGTGTGTGTATACTGAGACAGAGGTGTGTATGTATACTGAGACAGAGGTGTGTGTATGTATACTGAGACAGGTGTGTATGTATACTGAGACAGAGGTGTGTGTGTATACTGAGACTGAGGTGTGTATGTATACTGAGACAGAGGTGTGTGTGTATACTGAGACAGAGGTGTGTGTGTATACTGAGACAGAGGTGTGTGTGTATACTGAGACAGAGGTGTGTGTGTATACTGAGACAGAGGTGTGTGTGTATACTGAGACAGAGGTGTGTATGTATACTGAGACAGAGGTGTGTATGTATACTGAGACAGAGGTGTGTATGTGTACTGAGACAGAGGTGTGTATGTGTACTGAGACAGAGGTGTGTGTGTGTATACTGAGACAGAGGTGTGTATGTGTACTGAGACAGAGGTGTGTATGTATACTGAGACAGAGGTGTGTATGTATACTGAGACAGGTGTGTATGTATACTGAGACAGAGGTGTGTGTATGTGTACTGAGACAGAGGTGTGTATGTATACTGAGACAGAGGTGTGTATGTGTACTGAGACAGAGGTGTGTATGTATACTGAGACAGGTGTGTATGTGTACTGAGACAGAGGTGTGTATGTATACTGAGACAGAGGTGTGTATGTATACTGAGACAGAGGTGTGTATGTATACTGAGACAGAGGTGTGTATGTGTACTGAGACAGAGGGTGTATGTATACTGAGACAGAGGTGTGTATGTATACTGAGACAGGTGTGTATGTATACTGAGACAGAGGTGTGTGTGTATACTGAGACAGAGGTGTGTGTATGTATACTGAGACAGAGGTGTGTGTGTATACTGAGACAGAGGTGTGTATGTATACTGAGACAGAGGTGTGTGTATGTATACTGAGACAGAGGTGTGTATGTATACTGAGACAGAGGTGTGTATGTATACTGAGACAGAGGTGTGTATGTATACTGAGACAGAGGTGTGTGTATGTATACTGAGACAGGGGTGTGTGTATGTATACTGAGACAGAGGTGTGTGTGTATACTGAGACAGAGGTGTGTGTATGTATACTGAGACAGAGGTGTGTGTATGTATACTGAGACAGGTGTGTATGTATACTGAGACAGAGGTGTGTATGTGTACTGAGACAGAGGTGTGTGTGTGTATACTGAGACAGAGGTGTGTGTGTATACTGAGACAGAGGTGTGTATGTGTACTGAGACAGAGGTGTGTATGTATACTGAGACAGAGGTGTGTATGTATACTGAGACAGGTGTGTATGTATACTGAGACAGAGGTGTGTGTATGTGTACTGAGACAGAGGTGTGTATGTATACTGAGACAGAGGTGTGTATGTGTACTGAGACAGAGGTGTGTATGTATACTGAGACAGGTGTGTATGTGTACTGAGACAGAGGTGTGTATGTATACTGAGACAGAGGTGTGTATGTATACTGAGACAGAGGTGTGTATGTATACTGAGACAGAGGTGTGTATGTGTACTGAGACAGAGGTGTGTATGTGTACTGAGACAGAGGTGTGTATGTATACTGAGACAGAGGTGTGTATGTGTACTGAGACAGAGGTGTGTGTATGTATACTGAGACAGAGGTGTGTATGTGTACTGAGACAGAGGTGTGTGTATGTATACTGAGACAGAGGTGTGTATGTATACTGAGACAGAGGTGTGTATGTATACTGAGACAGAGGTGTGTATGTATACTGAGACAGAGGTGTGTATGTATACTGAGACAGAGGTGTGTGTATGTGTACTGAGACAGAGGTATGTGTATGTATACTGAGACAGAGGTGTGTATGTATACTGAGACAGAGGTGTGTATGTGTACTGAGACAGAGGTGTGTATGTATACTGAGACAGAGGTGTGTATGTATACTGAGACAGAGGTGTGTATGTATACTGAGACAGAGGTGTGTATGTATACTGAGACAGAGGTGTGTATGTATACTGAGACAGAGGTGTGTATGTATACTGAGACAGAGGTGTGTATGTGTACTGAGACAGAGGTGTGTGTGTATACTGAGACAGAGGTGTGTATGTATACTGAGACAGAGGTGTGTGTATGTGTACTGAGACAGAGGTATGTGTACTGAGACAGAGGTGTGTGTATGTATACTGAGAAAACAAATCCAGAAAATCCTGTCTGATTTTTAAATAATTTATTTAATGGTGGACAATATGTGTTTAGCCAAAAACAAACGTCCTACTGTGTACAGAGACAAGTTATCCATGTGAGGGTTAAATAATCTGAGGAATGTTGTTGTTTTGATTCTTTTCGGCTTCACGGTCTCTTAATCTGCAGTCAGTTTATCTGTCAACGTTTGGGTTGAATTTTGGGAACTCTGATTTAAAGGACACAGTTTTGCAACATTGTCTTTGGAGTTTCACTCTCCAGCTCCAAAAGGCACATAAAAACACATGTTTAAACATTAAAATCTGTTTCTGGATCAGTCAGAGTAGCAGTATTAGTAATAGTAGATGCAGTAGTAGTAGTAGTAGCAGTATTAGTAATAGTAGATGCTGTAGCAGTAGTAGTAGTAGCAGTAGTGGTAGTAGCAGTAGCAGTAGCATTAGTTGTAGTTGTAGTAGAAATAGCAGTATAGTAGCAAGAGTGGTCTGGGTCTGGATGTATATTGAGAAAAGTAGTAGTAGTAGTAGATGGAGTAGTATTAGCAGTAGCATTAGTTCTAGTTGTAGCAGTAGTAATGGTAGTAGGAGTAGTAGCAAGAGTGGTCTGGATCTGGAAGAATCCAGAAGTAGTAGTAGTAGATGCAGTAGTGGTAGATGCAGTAGTAGTAGCAGTAGCATTACTTCTAGTTGTAGTAGTAGCAAGAGTGGTCTGGGTGTGGATGTATATTGAGACAAGTAGTAGCAGTAGCAGCAGTAGCAGCAGTACTAGCAGTAAGTATGTAATGCACATTGGAAGCCGTTCTCGTTTGTTTTTGGAGTTTGCATGTTCTCCTCGTGTCTGTGTGGGTTTCCTCCAGGTGTTCACGTCAGTACTGGATGTATTTGAGTGACAGTGACAGTAACCGAGCGGCTGAGACACTAAACCTGTTTGTTCACGAGACAATGAGTGAATATGGACCGCGCCCACAGCGGCGTCACACCCTCGACCCGAGCTCACTTAAAGGGACCACACTATAATGTTTTTCAAGATCTGTTAGTACATATGCAGAAATACAGTATTAATATCTACAGTCATATATATATTGAATCTTAACATACATAGACAAACATTTATTAAATTCTAATAATCTACATGGAAACGTGTGTGTGTGTCGTGCATTAAAACCAATGTAGATGTGGTTCTTTCATAAAAAATTGAGAAAATCCTCCTTTTATACCTTTTTAAGTTTTCAGACCCGTGGGTGCTCTCTGTGGCAGCTCACATGGGTGCTCTCCGTGGCAGCTCACATGGGTGCTCTCCGTGGCAGCTCACATGGGTGCTCTCCGTGGCAGCTCACATGGGTGCTCTCTGTGGCAGCTCACATGGGTGCTCTCTGTGGCAGCTCACATGGGTGCTCTCTGTGGCAGCTCACATGGATGCTCTCTGTGGCAGCTCACATGGGTGCTCTCTGTGGCAGCTCACATGGGTGCTCTCTGTGGCAGCTCACATGGGTGCTCTCTGTGGCAGCCTCACATGGGTGCTCTCTGTGGCAGCTCACATGGGTGCTCTCTGTGGCAGCTCACATGGGTGCTCTCCGTGGCAGCTCACATGGGTGCTCTCCGTGGCAGCTCACATGGGTGCTCTCCGTGGCAGCTCACATGGGTGCTCTCTGTTGTGTGCAGGGTCCTGTACATCGGTCTGGCCTGTAACACGGCTCGGTATTTGTACATCTCCTACATCACCAACGCCTGGGCTGTGCTGCCCATGGAGATCCTGCAAGGTACCACTGCATTTGTGTATGTGTGTGTGTTTACATGAATGTGTGTATGTGTGTGTGTGTTTACATGAATGTGTGTATGTGTGTGTGTGTTTACATGAAGGTGTGTCTGTGTGTGTGTTTACATGAAGGTGTGTCTGTATGCATGCCTGTTTACATGTGTGTATGTGTTTGTGCTTCTGTGTATATATCTGTGTGTGTGTGTGTGTGTGCGTGTGTCTCTGTGAATGTGTGTTTATGTGTGCCTTTAAAAAAAAAAAGGTGTGTATGGGCGTCTTTGTGTGTGTATATGTGTGTGTGTTTGTTGTCTGTGTGGGTGTACGTATGCATGTGTGTGTATATTGTCTGTATGTGTATGCCTGTGTGTTTTTGTGTTTATGTGTTTATATATATGTGTGTGTGTTCATGTTTGTGTTTACAGGAGTGACCCACGCCTCAGTCTGGGCCGCCTGTATCTCCTTCCTGAGTGCCGCGGTCCCCCCCGCCCTCCGCACCTCTGCGCAGGGTATCCTCCAGGGGCTGCACCTGGGCCTGGGCCGCGGCTGTGGGGCCATGATCGGGGGAGTCTTTGTCGGATACTTCGGTAACTTCTGTTTCAACCACAAACAGGATCTCGGCCCTGGGACGTCAAACCGGTCCTCAGAGGCCTCTGAGGACCGGTTTGACGTCCCCCTGATCCGGCCCACAATTCTTTACTTTTGGTTTGGCAAGAAACTGACAGTCCTTGTCTCCAGGAGCGGCTAACACATTCCGGGGCATCGGCATGGCCTCCCTCGTCATCCTCCTCCTGTTCGCCTTCATCCAGTCTGTGACCAGCAAGAGCCAAGACAAAGGTGAGACTGAGAGTGACAAACGCAGATCAGAGACAGGAAATGCAATTCTAACAAACACAGAAGCCAATGGTCCACAGGGAGCGGACGACCACAGTTCATGAATGTCCTTAGACCAGGGGTCGGCAACCCGCGGCTCCGGAGCCGCATGCGGCTCTTGAGTGCTCCTGGAGTGGCTCCTGGAGCCTTTTCAAAAATGTCTGAAAATGGAGTGTGAGGGCTATATTTTATTTCTAGTTTGAATGTGGTTTCTGTAGAAGGAAAAACAATATTTACGTTTTTAAATGCTGTAAAAATATGTATAAGTAATATCTAATTTCAACATTTCTGTCAACGTACTGCGTCATATCCTATGACGCGCGGTCACGCGGCCCCGCCCCATGCGGCCGCTGTTGTAAACAAACCGGCGTGTGTGCATCATAGACTGTAAGTGCACATGGATCCCAAAGCTAAAACGAGAAAGAGTCGATAACAAGACTGGACTAAGAATGAGAATGAACAATTTCTTTCAGTCAATGAGGAAGGACTGCTTCATGTTTGTAATGAAAAGTTTTGTTGCAACACGAGGAACAATGACGCGCAAAACACCGTACACGGTGATTACGTGAAGGATTCATTCATCAAAAATTCAGAGCACCTATTTTCAGACTTCAAAACCTTCTCAAAGACGGTGAAAGAAAAGGCCATTAAGGATTTTAATTCAGCTCCAGCAAACTTCAGCCTGTGACGTGATGGATATGAGCAGACAGTGATGCAGGTATGTGACCTCTGAGCCCAAAGCAGATTGATTTACTGTATTTCTACAATTGCATGAAGGCAAAAAAATGGAAGTTAAACTAAAGCAGAGTTGTCCCGTGTTGCGTCATTAACGACACGCGTGGTGCGACACGCTGCAGTGAAAATAATGAATGATTATTATGTATTTGTAGCCTTTACTTTGTCATTTAGATATTAGGCTAATATAGCTAATACATCTTGCAGCCTGTGTTAACTTCATAAAAGCCTTATACAAGGCTGTTATTTTTTTGCGGCTCCAGACAGATGTTGTTTTTAGTTTTTTTGTCAATTATGGCTCTTTGAACATTTTGGGTTCCCGACCCCTGCCTTAGACCCTCCTCAAAAACCCCGGGGAAAAAGTGAGAAACCATGGGGAGGTTAAGGAAGGGATCTGCTCAAAAAAAAACGGACAGGCTGTAGACCCAGGACTGAGGCTGTAGACCCAGGACTGAGGCTGTAGACCCAGGACTGAGGCTGTAGACCCAGGACTGAGGCTGTAGACCCAGGACCGAGGCTGTAGACCCAGGACCGAGGCTGTAGACCCAGGACCGAGGCTGTAGACCCAGGACCGAGGCTGGTAGACCCAGGACCGAGGCTGTAGACCCAGGACCGAGGCTGTAGACCCAGGACCGAGGCTGTAGACCCAGGACCGAGGCTGTAGACCCAGGACCGAGGCTGTAGACCCAGGACCGAGGCTGTAGACCCAGGACCGAGGCTGTAGACCCAGGACCGAGGCTGTAGACCCAGGACCGAGGCTGTAGACCCAGGACCGAGGCTGTAGACCCAGGACCGAGGCTGTAGACCCAGGACCGAGGCTGTAGACCTGATGAAGAACCACGAGCCTGTTATGTACACGTATGATGAGTGCAGTAAGGGTCTGCTGGACCAGGCCTCAGGGAGCTCAGTGCTGCCCCTCAGGCCAGGGGACACAGTGCACATGGAGCTGCCCTCGGAGCAGGCCGCAGGACTGTACGCGGGACAGTACGTCCACTCCACCTTCTCTGGACACCTGCTCTACTCCATGTGAGGAGCTTCACAAAGTGCACTTGCAGCCTCCACTATACATATACATACATATCCTACAGCTCTGAAGAACATCAAGGACCAGTGCTTTGGTTGGACAAGACAGATGTGTCCGAATGTCCAAGATATTCCCTCCTCAGGGGACAGTACAGGGTCCATCCATCCATCCATTTTCTTCCCCTTAATCCATTTCTGGGTCGGGGGGGTGGCACCCAGTACACTTACACAGTACAGGGTCACACCATTAAAGGGTGTCCACATGTCCAACAGGAGAAACAGCACAGCAGACGACTTCTCCCACATTGTATCCAGTTCTGACTGAAGGAAAGCAGAGAGACGCTGTTTTACCACACTCTCGACCTGAAATTATGAATACGAACAAAACTGTTATCTGTAGAGACACTAGCGTTAGTGTTTAGTGCTTCAATCAACTCCTTCTTGAGGCCAAGGTGAGTCCAAAAGCCCTGGGGTCAGGAAGAACAAGACCTTAAAACAACAGCACGTTTAGCTTTCTGAACATATTGAGGAAATGCTGACAATCCACCACATTTTGACCAAGAGATTGATCGTGGCTAAAAGTCTCAGGATTGATAGTAGTCCATCAACACAACAGGTTTGCACTGATAATGAGTTTGGGACTATGGAGTCAGGGGTCAGGGGTCATAGGGTTTAAGAATATGGCGGACATTCGGACATGTGTGTTTTTACTGTTGCACTACTTAGTGAGGGCTGACATTATCTTTATTGTTTACAAGTATTTGTCATTGTCTTGTATTATTTATTTTTGACTACTGAAACGTACGTGTTTTATTTGCTTCTAAACAGAGGTTCCATAGCCTACTTTCATCATAATCAAACCACATGTGTAGGAAAAAATAAAGTTTTTAAATATGATTGTCCCATTTTTTCATAATTTATTGTTCCAATTTAAATTACCCAGACAGACGACAAAAGCCAGCTGTTTCTGAAATATGTACATTTGTTCTGGTGGTAAAATCAATAAAGACTTTGTAGCAACTATGATTGTTTGTGAGTTTTAGCTTGTCCACAAGAAGGCGAAGTGGAACAAATGAAGCTCTGAACCGTGGGTCGAGCAGGCTTTGATCGCTCACTGATTCCTGGGCTTTTATTTTTTGTAAAATATATTTATTAAATTGCAATATGTTCAAAATTGTCCCAAAAAATAAAACAAAAACAACATACATTCAGTGAGGCAAGTCCCAACAGCAAATATTCTGAGACATCATAACAGGAAAGAAAAAAAGAAATGAAAGAAACCTTGAAATCAATTTGAAATGTCATGAGAGATGTAAATGTATTCTGCCATTTTATTTTTTTGTGTAAGTTGTTTTTACCCATAATTATGATGAACTGGGAGGAGTTGGATAGAACTGTAGAGGGTGCAGGAGAAGGGGAAGGACTTGGAGGGGAACAACCATAGACTGTAAGGAGCAACACCATGAATCTATTATAAAGGACAACACACTGTTCTGAAAGCGCTGTACATACTGCATAAACTGGCAAAACGCACAAGCAGAAGAACATCACTGAGCGGACACGTCACTTCCGCTTCAGCAGTAATGGCGGCCTCCTGTTAGCGCAGCTGCTAATGCTAATGCTAATGCTAACGCTACTTCCATCCTCTCCGCTGTCCATCCTCTCAACACAACCTCACACCGGGTAAGAGCGCCCTGTTGACCGTATACTCTTAATGCTTCAGCTTCTGTTTGTCCTGGTCCTGGAGAGCGAGGCTTCAGTCGTACACACCCCGGGACTCATGGAACTCACAGCGGCTGTTCCATATGCAGTGTACCCGGGACTGACGGAGCACACACTGGCTGTTCTTTTGCAGTATGCCCGGGACTCACGGAGCTCCATAAACGTTACTATTATAATATCTAACGTGATTCAAAAATGATAATAAATCCTAATGTTACTTCAAGTGATGACATCTGGAAGAACACATTCATAATTTACATTTTGCTATGAGCTAAAAGCATAACACAGATCTCTCAAATGCAATGGCAATTCTGCTTTTTCCTGCTTTACATTTTGCTTTACACAATATATCTGTTTACACAATATATGTCAGTTAAAGGTAAATAGGAAGGTTGTCTACTTCCGGGTGGAACATCACGACTATTTGTCCTAATTGTCAATCATTCTGGTGATATGATTGACCGGAGATGTGTTCAAAAAGAGGAGAGGGCTGTTCTTTCCTAACATTTGGGAAAAATCGTATTAAGTTAAACTTTGTCGTCCCGTAAGGAAATGTGTCCTCTGAATTTGACCCATCCTTCAAAGCCACTAGGGCCTCTGTTAGGAGCCACCTAACACCAATTGTAATGTTTTTAGTATGGGAACTGGAGCACCTGGAGGAAAGGGGAGACATTAGGAGAACATGCAAACTCAACTCAGAAAGACCCGGTTCTGATCAGGGTTGGAATTCAGGACCTTCTTTCTGAGAAGCGAGAGTGAAGGTTATGGCGGCACAACGTTGGAAATTAGAGCAGAGTGTTTAGTATTTCGATAACGATATTATAGCGATATTTTTGTCTTTCACCTAAAATTGCAATCTAGACAAATAACAAAAATAAGCACAACATTAATGACATTCAAATGCATATATTTATATACTTGTTTGTATGTTGATGTGTATGTTTCGTTGTCTTTAGAAAAGGAAAAGAAGAATTATAATAAAAAGAATAATTATCGCGCATCTTTTCAATATGGATATTTCATGTACCAATACTGCGATAACTTTATTTTTTTCAATATCGTGCAGCCCTAGTGCTAATCGCTCAGCCACTTTTATAATTAGTTAGAAAAATAATTTCACTAATAGTTAAAGCCAGTTTTCCTTAGATCCTCCTGAATCAATGATAAACCCAGAAGGTAAAACTGTCATAATGTTTAACTCCAGTGTTGTTGGCTCAGATCGCAGGATGGCGTCGCGTGCCGGGCCCAGAGCCTCAGGGACAGACGGCAGTGACTTTGAGCACAGAGAGCGTGTGGCCCGTCACTATCAGATGAGGTCAGTCTCTACATGTTTTTAAGGCAAGGCAAGGCAAGGCAAGTTTATTTATATAGCACAATTCATACACAAGGCAATTCAAAGTGCTGAACAAAACAAGAAAGCATTAAAATCATAAATAATCACAGAACATTAAAAAGAAAGATACAAATATAAAATCCCTCAGTTGTATGCACAGCTAAACAGAACTGTCTTTAACCTGGCTTTAAACATTGTCAGAGAGGAGGCCTGTCTCACATCTCCAGGAAGACTGTTCCAGATTTTAGCAGCATGAATCTGAAAAGCAGCCTCCCCATGTTTAGTTCTGACTCTGGGCACTAACAGGAGTCCAGTCCCTGTGCTCCTCAGAGTCCGGGCTGGTTCATATGGGACTAACATGTCACTAATATATTTTGGTGCGAGGCCATGGAGAGACTTGTACACAAGCAGAGCTGTTTTAAAGTCTATTCTCTGAGCCACAGGAAGCCAGTGCAGAGACCTGAGGACTGGACTAATGTGGTCGTACTTCCTGGTTCTTGTCAGGACTCGAGCTGCTGCATTTTGAATGTACTGCAGCTGTTTAACAGCCTGTATGGACAGACCTGTGAGCAGGCCATTGCAGTAGTCTAACCTACTGGAGACAAATGCATGGATAAGAATCTCCAAGTCTGCTTTAGACACTATGTTTTTGATCCTGGCAATGTTTTTTAGATGGTAAAAAGCTGCTGATGTTACTGATTTGATGTGGCTATTAAAATTTAAGTCTGAGTCCAGTATTACCCCTAGATTTCTGACCTTGTTTGAAGGTTTTAGGGAGAGAGACTGTAGGTGACAGATGACGCTCTCTCTTTGTTTCTGGGGACCAAAGACAATCATTTCAGTTTTGTCTGTGTTTAGCTGAAGGAAGTTGTTTTGCATCCACTCACTGATCTGTTGGATACAGTGAAGGAGTGAGTCCACTGGTCCATGTTCTCCTGCAGTCAGTGAGACATAGATCTGAGTGTCGTCTGCATAGTTATGATAGGAAACTTCGTTTCTGCGTATTAACTGACCTAACGGCAGCATGTAGAGATTGAACAGAAGAGGTCCCAGGATCGACCCCTGTGGTACTCCCCACATGAGCGCTCCGCAAATGAATCAAGACAATGGGACGTAGCTGAGCTCACGTGCAAATGAAGACGCGATGAAGTTATCATTGGTAACACGGAGGTGAAAGTTTCTGGAAACTGCACGGAGCTTTTGAAAAGGAGAAGAGGAGGAAAATTGAATCTCAAACGGAGCAATAACAGCAGCAGATCCGCGGACTGGTAAGCTGGGCGCGTAATAGAGGAAAGGTAATTAACGTTTACCAAACGCAATGCTAGTTTACTTAACGGAATGTACAAAACAGACTTTTCTGCGACTGGGAATGGGGACAAACATGTCTTGGTGAGCTTTTGATATTGTCTTGTTTGCGATCTTCTTGCAAAACTCAGCGTGATGTAAAAGAGCCAATCAATGAGTCATGGTGCGAAAAGATGAAAGTGGCCGGTGCTTGTGCGTACTTTGCCATAAAAAATTGCATGTATGGGAGTAATGAGAAAAAAGTTTTGATTCGCCACCAGCTCAAAACTGCGCACAAGGCAGCTGTTTGTGCACTTTCCCACACTTCATCTTTACCTGGTGCATCAGCAACAACTAACACTAGGCTTGCTCTGGCGGACCGTGTCTGTGGCTTTATCGCAGAAAATAACGTTCAGAATATCACTACCGCTGGTAGATTTATTTAAATCATTTGCAGTTGATCGAAGTGCACTGTGCACTCAAACTTGATAGGGAAACCTTTTTCTTAAATATTGACGTGTCCACAAACAAATGTGGACAGAATTTTATCGTCCTTTTGCAATATTTTGACTAGGGCTGAAACAAGTAATCGACGACTAATCGATTATTGAAATAGTCGACAACTATTTTAGTAATCGATTAATCGTTTTCTGGTTCACACGGACTCAAACAGAGCAAAAATGACATGAAAATGTAGTATTTTTGATTATAACCGACTTTGTTTTTATAATTTCATGAATATCTGTCTGTCTCATCCAATCAGATAGCAGAATTAGCACAAAGAGCCTGTTACAAACATTTACTTTAAGTTTACGCCATCAATACGTCCTCGAGTGTTGCCACTTTAGCTTTTTGTGATGAAAAAAAAAATAATTTCTACACAATTCACAGCCAAGCGATTACTCGATTAATCGTAAAAATAATCGATAGATTAATCGATTACAAAATAATCGTTAGTTGCAGCTCTAATTTTGACGAGGACAGAGCCAAAGTGTTGACGCTCCATATCGCCTCAAGTAAAGCTACTCTCACTAATATTCTGTCAAAAAGTTTACTCGTTGCTTGATCCACTTATATTTCATATCAAAATACACTGTATATCTTTGTATATTGAATACAGCTCAAATGAATTCTTCAATCTATTATACAATAATATATTGTAGTTACAAATATAACTTGGTCCTGCATATTACTGTGATTTACATGTGATAAATTTCCATGCAAAAATTTTCAGTCAAATCTTTTTTTTTGCTTTAACCCCTGGTCTATGGCCCTGACATTGGGCTTTAATGTTACGTTTTCAAAATATATTTTTGCTGGCCCGTGTTTCAGACTTGAGTGGGTGTAAGGCAGTAAGATAATAGAATGGTTAAACAAACTCTAATTCTAAACTTCTACACACACTATCAAGGTGACAGTATTACTAGCACATTTTCTTACACTTGTTGGAGCAGTTTTATTTTTTTTTTAACGACCAACAGTTCTTGAGTAATTTTAACTTGTTATTTTCTCTTCACCCTGGCACCGTCTCTTGAAGGTTTTAGCGCCGCAGCCTCGCAGGTCAGACTAATTAAAAGCCCTGGTCAGCTCCTATCGATGTCCTGCTAAGACCAGAGCGCAGGTCGGTCCATGCGGAGACCGAGGGGTCGTCTGTCTTTAATGTCAGAGGTGTGTGCTTTAAAGGAGGGTTTACTGCCCACTGCACTGACCTTCTCCCGCCGCTGATTGATGCCACAGGCTTTATCTCATTGTCTGAATGCTCCACCGTATCACTCTCCGGCAGAACACAATGTGACATGTTCTCGTGCTCGCCATTGTTCTTCAGAGACGCCAAGGCTACGGCCGTCAAAAGTCTCCAGAACCACGTATTCGTTCATTCTAATTGCAGATAGACGTGCGCATGCTCACGTGAGTTTCTGGCTCCTCAATAGATTTGGAGGCAAAATTACACAGTGATTGAACCCAAACGTTTTAGCTCCAGGAACTAGTTTCATGGATTGCATAACGTAGTTTTTTTGTTGTTGTGTGGTTTGAACGTTTAAAAGTTTAAGGTGACCGTGTGTAATATGCACAAATAATGCTTAAAGAGACAGATCGATACTTTATTGACTACTACTTATTGTTTTAACTGTAATTTTTGGTGCCAACATTTGTATGTACATTTCTTTATACAAAAACAAAAAGATAGGAACCAAAACAAGCACATTTTCACCGAAACAAAATGGCAACCCAAACTAGAGACCCCTTCTGATCTCTGATTGGATAATGTGCTTAAATATTAATAACTGAATTTTTAACTTTTGCTCATAAAAGGTCAAATATGATTCTTTCCACTCGTCACCACATTTTAAAAGGAATGTAATGAGCTATAATGGACTTATTTTTTCGAGCAGCAATTCTAAGACGGCCATTTTGTTTGAGCCCACACAGGTCCAATCTCTGCTTCTTCCAGTAGTAAAGTGCTTTAATTGTGCCGATGCACCTGCAATTAGAGCTTAACAGCCCTCCTCCGACGCGCCTGTCACTCGCCTTGTTTTCTTTGTGGCGCTGACACGTGTTGCTAATTGGCCGAGGTTTAATTTAGCTGTATTATGTGCAGAGGCAGAGTTTGGATTGTTGTTATTCCAAAGTCAGGTCTCTCAAGTGGAGTTGTTCCATTTACTACTCTACGCTGCAAACGTGACACCAATTTTGATTTTCACAAATTGTAACAGATAATTAAGTCAAGAGTGCTCTGTCTAACTTAATATAATAACCTCAAATAGATTTTTATTGGTTTTCATTAACTAAAAAGATTTTTGCTCTTCCTATTGCTTTGTCTCTATCAATGATGAAGAAGTTTCACTCCAGAAACTGAAAATACTTTAAATACAGTCTTATTTACAATACATTAGAGCTGGGCAATAAATCGAATTTAGGCAATTAATTGGCTTTTGAAAAAATTTAATTTGTGAAAAATGTGAAAATCGTGAAATCGAAAGAAGGATATTGTGAGAGTTCCAGCAGCACAAGAATTATAATTATACTTATATCAGCACAGTCTGTACGAGACTTGTATAATACGTATTGAGGGAAACAAATTGTTTTGAAAAAATATTTTCATGGGCAAAGTCTGTCTTCGGTGACTTTAATGAAAATCCTTCTAAAATCGAAAGCAGGAAATAAAATTGAGATTTTACTTTTTTGCCATATCTCCCAGCCCTACAAGACATATAAATAAATATATGTATGTATATATTTACAGAAATATAAATGTAAAAAAGCTGCTTTGGAGAATGGGCGACGGGTGAATTACCTGAATTATGCATTATTTATCATATGGTACAGGACCATCAATCAAATACATGTATTTCAAACCTGTGTGCACATTCAACAACAACAAAATCAAGATACAAGAAGCAAATACTATTGAGTGTCAATTGTTGTGACATGAAAACATTTCTTTTTTCCAACGCTGGGGTTTGAGAGCCACATCTAATGAAGGTTTTTACTAGTTATAACATTTATGAGCCGTTGCAGCTGTTAATGTGCAGTTTCTTGCAAGTCAACCCAAGAGGAACTAGAGGCTTTTGTGCCTAAATGGAAACTAATTTTGCATTCCTAATATAAAAAAAACACATTTACAACAATTCAATGAACTACAGCACTCCAGGTGCACAGAGCAGGTCTCAGCATCTCTTCAAGTCACTCTCTCTTTCAGATGAGGACCATTACATGTGCGATATCTGCAAAAACAAAGCTTCATCAGGCCTCAGTGAGGGTCAGGTGACTCAGGCGCCCTGCTGTCCCATCAGGATCCATCAGTGCCTGCTGCCCCCCGCGTGGCTGCGGGCTGTGAAGCTATGCTCACTTTGAAGCTGATTAGAGCTCAGGTAATGGCAGCTCAACTCTGCCGCTTTGTCGCCAAAACAACTCTGCGTTGTAGAGAGCGCAGCTGTCACCTTGGGATGTGACGGGGAATAAAATGGACTACTCAATAGAGCGCTAAATTAACTTACCTTAATTTCATACAGTGCACACAGGCAGAAACACTCCATTCCCTAATGTGTCTCATGCTTCAGAACGGGACGAGGATGTGAAGGGTTACAGCCACACACGCCAGATCACGGTTTTTATACACGCTTCATACGAGAAACGTGCCTCCGGACTGCACTTGTCCTGGATAGGGCGCGATTAATATAGGTACATGGGTTATCGGTTTCTCGTACAATTATTGACTGGTGGATAGCCAACTCTAAAAGCTGTTTTTTTTGTTTTGTTTTTACTTGATATCTTTGTGGATAATGTTGACTAGACTAGAACAAAAGAGAAGGAGATGGACAGGTTTTTTTTATATAGCTAATCTTTTGTATTTGTTTATACTTTTACATTATGAAAGTGTTTAGAACAAATTATTGCTTCCATTGAATATGATACTGGCAAATAATGAGTACTGTTATGTTTGGATTGAACTAAGGGTGCTCGTGACGCTCTTGTTTTCCTGAGAAAATTGGCATAAAAAGGTAAGGCTTATTTTTGGGCTGGGCGATATATACGGTATAAGCGGTATGCGATATAAATTTGGTCCACGGTAGAGATTTTTGTTATACCGGCATATTGCGATAGGTCATTATGTCATCAAATTGCGCAGGCGCTGACGCCAGCAGAGAGCATCAAAACAAACCGGCATTCAGCAGCATTAGCCTAGCGCATGAGCCTAGCAGCATTAGCCTAGCACATTAGCCTAGCAGACACCACTGGAAATAGCGAACAACAGCACGGCATTAACACCGTGTTTCTGTCTCTGTATTGTTGTCACAGCGGCCCCAGCAGAGGTAAATACACACACAGTAATCACAGTTTAAGAGTCTACCTTTAGGCCAATCGTGTAGGCTCGAAGCGCCAGTGTGAGCCAAAATAGATCCATGCGTGTGCCGTGTCCACAGCATCATCACATCAGAAGTTTGGGAAAGTTAGTGTCAGATTCGGACCTCCGCGGTCAATAGCTCACGAAAGCTACTTTGTTAAACAAAGTTAATTGTGCCAATATGACCATTTACATCAATTGTTCAAATCCAATGTGCTGTTTTAATGAACATAAATCCATTGAATCATCCAGTTCACTGCAAGTGCAGAGAAAAACGCTCAGGAAGCGTCAACAAATGTCAAGACCAGCTTTGTAAACGAACAATAGCTTTTACTGAAGCCATGTACACGCACAAAACTCTCAGACTGTTAAAGTAGTACTAGAATTTAATATGCTGCTATCCAGAATATATAACTACAATATGTGTTTATAATATTTCGGGTGTTCATTTTGACATATTCAGATGAATTATGTTAAAAAAACTGCTTTGAAGTGGCACCTTTTCACTTCCGCATAGAAACGCTAGGGGGGGGGCCAAAATGGCGGCGATGACGTAGGAGAAGGGCATCTCACAGCAGCAGACAGCAGTCTGGGCTGAATCTGTAGGAGGTTTCACTGTCATCTGAACAAGGTATAAACATATTTTCATCAGTTTTGTACATAACAGTGTACTCTTTTAACCTTTTAGCCTT
>OZ035844.1:15064070-15077639 GCA_964034765.1 Knipowitschia caucasica
CAGCAGCAGCAGGGCCCCCAGTCCCAGCGCCACCACGGCCCCCAGACCCAGGCCGCTGACAGGGATTCTGCTAAGGCCAGCCAACGGGAAGAAAGAGGAGGGGGAGAGAGGGGGAGATAAAATACTGTTAGCAAAACTGGAGGGTGTGAAAGAGAAAGCAGATTTTTCAGAATGCCCACAGTATAACATGTTAATATTTGTTTGAGAGGTTTCCCCGATTCCACGTTAGGTTCAGTTTCATATTTATTACTTTTGCAAACACAAAAAGCACCAAAGAAAGAAACGCGCGGCTCAGCTAATGGCATGACACAGACATCACCGCACTGAGCTTTGCCAAAACAAACTTTGGTCCTAAAGACTCCCTAATGACAGTACATCAGGACATTCAACAGCTTTGTATAGACTCCAGTTATAACAGTGTGGAATATCCCTTGTTTGTATTTGGGAAAGTAAAGAAAATGCATCAATAAAATGATAGTTGCTTGTTTATGTATTAAAGTGTGTCCTGCATGTGAAAACCTGATCCGGCCATTAAGGCTAAGCAGCACAGGGCTTGGTTTGTACTGTGATAGGAGACCTCTGGGAACACTAGGCGCCACAGAAAGATGTGTTGTTGCGTCCTTAGACAAGACACATTGCGAGAATGAGTGTGGTCTGGGTGTGTGCAAGGTTGGTGGTGGTCAGAGGGGCAGATGGCACAGAATCTAGCCTGTCGTTCTGCCTCAGTGCAGCTGTGGCCACTGCAGTACACCACAGCTGTTTGGAGTACACACAACGCCATGTAAAGACTCATGAAAAGCCATAACTACAGTAAATACTATGCTTTAAAGCACAGATTTACTGCACTTTTAAGCCAACTGAGCTCCATAGGCCAGATTCCTTCGTTCATTGCCAAGTGGAATTTAAGCATTGGCTAAGTGAGAACATTTTGCAGCTGAATACAGACCGAAACACTAGTTATTGCCCCTGATGATTTAAATCCAGGGATCTAACAATACTTGGGTGATGTAGGCCAGTCTGTTAAACCAAGCCTTAGAAATCTGGGTGTTATTTTTGACAAGGATATATCGCTAGTTCAACCCTGCAAACAGCTGACCAAAAACTGCTTTTTTGAGCTGAGAAACATCTCCAAATTTAAGAAAATTGTGTCACAGAACGACTTGGAGCTTCTAATTCATACCTGTGTCTTCTCGTTTAGATGACTGTAACAGTGTGTTTTCATGTCTGAACAATAAGAGCATAACTCTGCAGCTTGGGTTCTCACGTGCACAAACAGGAGGACTCACATACAGTATCCTCGGTCCTCAAAGCTCTCCACTGGCTGCCGGTGTCCTACAGGATATATTTTAAAATAATGGTGCTGACGTTCAGAGCTCTGCATGGTCAGGCTCCCCTTTATTTCAGATCTGATTCAGCCTTATACCCCCACTCGGGCCCTGAGGTCTGTGGATCAGCCCCTGTTGATGGTCCCACGCACGCTCTTTCGGACCAGGGGAGACCGGTCCCTCCTGTTGCGCCAAAGCTCTGGAACAATCTTCCGCTCTCTCTGCGACTGATGGAGTCGGTTGATTCATTCAAGGTCAGCTAAAAACCTATTTATTTGGACAAGCTTTTACATAATTTTCTTGCAGCCGTTTCAAACCTGTCACTGAGTTGTCTTGGCTCATTGTATTTTAGCTTGTGTTTTGTCTGTTTTTACCTGTTTTTACTGTGACGCGCTTTGGGGCCATGGTCTGTAAAAGGCTCTGTATAAATAAAGCTTTACTTACTTACTTTCAGCTATTGATTTGAAACAATTAGTATTAGTTTTTATCCTAAATATTTGATAGAAATGAACAATTATGTGACTTTTATTTGTAAATAACATTATTTTCTTCTACAAAACAGTTGTATTGTATTGTGTTGCTGCATCTCCTCCTCCCAGAAATGTATAAATCCTTATTTTGTACTGCGGTGCTATATATAAATCTGACATTTTCAGAGGTCATTTGGTCGTGAGGGTGGCCAGACGTTCGGACTCACAAAGACACTACATTGATTGTGCTCAAGTCAAGTGCTTCTATCTTGGGAGGGCAAAGAATTGACTTTACGGCAACATTTAAAGAGGACTGACAAGTTCACACTCTGTCTTTTCAGTTCACTCCATGCTCTTAATGCCAGGAGCAAAACAGACCGCACCAAATCTCTCTGCAGCTTCCACCCAAAAACAGTACGTAGCAAAATATTCTCATTCAATTCAAACGCTGTGGTTATTTTTCTGGCCAGTTGTTTCACTTTTCTGCTGTTCGCTCTTGACCACCAAACTTTTCCGAACGCAGTTGAACCTCTGAAGGGCAGCGAGAAACCCTGGCCTCTGTCCAAGAGTTAGATAAGTCCTAATCCACCACCACCTCAGCTCCACTCTCTCCCCAGTGGAAGAACTCAATTAGAATCAGGCTCCAAAACAGATCAATTTCTACCGCGCTTCTCTCTCGATAATGCCAAAAGGTGAAGGTGTTTATTTTGACAACAAATTCATTCACTATGTATTTTATATTGAGGCACAGATTTGATTTCGAGAAGCAGTGAACCAGCTGAGAATAGGTCCACACAAATGGTTGACTCGTCGGACTTCTCACTCAATGGGGGAAAATAGCGTGAGCGATTGGCAGTGAATCAATCTTGTTTTGCCGGATTGATACTGAGCAGGATTACCTCACTACCTCACCAGTGGGGTAAGACTGCACCCTGTCCCATGATGGAAGAGGAGGCTGTAATCTGTGCAAGTACTGTAAAGGGTATTCGTCAGGAGTGAGGTAGAAGAAAGCACTGGACACTTCCTGCTAATACAAACTCACAATAAGTTTGGTATATTTGTGTTTTTGGGTGACATATATGATCATAATAATGCATCGGTTTTATATAGCGCTTTTCAGGACACTCAAAGATGCTTCACACGTCATTTTTCATCCACTCCATACATAGCGGTGATAAACTACTACTTTAGCCACAGCTGCCCTAGGGCGCACTGACAGAAGCGAGGCAACAAGTATGTGGTATTGGCCCCTCTGACCACCACCACCCATTCACACACACACACCAGACTCATTCTAGGCAGTGTAGGTGAAGTGTCTTGCCTAAGGACACAACAACAGCCGCCCCACTGTCCCACTGCCATCACAGTAATAACAAAGCCCTGCCCTGCACAGCTTCAGAGGAGTTCAGCCACTTATGAATGAAGAGAGTACATGCAATAGTACAAGATTATGAAAGTAGGGCATCCAACACACGGATGTCCAAACTTTTTAGTTAGAGGGCCACTTTAGTTCATCAGACTTGACCTGGGGCCGACAGCCTGGATTGACTGGATTCTGGTTATGAAAATGGGTAATTAGATGTCCTTATTGATTCACACCACAATCATAAAGCAATTACAGTGTATAACAATAGTCTTATTATTTCTGATTAACTCTTACTTTTTTACTTTTTTATTTTTATTTATTTATTTATTTTCTTGCGGCAGTCTCCAGGGGTTTTTATGTTTGTGTGTCTATGTGTTTGTTTGTTGATAATTAAAAAATCATAAATAAATGATTGGAAAAAAAAAACAATAGAGTCTGATATTTATAACAAGGTATAGCTAGACTGTATTGGTGGAGCTGAAGTTGGTTGGATGACATTGTCAAAGTGCCTCAATGGTAACTTTGAGTTAGCAGCAGATGGCCACATAAAATGGCACAGATGGCCGCAATTGGCTCTCGGGCCTGAGTTTTGACATGCCTGATCTAACACGTATTGGAATCCTAAAATGAAAATGAACCGTAATGGCATAACACACTAATAAATGCCAATTTATAATCTATATAATCTATAATCTTGCACATACAGAAACAGGTAAAGTTTGAACCAAGAGGATTTCAGCATATTTATAATTGTCGTGTGGCGCTACCTGCATGTGAAAGCCAGATACCAGTCAGACCTCTGTAGACATGGCCTGGTTAGTACAGTGATGGGAGACCTATGGAACACCAGATGCCACAATATCATTCATATTATTATTATTATTATTATTATTATTATTATCATCATCTATATAGAATATTCGTGTCTGGGTCATTATGACATTGTAATTACAAACAAGACAATTTCAATTCTAACATTTCTTAAGCAAATTTGATTTAAGGATTTAAGGATTTTTTGGTGGCATTTACAGGTGGTGATTTTATTTTGAGAACTATGCTCTTACTAATTTTTCTTTTTCCAAGTACTGGAGCTGAATGCCCCTGTGCTTAGTCCAACTCCTCTGACCACAGGACACCACTCATGTCTCTAAAGCAGCGCTCTGAGTTTACTTTTGTAGCAGTAGCGACTGTAGCGACTGTAGCTCAGCCGGTGCACTCTTTGAATAATAAGGAAATGAGCGCAGCATTGTGATCCGGGCTCCCTCCTGCGGGTACAGGTTACGTACTGAGCTGGAGTGGAGCCGGTTGGACAAATGTGGATTGGTGATGGCAGCTGGAGGTCAAGGCCTGCCTGGAGAAATGAGCTGCAGAGCACTCACGACTCAGGGAGAGGAAGTGGGGGCTGTCAAAAAGAGAGGAAAGAAGACGAGAGAGTCTAATCCAATTGTCTCATGATATTTCCTGTAAGAAAATGTGGAATCTTATTACATTCATTGACATGTTTTAAAGTTGAGGTATTGATCCCTGCAGGGGGATTTGTCCTCTTCATTTGTCTCATCCTTCAGTGCCTGTAAGGAACTGTGATCGCTATAGTTATATACTGTAGCTATAGCCTCTACAGATGTTGATGCGTGGCTGATTCCTGACTGGAGATAGAAGATTTAACCCTTGGTGCATGTTTTGGCTGATACCGGAGCGCCTGGAGGATTCATGAGTGCTATCATGGCGTTAAGACAATATCTAAATCTGTCATATATATTTAATTCAAGATAATCTCTTTCAACTGTATAATTCACGATCAGTAATACATATAAAAATTGACGCAGATGCACCATGCCATAATTAAAAACTCGCATAAGGTGAAATAAAAAAAGTGACAAATATACTAACATCCAATCACACCATTCTCTAAAGAAGCAAAGTGCTGTCTTCAGTGCTCGCTCAAGTCTAGTCTGATTACTTCTATTCATCATCTCCATCACAAGGTGCAAGCTCCAAGGAGTGAACAATCAAAACAAGACTGTCTTTGACCACTTTCCAATCGCAGACAGTCTAGACACCACTCCGCGATGCAGTGTCACATTATTTATATTAATATGCAGAGACGTAAAGAAAAACAAGCATTTCTGCGTTGGACATAAATGCATTCCTTTCTAAGCCTTTATCGACATAATAACTCCTGTGTGCAGAGAGGTTTAGAGCAAGGCCACACAAACGATGGCTTTATTGAACCGAGATGAAATATTGTTTATTTAAAGCTATTTTTTTGACCTAACAGCAAATACCTTCAGACCACATAATGCTCTTTTCATCTTATTAGAAAACATACTCTCTTTTGTTTTACTGTGAGCCTTGTGAACCACCATTTTACACTGGGCTGCAAGCTGATTGGCTGATGAGTCTGAAAAATATATATATAACTATGTGACTGAAGCCAAACATGTGGGTATATGAAAGCCAGCGATAGAACCAACCTGGGCTTTAGAAATGACTTTATTTCCATTTAAATACGTGGTACCCCAGCTTTAAGTAAGTAACTTGAATTCTAACCATGTTGACTATTTTTAACCCTTTAATAGTTTCCTTAACCATTTGGTGGATCATCTTTTTAGTTACTATCTAGACGCTTGGAACTGAAATCTCACTTGCTTTTAGACACTTCAATCTGAAGAGACCAATACAGAAAAATTAATGCATTAAAAATATGTATTTGATTGGCGCATTGACCTCGGCAGTGACACTTGCAGAGGGGAGATCATTAGCAGGGGGTCAAGCACTGGTGGTGGCTATAAACATGGTGTGAATGGGGTGCACGGAGCAGGAGCCAGGGCAGGAGCCAGAGCAGGAACCAGGGCGGGAGCCAAAGCAGGAACCAGGGCAGGAGCCAGAGCAGGAGCCAGGGCAGGAGACAGAGCAGGAGCCAGAGCAGGAGCCAGAGCAGGAGCCAGGGCAGGAGCCAGAGCAGGATCCAGGGCAGGAGCCAGAGCAGGATCCAGGGCAGGAGCCAGAGCAGGAGCCAGGGCAGGAGCCGGGGCAGGAGCCAGAGCTGGATCCAGGGCAGGAGCCAGAGCAGGATCCAGGGCAGGAGCCAGGGCAGGAGCCGGGGCAGGAGCCAGGGCAGGAGCCAGGGCAGGATCCAGGAGCTGGGGAGGCGGTGGGTGTTAAGAGCTTCAGGAAGCGCTGATTATCAGGAAGTGGCTGCCTTTTAAACTGCTCGCTTTGCTGTCAGTGGGTTGGCAAGAGGCTGGCCGGGCTGTGTGATTGGCTGAGGCTCGAGGCTGGCAGAGCTGTGTGATTGGCTGGCCCTGGACGGGTGAGGGCTGCGGCCAGTCTTTCAGTCTGAATTTGCGCTTCAGCTTTAGTTTAACATCAAACTGCTTTTCAAGTAAGGGCCTACAAATAAAAAAACTAGGGGTTCCAACATCTTAGAAAATAAAAAAGATAACAAATGGATTTCTTTCTTTAAGGAGCAAACAAAGGGTTAAAGAAGACATCACATACTCTTTGCAACAGCCTGTAGCATGTGCAAAGAGACAGTCCCAGCAAGTCCATACACATCATTTGTAACAGCACATCAAAAGACAGTCAGGCTAGTGTCTCGTGAGCTTAGAAATTGTCAGACGTTTTTTCATTCACTCATTTCCATTTGAAATCCGCATCTCTGTGCAGCGAGGCGAGGCCGGAGCAGGAGCCAAGTGCTGTGAGGGTGAGGGCGTCAGACAATGGCACCGCTGGCACTCGTTCAGAATGCACAATCCCCATTCCCTCAGAAGGCAAAGCTAACGGCTAACAGCTATCCCCAGCTAATTAGCACACGCTGCTTTGAGGGACGGGGATTTAGAACTTAGCAAGTCGATCGATATGTTCTCAAGGCAAGAGTTTGAAAGTAGTGGCATTTAGTAAACAGCTCTCCAATTCCCAAAGTTTAGGCTTATAAAACACTATTATATTCCTAATCTTTTTACTTTTACACACACACACAGAGAGACCAGCGCTTACAATTTTTCTTTCTAGAATCATTGTTTTATAAAAAAATCACTTTGAAGTGATTGTTGGGCTATCAATAATGAATACACAGGCCAATGACCTATTTTCTTTTAAATTCATATTTAAAAGAAATCTAAGCAGAATATTAGATTTTTTTTTTTTTTTTACACAAAACATCATTTTATGTTAAACGCCACAAACCCAGTAGCATTTTCAGGTCAGTAAAACGAACCAAAGGAATCATTACAAAGATTTGAAAGTATACTGAGCTAAGTTTGGGTGACAAGAAATCGAGACTGGAACGCACACGGACATGGTCAAGGCTGACACACACACACAGACAAACACACACACCTGACACACACACGGACGCACGCACGCATGCACACACACACACCTGACACACACACACACACACACGGACGCATGCACGCACGCACACACACACACACACGGACGCATGCACGCACGCACACACACACACACACACACACACCCCTGACACACACAGTCTAAAATCAGATCTTCTATAGTTGCTAACCCTGTGTTACTGTACTATATTTAGCTAGTCCCAACAGAAAATAAAAAGAATCAGAAAAAAACAACTAATCGGACCACAGCATTGAGTTAGATTTATCTAACATCTGCAAATTAATTGTAAATGCATCGTTCTCATGGGCCAGCAGAATGGACAGAGAGTGGATAGAGACCTAGATCCGTGATAGAGACTGAGCAGAGACTGGAGAGAGACTGGACAGAGACTGAGCAGAGACTGAGCAGAGACTGGACAGAGACTGGACAGAGACTGGACAGAGACTGAGCAGAGACTGGACAGAGACTGGACAGAGACTGAGCAGAGACTGGGTAGAGACTGGACAGAGACTGGATAGAAACTGGACAGAGACTGGATAGAGAGTAGAGACTGAGCAGAGACTGGACAGAGACTGAGCAGGGACTGAGAAGAGACTGGATAGAGACTGGACAGAGACTGGACAGAGACTGAGCAGAGACTAGACAGAGACTGGACAGAGACTGGATAGAGAGTAGAGACTGAGCAGAGACTAGACAGAGACTGAGCAGAGACTGGATAGAGACTGGACAGAGACTGAGCAGAGACTAGACAGAGACTGGACAGAGACTGGACAGAGACTGAGCAGAGACTAGACAGAGACTGGACAGAGACTGGACAGAGACTGGACAGAGACTGAGCAGAGACTAGACAGAGACTGAGCAGAGACTGAGCAGAGACTGGATAGAGACTGGACAGAGACTGGACAGAGACTGAGCAGAGACTGGACAGAGACTGGACAGAGACTGAGCAGAGACTGGATAGAGTCTGGACAGAGACTGGACAGAGACTGAGCAGAGACTGGGTAGAGACTGGACAGAGACTGGACAGAGGACTGGAAGAGCGATAGAGATGGACAGAGACTGGACAGAGGACTGAGCATGAGACTGAGATAGAGACTGGAGCAGAGACTGGACAGAGACTGAGCAGAGACTGAGAAGAGACTGGACTAGAGACTGGACAGAGACTGGATAGGACGAAGAGACTGAGCAGAGACTGGACAGAGAGGACAGAGACTGCAGAGACAGACAGAGACTGGACAGAGACTGGCAGAGACTGAGCAGAGACTGACAGAGACGACAGAGACTGAGCAGAGACTGGACAGAGACTGGACAGAGACTGAGCAGAGACTAGACAGAGACTGGACAGAGACTGGACAGAGAGTAGAGACTGGACAGAGACTGGACAGAGACTGAGCAGAGACTGGATAGAGACTGGACAGAGACTGGACAGAGAGACTGGACAGAGACTGAGCAGAGACTGGACAGAGACTGGAAGAGACTGGACAGAGACTGGATAGAGAGTAGAGACTGAGCAGAGACTGGACAGAGACTGAGCAGGGACGAAGAGACTGGAATGGAGACTGACAGAGACTGGCAGAGACTGAGCAGAGACTAGACAGAGACTAGAGGACTGAGAGACTGGACAGAGACTGGACAGAGACTGAGCAGAGACTGAAGGACTGGACAGAGACTGGACAGAGACTGGCAGGACTGACAGAGACTGGACAGAGACTGGACAGAGACTGGACAGAGACTGAGCAGAGACTAGACAGAGACTGAGCAGAGACTGAGCAGAGACTGGATAGAGACTGGACAGAGACTGGACAGAGACTGAGCAGAGACTGGACAGAGACTGGACAGAGACTGAGCAGAGACTGGATAGAGTCTGGACAGAGACTGGACAGAGACTGGACAGAGACTGGACAGAGACTGAGCAGAGACTGGATAGAGAGTAGAGACTGAGCAGAAACTGGACAGAGACTGAACCATACTGGCCCTAGGTATTGAACCTGAGATATTGAAAGCCTCATTATTGGCAACTCTATCATTGTGCTTTCACATCTGTCACTTTGTTGTAGTCTTCCTGCTCTTCCAGAATAAGTCCTAAATGAAATATTTTATGTTTCTGGTGTAACAAAGTGAATTAAACCCATTGAATATTGGGCAATACAAAACCTAATCGTGTTTCTTTTGCGACATGTTTAAATATCAGATTCGAAAATAGAATAAAACATATTTCCTTGTATATTTGTTTGCACCATAGACTGTAAACACATGCACATGTGTTTGTTGCTCTTCTTACATACACAAGATGGCCGCCGAGCCCCCAGAGCGCGCGGGCTCTCTAGCAGTTCCACCGGCAGCACCATCACGGTCTCCTCCCAAAACGGCAAATGGCGACGGTGTCCTCCGGCAGCCGCTCTTGAAGCCGCTCCTGATGCCAAAGGGCTCCGCTTGAGTCGTGACGGGACGCAAAAGGTTACCATCAGACCCCCGAGAGGCGATCGCCCATCCGCGTCCACATCTGACGAGTTCGGATCATTTTTAATCAGTATATTTTTTCACACGGAGAAGTAGGAAGTCACGTGCGGGGGTGAGTATTCCATTGTGCTTTTTTGGGGATTTTTTCATAATTTTATTTAGTCTTTTATCAAACCTCCAGTTAATTGTTTATAATATTTTTTAAGCACAACACACGAGATAATATGACTTTCTTCCATTATAAACATCTAGACGAACTTGTTTTAGTGTAGTTCCGTGAAGCCCAGATGTGGTTGATTATTCTGTCATAAGTGGCACTTATCAACATTCTTTCACAGACACCATTGTCCACTTGAGTATACTCGAGTCATTTGAAGTTTTTGGCAGATGACATTTCCCCATGCTCTGCTTTTGTCAGCAGTCATTACAAATCAGTGTGTTTTTAAAGCAGTAAACTGGATCACTCCCTACTGCAACTTAACCCTTCAAAGCAGGGGCGGGCATTTATTTTCCCCGGGGGGCCCATGGATGGGGGGGGGGGGCCCATGGATGGGGCAAAATTTAAGTTTTGACAACACACAGTATTTACTGGTATATAGTAGTCAGATGGGTTGATGAAGCTTCATGAAGTGTTGAACCTTTCCATCCATTGGTTCGAGAAAAGGTTCATTTCTTGAAGCTTCATATGCTCACAAACCTCCTGCTGGGCAAAATCTGTATTGACATGTGAACTATTGTGAGGCTCTTGGTGCATTTGGTGCGGAGGAATGATTAGTGGTAAGGTAACAGAAACAAAAACTTAATTTGATTGTGTATGAATCATTAATTCATGTGTTTGATTATGATCAATACCAGTATTAATAACGAATTTATTGTAAATTACAATAAATGTATAATTCACTGGTATGTCTGCTCTAATACACTCCCAACGCTTCGACCCGCCACACCCATCACTAGTATATAGCAAGATTCAATTAAGAGTTTTTTCACAAAGCGGAGAGGGCGCTTTCCTAAAATTTGGGAAAATCTTCCTTTTAAGTATAAGCTATATATTCAATAAACAAAGGTAAGAAGACGGGGAAACTTGAAGATATCCAATGTTGTCAGATTCTTTGTGTCTTTTGGCTCGTCCTACATCTGTGGTGGCTATATTTTTTTACATTATGGCAGTGTCTCCTAAACAGCTTTTAGTATGAAAACAAAGTCATTCTAATTAAAGTAGATATATTAAGAAAATGAAACTCAAGGCAACTCGCATTTCTCACTTCATTTTGACCAATTATGTGATTTTGGAATATTTCCCAAGGTGTACCAGTGTACCATGGCACACTGATTAAAAAACACTGCATTATGGGAGGTAATTTATAATGTCTAGATTACGATGTAATTTCATTTACTTAGATTTAAACTAAAGCTAAAGAAGACATGTGGACAGATGTTTTATTATTAGTGGCAAACATTCATTGGGTGTTGCTTCTCATTCATTTAAATAGAATAGCAGGAAGTTTGCGGATCAGAAAAGGTTCAAGGGCCACATGAAAAGTTAATTGGGCCATATGTGGCCCCGGGGCCGCACTTTGCCCAGGTCTGCTTTAAAAAATCATGTCAAGCTTGTTGCCTGCAGACCGGTTTGGACTCAAATACTCACAATGGAGTTTTTTTTTTCCAGCATCCCTAGTAATTTGTAAACGTATTGGCTAAATACAGGGGGACCAGGCCCAGGTGCTTTCCTGCACTGATGTGTTGTTACAATAGTAAAGCCATTCAGGCCCAACATGTATATGCAACTGGAGCACCATCCAGCCTCAGCCCACTTTGTGTGAAGGTCTTCCACTTTTGAAATGTCAGAGAAAACAATATAAATCCAGATTCAGATCCAATCGTTTTGTCCAAAAGGTGTTTTTCTCGAGCTAATCTTAATGTTTTGATATTGGCAGAACATTTTATAAAAAATATTTGTGTGGTACTGAAATAGATCTTGCTTTTCCAAACACTAGTCAAGATCAATACTTTCAAAAGTGTTTCTATTGCCGCCTCTGTCCATGTCATGTATTAGTTTCACATTTTGAGTTCTATTACAAAAGTAAACAAACTTAATCACAGTATTCTAATGTTCTGAGTTTCATTTGTAGTAGTGATCCATTGTGTGTAGGCGGCAGCACCAAACCCACCGCCTGCACACAATGGCTGGATAATGGATAGCAAAACAAACCATGTCATGCCAACAGTGTCTTTCTGATCACAGAAATGACCAAACCTAAGGCGAAGCAGTGCCCGGCGTGCCACGCCCCAAACCCAATGCAGGTGAAGACGTGCACCACCTGTGCCTTCAGTCTGCCGGTCCGGGACAAGATCATCAAACTTCAGGCCAACCTCAAGTCCAAGAACTGGGCCGAGACGGTGAAGAGGAACCACAACTCCAACAGAGTGGTCAACAGTTCCCTCATCTCTGTGAGTTCACATGGTTCTATCAAGTCATAGTTCTCTAGTTCTGTTTGTGTTAGGGCTGGAAATCTCTCACAATGTGAAACAGTAAGAATAAATAACTGAATTTGCATCTGATCCTGACACGGCACATATCTGGATTTACAGACAATATCACTAAAGAAACTCCAGGATCACAGAGCGATAAAGCCGGGACTTGAACCCAAACTGAGGAGTGTGACACAGTTACTGAGCTAGAGGAGTTTACCTTAACATAGATAAAGCAAAGGAAGGTTTCTCACCCATCATCTGTACTTCTTAGCAAGTTTTCCCGACGTTTCGTCCTCAACCTGGGGACTTCTTCAGGGAATGAATTCTCGGACCGCGCGTTGGAGATTTATAACCTATGGGTGTGGTAAGCCACACCCTAATCCTGATACTAACTCGTAAACAATCTACGGTCTGCTTGATGTAGAAGGGAGCAGGTCTAACGACCCTGCTGAGGCTAACGACCCTAACTCCTTAGCATGTCACAGACCTATTGTCTGCTGGGATGCTCACGTGGAGTGCAGGTTTCACCCCTCCTAACTCATTAGCATGTCACTGACCTTGTCCCAAGTTAGGGCGTTGTTTTTAGGATGTCGTCATAGATGCAAGGCAAAACAAATCTTAACCCTCCTCCTCTGTTAAGAGAAGGTTTTTGTTTCCTCACAAAAATGGCTTCTTTCACCCCTCTCTCAAACCAATTCTTCTCCCGAGCCAGAATTTTAACCTCTGTGTCATCCACCGTGTGGTTGGAGGCCTTGAGGTGGAGATGAACAGACGGCTGTTCATCTCCACCTGTCACAGACAATAGGTCTGTGACATGCTAAGGAGTTAGGGTCGTTAGCCTCAGCAGGGTCGTTAGACCTGCTCCCTTCTACATCAAGCAGACCGTAGATTGTTTACGAGTTAGTAATCAGGATTAGGGTGTGGCTTACCACACCCATAGGTTATAAATCTCCAACGCGCGGTCCGAGAATTCATTCCCTGAAGAAGTCCCCAGGTTGAGGACGAAACGTCGGGAAAACTTGCTAAGAAGTACAGATGATGGGTGAGAAACCTTCCTTTGCTTTGACTAATCCCTGTACGACTGAGGGCTTACACAAACTTAACATAGATATAG
>OZ035844.1:15077649-15177066 GCA_964034765.1 Knipowitschia caucasica
ACTTTCTGTAGGCTTTTTTTTTTTTTACATGGCGGAAACGGGCTTCCATATATATCTAACATGTGCAGTTTAAATTTTTGTAATTATACACAGCCTATATATTGCTAATCAAAGTAAAAGTATTCAGAATACAGTGTACACTCGTGTACATAACATCATAACTCAATACTTCAAAAACTCATAAACTTGGTACTTCACTCGGTACTTCAAAAACTCAGAAAACTCATAAACTTGGTACTTCACTCTGTACTTCAAAAACTCATAAAACTCATAAAACATGTTCAGATCTTTCATAAAACTTGTCAACAATCTTCAGTAAAATACCAAACTTCATCAGTCGATGGTGGTTCCAGATATTGCTTTGAAAACAGTCTCTCCCACTTCTTTGTTTTGATTCCTCAGGCTGCATTTGTGCCGAGCCATGATTCTTCTGTGACGTGTCGTTCAATCACACGTTTCAGCTTCAGTGTCCAGATTCAGAAATCCAAATCAGTCCAAATCATGTCCAAATTGTGTAATCCAATTTTTCCAAATGGTGTCCATGCAAAAGAGGACGATGGTATTGTCCATGTCTCAGCAGCTCACAGCCTGACTGGAATCAGGGGCTGTGCAGATTGTCCAAGTGCTGATCCAGATGCATTCTCTTGAGGTTTCTCAGTTTTGGCTTAAAAATAACAACACATTTTTGTGTAAAAAAAATAAGTCTTCTGTTCACTAGATGTTACAGACAAGGCCCGCATCCTCCACCACCTGAAGAAGATGACATGGTCTGGGATCGCGTCTTTAATTCCGACAGAAGACATGTTTTATTGTTGATGGTAGAGACAGCACGAACAACACGAACAACAGAATGCAAGTGTATTATACAGAGCGGAGGCATGGAGACCTCCAATCAGCAGCTGCCACGTGCCATGTAGCTTGGCCTTCAGATAGACAAAACAAGGGAAAAGTACTGGCTTCTGCACATTGATAGAATGATGAGTTTAACTTGAACAAAAGTTGCTTCAAAGTGTTATGAAATCTCACATATCCATGGAAATTGAATTTGGTATATCTACACATGTTTTGTGTAGGTAATGGATATGTATGTGATTGGCTGAAAAATCACACTTTTGGTCTGTACTGTACATACATATATCCTTTGATGAGCACTTACACTTTCAACATGTCTTTTGTCCTATTGGATTTATTTAATTGATTTTGACATGACAAGCTATAATCAATCATGATGAAATATGTCTCTGTGTACGTGTGTGTGTGTGTGTGTGTGTGTGTGTAAACAGTTTGAGCATTTACAAAATCCGGGTCTACAGTGTGTGACCTGATCCAAGGTGCAGACTGACTGAAAGGAGTTGTGCAGGAGTTGTGCAGCATGGATCAAGTTGTGCACCCCCTCAACCCTGATTAGCATTTGTATAGCTCACAGCATTCCCATTTACATGTTAAAGCCTCCTGTGGAGGAGGGAGGAGGGGACAACAAACTACCGTCAACAGCCGAATCCCAGAAGTTTCACAGTAATATACAGGGCAGAAAAGAGACAAAAATCACACTTTTCATGCAGTGATTGTTCTCAAATAAAAGATGACTTAAAGGAACAATATGTAAAAATCTGGCCAAAAGTGGTACTGCAGTCACAGTCAATAAATAAATAAAATCAATGTAATTATACATAGTTTATGCAAAATAAATAAGCAATTGATGTCCAAAATAGGAGTGGGAAGAATGGATGTTGGAATGTATTTCTTCAGCGTATCAACATCAGGGTTTGCTCAAGAGGATATACAATACAATTACAATACAATACAATTTATTCTTGTATAGCCCTAGGTCACAACAGAAGTCATCTCAGAGGACTTTACAAAACCATTGAAATCACCAACACAGGTCAGAGAATCAACAGTTAAAACACATGAAGAATATAAAGCACACACAGAAGAAAATGTCCATACATGTTGTAGAATGCTAAAGTGTCCTGATCATCACCAATCCTTTCTGTTGGACACTAACTGTCCAACAAGACCCTCCTGCATCGACAAGGAAAAACTCTTAAAATCTTAAAATATCACCTTTCAATTTTATTTATTCCCTATTTTTTAGACAAACATGTAAAAGTTCCACATCAAAAAGAGACTAACATTATTTTAATTGGGGTACATGTGGTCTTAAATGATTATTTTTACAATTAAGCTATAATCTGCAAAAAAACGTCTTGACCTTCATCTTTTACCGTTTTTAGAGCAATCTGTCATAGAATGTGATAACATGCAATAAATACAAAAACACATGGCCCGGGATCGTACCCAGGTTGCTGCATCGCAAGCGCATGGTCTAGACCACTCGACCAACGATTCACACGAACAAGACACTGTGAAGAACGGAGTGAAAGTAGAAAATTCTGCATCACACGTGAACTTTTATCAGCTGTCTCAATTGTTCAAAGGCATCCCGATATAAATCCTCGTTTTAGTCTTTATTTTGTCATTAATGATTTGAGAGTCATAACAAGACCTTTTTTAGTTCTGCGCCACATGTGTGCGTCACTAGGCAAAACAGGTTTGCACGCAGTCTTATACCTGAGCGTTTAAGTCGCTGGCAGAGCTAAAGCGGACTTAACCTGCCACCTAGTGGCGATAGGATGTAATATGTTTCACGCAGCTGCGTGATTCATAAAAAGCGTGAATGAAGACGACAAAACGAAATGGGACCTACTGTACATAGATAAATAAATAGTCAGTTAAACACAAATACATACTGATTTGTAGTACAGTAGAACCATGTCCATTGACCTCCTGTTCAAACCTGTGGAACTGATGTGTGATGGTTTTAATACTGCGTCTATGATCATGATCCCGGATTCGTGATTAAAAAAAAAAAAGATAATTTTTAGTGCTACAAAACTCAATTTCACATGTCTCCAAATTAGTTTTGAAGATAAAACTTGCTACACTTGCACCTTGAACAAACACTGTAACATCCTTCCAGTTAACGGCTTAATTAGAGGACTGTCTTTGGTCTTTGCTCCTCCGTGGTCTCGTAGGAAATACACTTCGAGATATACCGCACAGCTGAGTACTCTCTTTACTGTAGTCTTTACTCTGGAGGCTCATAGGTCATTCTCGCTATTTCTCCCTTGAACACCGCCTCGTCATTTTATAGGACAAAATCTCACCGAAAAAAGTATAAAATGAAAAGTTTGCTCTCTGGTTTAACATTCTCGTGGGCATGCGGGGTATATTCGACTTTGTTTGTCTCTCCAGCTGAGATACGCGGGGGTCCATGTGCACAAGCTGTTATTTGGTCCCAGCTGGCCGGTCACTCTTGACAAGGTGCAATTCTGACAATACCCTCCAAAATACACATTCAAAAGCACTAACACTTGCGGACGGACACACCCTGACAGAAGATCAACAAGACGTGTTGGATTGCGGATGGGTTTTGACAACTACAAAACAATTCAGTTTGACGCTAACATCTTCACAAATTTCTTACTGGCAATATTCAGTTTTATTGTTTCATTTGGAAGCATGAGAACGCTCAAACTGTTAGGTTTTTACGGTATCAACTCCTATATCTTTGTTATTTTTAATACATTTCATTATTTTGAAGAAAGGCAAGCTTGTGCTTTTTTGTTGTAAATTATTCCATTCTTGCAAAGCTCTTAACACAACTGACGACTCTGACAGGTTTAGTGTGAATCTTTGGCCTTGTAAAATTTCCATTAGTTTGAGATATTATTTAATTTATCTGCATTTTCTTATTGTCTTTTGGATCCAACTGTCGATCCTTCACCCAGAGTTACTGATGCATTTTAACAGCATCCGCTTGTTAGATGGTTGAGTGACATGTGGTCTAGGCCTTGCTCTTGGTCATTTTAACCCAAGACTGCCGTGTCTACAAAAGGGCTTCCTAGAAAAGTGTGGAGTTAATGAATAATGGTACAGTTCAGGAGAGGCTATCGAAACTGTTGTGTATTTCTCACATTAAAAGGTAGACTGTTCAATCTCCACTCACCTTTGGGCAAGAATCACCTCTCATTATGTCCTATTCTAAATCCTGTAGCTGGTTGCCACATGCTAAACATTTATGAGCCATTTCCTCTTTGCATGCATCCCTACAGCGCCCCATTACCCCAGAGTGGATTGAAACGTCTCTATGGCTGCATGATAATTCCCACCGCACCCGGCGTGCCCCAGCACGGCCATTATCTACGTACGAGGATTAATTCTGCCACAAAGGGACAGGTCAGCCATGCTCCTGCCCGGCCAGAGCAAGGACTCCGCCCGGGGGATTACCAGCGGCGCACGCCCGGGCCTTTCTCTGGTGGAATATAAAGTTCAGGGTTCAACATCCTCTTAATTGCCGGGGTGTATCCCACGACAATAGCGCGCGCCATTAGAGTGGGAACGGCCGGCTAAACGATCTGCTTTGTGGGTCCTGAATGGGCTGCTGCTGTGCACTGCTCGAGTTTAGCCTGAATGAAGATGGGAGCCGAAATCCCAATTACATTCAAGTGCAAATGAATAGCAGGATACATGGATGATTGGATGTCTGACAGTATGTGGGTATGGGATTTCACAATTGAATTACAGTTATGTTCAATGCAGCTGCCTTACTGGTGGAAATGAGATGTGGACAGGACCATCAATGAATAACCTGTACTTTGAGCCATTAGATTACTATGATTATAGCAATATGAATCACTCTTTGCATGTAGCCCATATGAAGTCATTGTACCCTTGAGCACGACAGGCATCTACTGTATAGCTTGGTCCTCTAAATGGTCATAAATTATTTTCGGTTCCATCCTTGTCCCTTCAAGATGACTGCAGTTGTTGTGTGGATGGACAAGACATGTTTTGATCCAATTAAGTTGGATTTGGCTAAATGTCGATCTTTTCTATTTTTAACACATGCACATTAGGATAGGAAATTGGTTGGGGATAAGTAATTGGTGCATCCTGTGTAACATTAGAAGCTCCTCAAAGTTGCTGTTTTAAATGGCACATACTGATATAGTTATCAGGCAGCGTATAGCCTTCATTAAGATTTGAGAGCCACCCTCAGAATGGCTGTTTGACGCAGGTCAGGTGGATGCTGTTCAGTGGCAGACACCGATTGTATTAATACATATTTAATTAGGCTGTCCACATTGAGAGAAATGGACAGCGCTTTTAATTGGCTTTTCCCAATCATCTGACAGGAACCTTTAGCCCTGATGGATGACCTTATTAATACTGGAGTGTGCACTGCCGTAGAGATCCAGTCACCGGCGCTGTTTGTTTAAGAACAATACATCTCTATCTGGATACTGCATTTTTACTTTGGACTGTAACTCAAGTTAAAGGGGAAGTACCAGAACCCAATCAAATTACATATTAGCGATTCTTTCTCATTACAAAATACTGTTACTGCTATCAATACTACTACTACTACTAAATATGCCTTTACTATTTTTACCACTGTTGTTTTTTGTTTTTGTTTACTTTCCCCTACCACTACTAGAAAGACATGTAAAAATTGGTTGCTGGTTCGAAGCGTATTGTCACATTGTTTTCTGGATGTCACATTGGTTTGCATTTTAGCACGGCTTACAAAAATAATAGAAAAATGCCTTCCACATGCTGAAAACAATAATGATTTTGAAGCCGCTATTTCAAGCAGCTGAGGATAATCTTCCATGTAATTTTCTGTTTTTCTGAGGCCGGCGCTCTATCAAACCATGTGACTTTGATCCTTTTGTTTAGTTGTTTGTCGCTCTATAAATATTACCAAAATATCGAGGAAACGGGATTAGTTGTATCACTGCAAAAAGGGATTGAGTATTTCCTGAAGAGGTTGTGCGAGTGCGAGCGTGGGCATGTCCTGAGTACGCCTCTGTGATTGGTTGAAAGCTGTTTTCTGGCACTTCCTTGTACATCTGGTTGATTGGCGCCGAATAGAAGAGTTATATTGAGTCCATTAGTCTTGCTCATTTCTATCACGTGCGACTGATCAAGTTGTCATGCTTCACGCAGGACAATCCAATAAAATACACAGCAATTCCCAAAAGTCAGACACCTCCAGAGCTCAACAGTTTTATTGCAGAGGGCACAAAGTTAGCAATCACAGGATGTTGGAGCTGAGATAGAATACACTTTGCTTGATGCAGCGCCTGTTTTCCTCCAGTGATTTTAGAGCAAGTTCTCACAATACTCTGCAATAAACTGAGCAATAATTGAGGTGATAAAACATTACTTGAATATGATTGTGTGCTATCTACAGGCACTGAACTGTCTCATAGTTACGCTAGTGGCACGACAATCTACAACCCAGACTGCATTCATTGTTTGTTGGAAATATATTGTTTTTTTTATTTTATTTACTCAATTCCAAAAGGGCATCATGTCATGTATTTTTGTTTTGAAGTTTTAAATGTGTGACTGCTATAATCTTTGGGCCCTTTCAATTCCTCAGGGAACATAAAGAGCCCTGTAAAAAAGCTCTGACGGACAATATATCTGTCTCAATAAGTAAGTAAGTAAGTAATGTTTATCTATTTAGCGCATTTTACAGACCAAGGTCACCCAAAGCACTGTACAATGTTCAGAGTTCAGATAGTTTCTCTCCGCTCACGGTGATGACGGAAGTGAGTCGCCGAACACACTGGACCATCAAAGCCTCCGACCAAACACCATCCATTCCCTCACTCATTACATTCATACCTATTGTACATGTTTTTTTTAGTGGTAGGGGAAACCGGAGCACCCTGAGGAAACCTTCGCAGCAGCGGGGAAAACATGCAAACTCCACTGCAGTCTAAAGTTTTTGTATCTTGCATATAAGAATTAGTAAGAAAACTTCAAACACATAAACTAATACATTTCACAAAAAACAGCTTGGAAAAGTCTGCCACTTCTTCCCAGCTTTAAACAAAAGACCATTTAAACAGTTTTCAGTTGATTAAACCATTACTCCTTGATGTTATCGCACCAGAGCATGTATTATACTGGCTCACTATAGTTTGCTCGACTCAACCATGTATAGAAATGAGCTTCTATTGAAACAGTACATTATCATTGAGTCATCGTAATGCATTCAAATAGTGCAATTAGCAGAGAAGCAGGTTGCCATAGGGCCAGTTCTGACGAGCGTAATATTCCACATAAAGGCCATATGTCACAAAGGTAGACTCCCCACAGCCATGTCTGATGAACTTCCTGCACTTTATGTAAAGAAAAAAAAAAATGTCTTTCTGTGTTCCCCTGGGCTATTTCATTAGCAGCTTCAGCTCAGTGACCCAGGGGCCGGCGAAGTCTTACAATGTGCCAATCTGAACAGAGCATGAGAAAATAATCCTGTTTTTTCTCGCTGTACTTCTATGCCGTTGCTTTTAGAATAGTAGTTAGAAAGTCTGCTCATTATCAAAGTGTTCAATACAGCAACTTTTTCATGCACCTGTGTGAAGATCAGGATGTGAAAGAGGACACAAATCCAAGTCAGAATTGCAAATTTCCTTTAAATATTTTATTACTACAGCAGCTCCCGGCAAGCAAGGGGCTGGTGCTGTGTGAATATGGGTAGTAGCTCTGACTGCCACCCCCTCAGAAATGGATTAAGGGGAAGAAAATGGATGGAGGGATTACTACAACAGAAGGCAGCTACGAAAATTATGGAATCAACTCAAATATGACATAAAAAGTACCACATCATTAGGTAAGAAATCAAAGCAACAACAGTGAAATTGTATGAAATAAATGATTAGAAAATTAGGAATAAATCTATATGATAAAAAACAGAGAATTTTGAAAACAAATAAATAACATACTATACAAACAGTTTGAAGGAGGAGTGCTGAATCTTATTATGTATTTAATTTGTACATGTTTTAAGAAAGGGGCAGGCAACATAAGATTTTTAATTTGTGTGACAAGACGAAATTGTCATGTCCACAATAGAAATACATAAATGACTACACATAATCCTTACTCTGTCTAAGTTGGATCTCTATGTAAGATTGGGCCTGTGGTAGTGAGTGCACCTCCTGTTTGTGCCAACAGTCACTGTTACTTTCCAATCCAATCCAATCCAGTTTATTTATAAAGCACTAATAAAAACATGGTTGACCAAAGTGCTGTACGGAAAAATACATACACAAATATACAAAACAGTGGCAAAAAAAAAAAAAAAAACACTATTTACAGCCAAAAATCTATTGAAACTCAATTAAAAGCCAGTGAGAAGAAGTGTGTCTTAAGACGAGACTTAAAAACAGGAATTGACTCAGACTGTCTAACACACAGGGGCAGCTCATTCCATTATTTAGGACCAACAACCGAAAAAGCTCGATCTCCTCTGAGTTTTTGTTTAGTTTCTTTGTCAGGACTAACTCACAGAATGGCTTTGAAGCATTTAATTTCATATTATTAATCAACATTTAGAAAAACATGATTTGTGTGTTGTACTGAGGGTGCCTTTCCACCCATCTGACTATAGCGGTATCTCCTTTCAACTCTCAAAGACATCTGAAAAGTAACCTAATGATATAGCTACACAATACAAGCATAAAGCATAATTAGCCACTTAAACAACTTATATAATTGTATACCATTTCCGCCAACGCCTTCAGGGAATGGGAATCAAATTTTTTTTTCAGAAATAAGTCACCCACTTGTTTTCACTTTTTCCACTTTGACAAATAGCTTTCATATAAAACAACATCTGTGCTTTTGCATCGGTCCAAGTCCTTCCTTCCTCTAGATTTTTTTTCATTTTTGGGTAAATTCGCAGCAGAAGTCCCGTCCGTCCCCGAGGCGTAAGAGGCTTAAGGAAGCGACTAATCGTGCGGCAGCCGCTGGCGAGGTGAACCGTGCGTGGAGATGCGCACAGGGTGTTCTCCGAGCGGAAAGATAATGGGCAGAGCTGCGACCGCACATGGCTACCTACTGTACGTCAGTGCGATTGGATACGGCTGAGTGACGCTCTCTGCTTCACTTCCTTGCGGCTCCTGAAAAAAAAAAACAGGTTGACAAAGTGCACGGGGTGTGTATGTATAAGCGAGAAACTGGCTTCAACGGAAGGCGGGAAAAGTGGTGGTAAAGACGTGCGTGTCCGTTGATAAATACTCACATTTGTTAATTGTCGTGCAGATGTGTGGGATCTGAGTATAATTGGATTCAGTTGTGTAATGTGTTGAAGGTATTTGGTTAACGTGAGATGCCACTGTGGTTAGCGTTTGTATATCACAGCAAGAAAAGGTACTGGATTTGATTCCACCTCCAGGTCAAGTAAACTCGGTGTGGAGTTTACATGTTCTCCCCATGTCTAGTTTGGAGAGCATTGGCCTTTTCAGCCTGAAGGTCTTGGGTTCGAGCCCACCACAAGACTTAACCTCTGGGAACACCAGGTGCTAAAGTGAGGCAGCTGCAGCTGTAAAGTGCGCTTGTGACAGTGGGTGAAGCACGACACTTCACCCACGTTGCCTAGAATGAGTCTGGTTGGTGGTGGTTAGAGGGGCCGATGGCACATACTTGTTGCTTCTCTTCTGTCAGTGCGCCCTTGGGCAGCTGTGGCTACAGTAGTAGTTTATCACTGCTATGTATGGAGTGAATGAATGATGAAATGTGAAGCGTCTTTGAGTGTCAAACTCTGTAATTTGACAATGGCTTTTGTCTTAGATCAGACTCAAAATGTATTCACTAACTTTTGACGATCCTTGACCTTATGAAATGGGATGAAAACCAGCTGCCACTCTGCCCTTTCTGGAGCCAGTTTGACCTCCCAGTTTGACCCCCCTTCATGCCTTCATAGACCTCTAGTTGTTTTTACTTCAGAACCAGCATGTCAAGTTAAACGACAATAAATGAAATGAAATCGATAATAACAACAGTGTGTCGCAGTACACACTTAACTACTTCCAGCCAGCCGCTACAGCCGCAATATAAGGTGTCTCCTTCTGAACTTATTTTTTCTGCTTAGTTCAGCGAGTCGGTGTAATGACTTTTTGATTATGTTTGATTGTTTTGGCACATCACATATATCGTAGGTACAAGGCTATTGGAAAATCAATAAAGCTGAAAACAATTGCACTTGTCTCCGACCCCCAATTAAACGAAATGAGTCCAGAAAGCGCTTTGCTACAGACATCGTGGAACTGATTGCCATGACGATGAAAGCAATATCCCCAGTGTTTACTATATGTTAGGATTAGGAGGCCGCTTCATGGCAGTTTTCCTTATTGAAATTCTCCTTGAAAGCGAGCCGTAATTAGTGTTTTATCAGTAGTCTGCTTTTCTCCTCTATAGTATCACCCACAATTCACCCTTCACAACACCTCTATTTCATTTACAAAGTACATTTTCTCTTTCTACTGCCCCCCGGTTGAAGAGAAACAGAATCTGCTCTAGCATATGCTATAGTAAACTGCTTCTCTACTTTCAAGGTACTTTATTGACACTATTACAGGAACCACACCTATTCAATGCTAAATAACTAAATTCATGAATGTATTTTAATTATGTTCATTCGGTGGGAGTCTACAAGTTTTTAATTCATTCCCACTCCATTTTGAGCAAAGTCAGCAACACAACAATGAACAAAATTGTTTTATAAACGAGTGTAAATATTGTAAATACTCATGAATGTATCATTTCTGCTCCAATGAATAAACCAATCAAGGTAATGGCATGAATGAAATGTGTGGTGAATTGGAATTAGCTGAAAAATCATCCGAGACTAAAAGAATATTATTCCATCAGCAACTTTTATGGAGATTTTACAACACTTATGGACATTGGTCAACTCCCTACGAACCGATACTCATGCGTTCTATATGCGTTTGTTTCTCTGATCTATGTTGGCAATTTCAATGGTTTTGTTGTGATTTCAATCCATCCCATCAAGTTTGCGACAAGCATCAACCGTTTTATCCCAACGTTTGGAACCTTCTGTTTAGCAGCTTTTAACTAGCTGCTATTTTGCAAAGGTAAAGGAGCACTTTATTAATCCCCGTAGGGCAATTCATTCTCTGCATTTGACCCGTCCTGATGCCGCTAAGGCTTACATCAGGAGCAGTGGTCGCCGTAGTAACAGCGCCCGGGAACCCATCTCCAGATGTTGATGCTCGGCTTGGTCAGGGCTATCAGAGCTGGAGGACTAAAAAAATGCATCACATTTTTAGGAGAATCCATGTTTTTGACCATGTGATTCTGTACTATAATGCAAAGTAATTATTATCTAATAAAATATATCCCCTAGGCATATGCATCCCCATTATCATTGGTTGGATCATATTTAGACCAATAGACCAAAGAATCAAACCATTCGATTACGGGAAATGCAGTAATAACAAACACTGAGGGACCATAAGTCCATAGGGAGCAGAAGACTAATGTCCATAAATGTGAACAAGTCCTTTTCAAAAGAAGGAAAGACCATTTTGATATCAAATTCTCAAAGTGAAATTGTTGAGATCAATTAGTCTGACCTCAATCAATGTTGTTTACAGAAAAAAGCCCAAGTAATTCCTTAAGTACACACAAACAAAATCACGTTCACACATCTAGTCGTTACATGCAGGGACAAGTTTCCATGAGATGTGTAAATGTTGACCTCTACATGTGTAATTTGGATAAATCAATGGCACTGATATCTGCTTCAAGCACAAAACAACAAATGGTGCATCACTGCTCCACTGCACGTCTACAAGTCTCCACTGATAGTGAGCCTGGATTTCTGCGTCCCACTTTTACAGCCTGCTTATTTTGAGCATTTGTTAGTGGGATTGAAGAGGTGCTGGGGGGGACCGCTTGTGCTGGCGTTCTATGGAAACTTAGCGCTAGCTGTAAACACATCCTGCTCTGTGATGTATAGACACAGGCTGGATCCATAAGGGCTGGCTGCAGACCAAGGACATTTGAAATATGGAGGTGAAGCGTCTCAAGTTCAGCCAAAGCAGAACGGCCATTTTCCATCTGGGGCGGAAAAATAACTGGGGAAACTTTGAAAGAAAAAGCGGAAACCTCAAATTTAAAGATTTTCATAGCAGGAAGAGGCGTAAACAAGGCGAGTGTCGACAAAACCACTACAACCAACAACATGCTGATCCAAACGAGAAAGACGGCTCCTTGTTTCACTTTAGGGCAAATTGCAAACGGCTAAAATTTTCTTAGTTCTTTGCAAAGAAAAGAGGGACTAAAGATGAGTAACTTGGTAGTATCTATATTTGAGTGTGTATTTTGAAGATAGAACAAGCAAGTATCTTTCCTCCTTGCTCTCATTATTTTCTCGTTCTGAAAGAGACATCACCTTTTTCATGATTTACACAAACTGTCAAAATGTGCAAAAAATCAGGTTTGACTAAGACTTTTGTGAACACTACTTAATACTGGCATTTATATATTTCACGTTTTTGCTCTGAATTTTTATTTCTACTGGAAAAATGGTTTTAGGTTAGAACACTTTCAGAATCACTGCGTACTTCATCAATCAATTGTGACTTGCTGTTAACGCTGGTTCAGCCACGGTTTATCCTTCGATGATGAATGGACACTACAACTTCTGCTTAAATATATAAAAAGGTTTAATATATAAAAGACAGAATACAGGTTACAGGATACAGACAAATGTGGCAGACTGGTTGCTCCAGTCTGGGCCCTCTCCCTGGCAAACCCAAAGCAAAAGACCCCGCTTCAGAAACAGACTATCGGTGATAAGCACACAGTCCCATGACATGATAATTGAAGACATATGTCCCAACATCCTTAGGTGAAGACAATACCTTCTTTCTCCAAGACACACAGTAGCCCCTCTCAAAGTAAGCCTGAGGCTACTCTAAACAGATGTTTTCTGCGCTCTTCTTAATTTAACTTCCTGTGTTTCATGGCTGGGGGATGATTTCACACATTCTTGCACTCACCAGACTAGCTACTAGATCCATACTAGACTAACCGTTACATTTATTAATATGATAATAACACAATAACATACTCCATTGACACTTGCGATGACATAAAAGATATCCAAAATCATATCTCAATCAGTTGGCAAGAAAAATAGCAAGCACCATGTTCAAATACAAGTTAAATAGATCTGTGTTTTGCGCTGCATTGTATGCCATTATGGATTAGCGATCAGAAGTACAATTTAAATCATTTGAACAATCTGTTTGATGCACCTGCTCACTGCGTCGAGCTAATCTCACTGTTAAGATAGGATGTTCCTTTATTCGTCTCACAGAGGAGAAATTTCAGTGTCATTGTTGCACATTACAGCAAAGAAAGAAATAAGAAATAAGACTCAGATTGCACACATCACATTGTCTATTATTTAAGATAATACACAAAATAAGATTAAATAAATAATTGCACTTGGTTCAGGTGCATTTATGTACTACATATAAAACATTTTCTTGGCTGACTAAGAAATGGCTTCTGAAAAAACAAGTTTGCACGCACGCGTGAGTGAGTGAGTGAGTGAGTGAGTGTAATATTCTAGTAGAAGTTGGGGAGCTTTATTTATTGTTTTTAAACTTAATGTTTTGTGAATGATGTTATTTAAAGCGTGTAAATGTAAGACACAGTCATGTATCCATCTACATTGTAATCAGTTTAAATGAACATAACACCAGCCTGCCCAGGGACTACAGGTGGAAATTAGCATCTCTGCTATAACCTGGTACATCTCTCCTTTTGTGTTAATGCTTAACTGTACACTGTCCCTGTTCAAATCAAAGTACATAAAATACAATACAGATGTGTATATTGCTCTTAAGCAGCGGAGAATATGAGCAGAATAAGCATCAGTAATAATATCCATGTGGCCAAAGAACTAAAAAAGTTATTGTTATGATTCTCAAATCATTAAAACAAGGATTTCTATTGAGGCCTTTGCAAAAAATGTGTTGGTTAAAGATTTGTTGTCTATTCAGATATTATGGTCCCAGCTGGATTCGTCTGCATATCTGGCAACCTGAGTCAGGGAGAGTGGGAGAGGCTGCGGTACCACTTTTGGCCAGATTTTTTCATACAGCTCCTTTAAATGTACCGAGTTTAAAAAACAGTAAGACGTGATTTACTTTCACACTCTGTTAAGTTAAAAACTGCAGCATTAGTTTGAAGCCACGTCACAAACTAAGCCATGACAACAGCCAAAAAATAACCATAAAAAGTTCCCAGCAGATGCAAAAGAATATAAAACTGTAGATAATTCTTTGAGTACCTCTTGGCTGTAGATAGATTTTTTATAATTATGTTGTGAAAATGGCGGCTATTGATAAATGGGGGAGGGCTTGTTCGTTATCTGGAGCCAAATGGGATCAAATCTGCATCTCACGCTGAAATATCCCTCTTTAAAACCGCCATTAACCATCAGCGCAGATGCTAGTGCCGCGATGGAGACTTTAGATCAAAATGATGAAGGCGCTTGTATCCATTTCATTTCACTGTACGTTTAGGGTGCACCCATCAGTCTCCCTATGTTTGATCTCGGTTTGGCCTTTGCTTCTGGAAGAGAAAGCCAAACCTTTTTTACTCTCAACTGGATCCCGCAAGGACAGACATCATTTTGATAATGGACAACTTTTGGCGGACGCAATCAGCCGTCTTGATTACATTTTTGTTGTTGGAAAATTAATAGTTACTTAATGTAACTTAAGTTCTACGAATAGGTGCGTAGTCCCTTAGGACTTCGCTAGTGGGATATCACTCGTGACCCCCAGGTCACGCGCCAGAGAGATCAAAATAATTTGTCCCAATCACCAGCCACCTTCCTCTCTAAATGCCCCTGCACAAGGCCGAACCCCCTCTTGAACTCTGCCAAGCCGGGCTGGCCTGATGGGCTCGTAGCTAAGGGACTACGCACCTATTCGTAGAACTTAAGTTACATTAAGTAACTATTAATTCTACGTCATGGTGCTACGTCCCTTAGGACTTCGCTAGTGGGACACAACGCGGAGGCCGTAGGAAATGTACTCCCACCAGGCCATCGAAAGGTGATTGGAGCTCCACCCGAGAAAGACCCTCACAACGTGAGAGGGCTCAGGGCAGAAGAAACAAGCGTGTTACGGGGCCACTCCTACCAAGGATACCCCCACGTAACACAAGCCGTAGGTCATCCGTAGTCACAGGACGCCTCTCCCAAAAGCTCCTGACGTGGACTACCAGACCTACCAAACACACAAAAATGTACCGCACCTGTAGGATGCCTCTCCCAAGAGCTCCTGCACCAGGGCGGAACAGACCGAAGGCCCCCTCAGGGGAGGGACCCAACGGTCTAACTCAGACCGCTGCACTCAGCACGGAATGGGCCACCGACCGGTCCGACACATCCGAAAAAGATAAGACCGGACGAAAGAGGAGGACGACGCCCACGAAGCCGCACGGCAGACGTCCTCGACCGACGCCCCCCTGAGAAGGGCCGTAGAGGCCGCCATCCCACGCGTGGAATGCGACCTGAAACCCACCGGGGGGGCCAGACCCTGCGTCTGATACGCCCGCTGCACAGCCGTGGCGACCCAATGCGCCAGCCGCTGAGCTGACAGCGGGGCGCCCCTGTTCTTGGGGCCCAGACACACAAACAGCTGATCACCTGACCTGAATGACGACGTCATGGTCAGGTAATGCCTCAGCATTCTGACCGGACACAGAAGGTGCTGCCGCTCCTCCTCGGGGGAGGCATGCGGCGGCGGATGAAAAGCCCTAATCCTGATGACCCTCGACCTAAAGGCCGACGTGATGACCTTGGGGAGAAAGGCCGGATTGGGCCACAATTCCACCATGCCGTCGTCCTCTCCAAAGGACAGGCAAGACGCATGGACAGAGAGCGCACACAAATCGCCCGCCCTCTTAGCAGACGCCAACGCCAGCAAGAGGGCCGTCTTAAAAGCGATACACTCGGGACTCGCCTCCGACGCCGGTTCAAAAGGCGGACCCGACAGCCCCCTAAGGACCACCCTGAGGTCCCAAATCGGGGGCGTTCTCTGGATGGGGGGCCTCCTCCTGCGCGCCCCCCGCAGAAAACGTTTAATCAACGGATGAGAACGGGCTGTGAACCCCCCGAATCCGTCGTGACCCGAAGTAATGGCTGCCGCGAACACCGCCAAGGTAGTGACAGCCCTCCCCTTGTCAAAGAGCTCCTGTAGGAATCCCAGGACCCCCTCCAGCGGGCAACACCTGGGATCCCAGGAACGGGAATCGCACCAGACACTGAATAGCCTCCACCTCGTGGCGTAGGCCCTCACAGTGGACGGTGCCCTCGCTCCCTGAATGGTCTCCACCACCGCAGGGGGAAGACCCAGGTCTACGAGGCTCCGCCTCTCAGCCTCCAAGCCCAGAGCCTGCGGCCGATTATCGGGCGTGAAAACAGGGCTCCTGCCCCCTGGACTAGAGCCCCCGGCTCGTCCGGGAGGGCCCAGGGCTCCATCACCGCCATGCCCCTCAGGAAGGGGAACCACCGGGCATGCGGACTGTCCGGAGCCACCAGAATCACCGATCTCCTCTCCTGTTCGATCCTCCGCAGCAGGACCGGCAGGAGACGCACCGGTGGGAAAGCATACAACAGGCCGCCTGGCCATGGGTAATGAGCCAGAGCGTCCACGCCTAAAGGCGGCTCGTCCGCGGCCCTTAAGGCGAACCAGGACGGGCACTGTGCGTTCTCTGCACTGGCGAAAAGGTCGACCACTGGACGGCCGAACCTTCGCCAAACCTCCGCAGCTACCCGTGGGGCCAGGCCCCACTCGTCCTGGAGTGGGCCCCCCCTGGACATCCTGTCGGCTCCCACGTTCCGGACCCCCGGGACGTGGCGCGCCCTGAGAGACAGGAGGTGAAGCGCCGCCCACAGCAGCGTCACCGTCGCCATGCGATGGAGAGCGGGGGACCTGGTGCCCCCCTGCCTGTTCAGATAGGAGACCACTGTGGTGTTGTCTGAGCGCACCATCACGTGTCTCCCCTGCAGCTGAGGAGCAAAGTGCAGCAGTACCCTGTGCACTGCCTCCATCTCCAGCAGGTTGATGTGACGGGCTGAGTCCGACCAGCAGCCTCCTACAGAGCTCTGGCCGAGGACCCCGCCCCATCCTTCGAGCGACGCGTCCGTGAACACCTCGACGTGAGACACGGCGCAGGCCAGAGTCACTCCGTCCCGCAAAAGACCCGGAGTGAGCCAGAACCTGATGTCCGCTGCTGCCAGTTGGGGAACCCAGATTAGCCTCCCCCCGTCCCGGGAGGGGTGAAGCCTGAGGCGCGAGAACCACCTCTGAAAATTTCTCATGTGGAGCAGGCCTAGCCGCACCACAGCATGAGCCGCCGCCATCATTCCCAGCAGGGACCTGAGGCGCCGAGCGGGGACTCTGGGGCCCGCCAGAGCCTCCCGGGCCAGACGGGTAATATTCATCCGTCTGTCCACGGACAATGCAGCACGGAATGTCACCGAGTCTAGCTGCAGGCCGAGATAAATCATGCGTTGGGCTGGCTGCAGCTTGCTCTTCTCCCTGTTCACCACAAAGCCCAGACGCTGTATGTGGGACAGGACCCAGTGCGTGTGGCTCACGGCCACTTCTCTGGATGAGGCGAGTATTAACCAATCGTCTATGTAGGTTAATATTCTTACCCCCGCGCGTCTGATGGGCTCCAGAGCTGCTTCCACACATTTCGAAAAAGTCCGAGGCGCGAGTGCGTACCCGAAGGGTAGACGGCAGTACTCGTAATTCCTCTCTCCCACTGCGAAGCGCAGAAACCTTCTGTGTTCTGGGACTATGGGCACGTGGAAGTACGCATCTGTCAGGTCTATGGATGTCATCCAGTCTCCTTCCCTGACACACTCGAGGAGCTGCCTTGTGGACAGCATCCGAAACTGCCGTTTGGAAATGCACTCGTTTAACACGCGCAGATCCAGAATGGGACGCACCCCGCCTGATTTCTTTGGCACTAAGAAGTAGAGCCCTGCACTTGAGCCCTTGGCCCGAGGGCCCCGACGGCCCGACAGCCCGAGGGCCGGGCTTCGGGCTGATGACCGCATAATGACCTCGGACACGGGCCGGGCTCGGGCTCTTCATTTTCAGAGCGGCAGAATAGATTTACGAGCGCACCCACTGAATATAGCGTTCTATCACGCTGTAGTGTTTGTTGTTCTGTGTAGTGTTGTCATTGACGGCACATAGCGTTACTTACAGGTGTGTTGCAGCATCGGGGGCATCATACAGCTGCGGCCGTTCACTCTGCACCACTCCGCACACACAGAACTCATTGCAACACATCACTACCATGTATAACTCCGCCCTCTAGCTAAGTCTGCGTTCATATCAGTGCGCGGCACTATATACTACGCTAAAACATTGTTATGGGAGGTTACAAAAAAAAATAAAGGCGGGCTTGATGCGGGTTTCGGGCCTGAAAATTCAGAAACCATATCGGGCCGGGCCGGGCTGGGGCGCCACGCCCTCGGGCCAGGGCCGGGCTCGGGCCCAGATAATAGGCCCGTGCAGGGCTCTACTAAGAAGTAAGGGGAGTACAGCCCCCTGGTGGCGTCCTGCGGGTCTACCTCCACTGCTGCGCCTCGACTCAGCAGAGAGGAGACCTCCGCCTGCAGTGCCTCTATTGATCCCCGTACCTGAGAGAGTACTGCCCGTACGCCTCGGAATGGTGGTGGCTTTCGGAAAAATTGCAGTGCGTAACCCCTGCGCAAAGTTTTCTCCAGCCAAATATCTGTCAGTAGGCCCTGCTCCCTCCAGATGCTGTAGAAGTCTGTGAGGGGCGGAACGGGAGTTTGAACACAAGACGTCACGGCCCCGCCCTCTCCTGGTGTTCCTAGCAGGGAGGGGGGGTGGCTGAAAGGGCCGGGGGGGCCCCTGCGTCACACCGTGAGCGCCGGGGGCGGTCACGTGTTCTGCAGGCCCGACGTCATAAGTACGGGACTGCTCACCACACGTGACTCGGCTGCTGTGCCCCCCCCTGGCTCTTGCCTCATGGAGGGGGGGGCGAGCCCCTGGAGTGGGAAACCCCGTGTTAGCCTTGTAGCTCTGCTCACCACACGTGACACGGCTGCTGTGCCCCCCCTTGGCTCTTGCCTCATGGAGGGGGGGACGAGCCCCTGGAGTGGGAAACCCCGTGTTAGCCTTGTAGCTCAGAGATGCTAACACGCGTTCGGCTGGAGCACACACATTATCACTTACCAGATCCCTCCGCCTGCCCTCTCTCCGGGAGGGCAAAACATGAACCCGTGAATCGGAGCCCGTGGCCCGCATAGCACGCTGCACGCCCTTCTCTGGGGGCTGCAGGCCTAGCGGAGCCACGTTATATGCTCGAGAAGTAACACAATCAGAATTCAAATCATTTGACATGTTACATACCCCCAAATGAGACTCAGACAGCGAGTACTGATGAAATGCCGCACGGCTTTTATTGAAAGAATTCTTCCCACCCCGACCTCCTCTGCCATAGGGAGGTCGTCGGTGGGTGCGTTGGTCCCGCGAGCCTCCCGTGTGCCTGTCTGGGCCCGGGGGCCTCGTCGCTGGGGAACGATGAACCACGGAGCGTGGATATGGTCCGGGGCGCCTGCCGGGCGAGCGCTCCCTGCCTCTGTCACGGCTCCGCGCTGGTGGGCGGGCCCGCCTCTTAGCCAGATGCTGGGCTAAGCTAGCAGAGTCCTTGGCTGCGGTGTCCAGCCTAGTCATCAAGGTCTGCATCTCCGGACCGAAGAGCGACGTTTGGGAGATGGGCAGGTCCAGCAGCTGCCTCTTCTCCGCCTCTCTAATGTTTGCCAGCCCCAGCCAGAGGTGTCGGGCCCCGACTTGTGCTGCTGCCATCGTGCGGCCGCCATCGACAGCTAGCGCCTGGCACATGCGCAGGACCGCCGCTGAAGTGGTCCTCGCCTGGGATAAGGTGTCTCCACTGAGCGCCTGGCCAGAGGAGAGCGACCTATCCAGGGCCCCGGTGATGAAGGCCATGTTGTTAGCCACAGCGACGACCTGAGCCGCGTTGGCGTAACATCTATCGTGCATAGCCAAAGACATCCTGTCCCGCTCAGAGGGAAGGAGAGGTCTGGTGCCGGGCCACACGGATGCGGAGGGGTGCAGGGCCGCTAGAACCGAGTCCTCGATGTCCGGGACTCCGCTGGTCCAGGACCAGTCCTGCACGTTACAGTACATGCCGTACCCCAAAGCGGGCCTCTTGGCCGCTAGGGGCTTTGGCCACTCACGTGTCGCGTAATGGACGATCGGGTCCATCCGCGGGCACAAGGTGGGCTGCGCCCTCCTCCTCCCTCGAGTGGTGGCGTAACCAGAGGTGAAGTCCTCCACCCTCTGGTTCGGCTGCGGTGGCAGGGGGGCATCCATGATGGCCGCCGCCGTGGAATAGAGCCCAGGCATGTGGTCCAGCGGGAAGCGGTCCGGCTCCGGGTTGGACACCACCTCGTCCAGCGTGAGGAGAGAGCCGACCTCCGAAACCTCTCCGTCCTCACAGTCACCCCACTCCGCGGGCACGGGTGGAAGGTCGAGAGGGGCCCAGTCAATCACAGACTCCTCGTCCTGAGAGGAGTCCGGACGGGGCGCTGTAGCGGCGAAGAACGCGCGCCTGCGTTCACTCTCCTCCCTGGGGAGAGCGAGACACGAGGCGCAGGTGGCGCTCAACGCCGCATGGCCCAAACCCAGGCACACGAAGCAGCTGGAGTGCTGGTCCTTGCGCTGGAGCTTGGCCCGACAAGTCGAGCAACGACGACGTCCGACGCCGGATGGCGAAGGGGAACTCGGACGAGCATCAGAAGACATCTTTCCTCAGGTAAGTTGAACGTAGATCTCAATCGGCGCCAGAGTGAAAGAGGGGGTTCGGCCTTGTGCAGGGGCATTTATAGAGGAAGGTGGCTGGTGATTGGAGCAAATTATTTTGATCTCTCTGGCTCGCGTGACCTGGGGGTCACGAGTGATATCCCACTAGCGAAGTCCTAAGGGACGTAGCACCATGACGTAGAATCACAATATTTGACATGTAAACATAACCCACAAATCAAGACTCAGAAAAGTAATGAAGAAAAAGCCGTCGGCCTTTATTGAAGGAAACACATTTTCCCCCTGGCCTCCTCTACCATAGGAGGTCGGTGGTGGGTGCGTTGCTCCCGCGAGCCACCCATGGTTCTGTCTGGACCCGGGGGCCGGTCGTCGAGGGGGGACGATGGATAACAGAGTGCGGATACGGGTCAGGATGCCTCCCGGGGCCAACGCTCTCTGCCTCTGTCCCGGCTCCGTAATAGGCTTGGGCCTCGCGCCGCGGGCTAGGTCGGGGCTAAGCCTAGTCCGAGTCTTCAGCTGCAGACTCCAGTCTCGCCATCCCCCCCCCCCCCGCCCCCAGGCCTGCCATGTCCGGGCCGAAGAGGGACATCTGAGAGGTGGGCAGTCCAGGGGCAGCTGCCTCCTCTCCCGCCTCCCGATATTAGCCAGCCCAAGCCAAAGGGGCCTGCCCGACTTGGGGCTGCTGCCATGGAGGGCGGCCACCATCCACAGCTAGCGTCTGGCACATGCGCAGAGCTCACAGCCAACCCTCCCCACACCGCCGCCGAGGTGGTCCTCGCCTGTGACAAGGAGGTCTCCACTGAGCGCCTGGTTCAGAAGAGAGCAACATATCCAAGGGCCCCCTGTGGGATGAAGCCATGATTTAGCCAATGCTAGGACCTGTGCTGCCAATGGCATAACATTACCCATCGCCAAGACATCCTGTCTCGCTCGGAGGAAGGAGAGGTCTGGTGCCCGGGCACACGAATCGGATGGCTGCAGGCCATGCGGACTAAATTCCTCCGGGTGTCCTGGGCCAGCCCCCCCCCCTGGGGGGGGGGGGGGGCTGGGGGGGCCCCGCCAACATTCCCACGCTACGTCCTGGACATCGCAGGATCGCCGCCGAGGTGGTTCCTACGGCCGGTGAGCAGTAGGTCTCCACTGAGCGCCTGGCCAGAGGAGAGCGCCCTATCCAGGGCCCCCGTGATGATAGTCCATTGTTAAGCCAATGTGACGACCAGAGCCGCATTGGCCATAAATCTATCCATCCTCGTCAAGACATCCTGTCCCGCGTCGGAGACAGGATGAAGGAGAGGTCTGGTCCGGGTCCTCTGATAACGCGCCCAGTTTACCGGTCCGCGGGGCTGCTGGCTGTTGTTGCTCCGTTCGGGATTACATTTTCCTTCTCCTCTTCTATTTTTCAAAAGCTCCTGCACTTTCCAGAAACTTTCACCTCCGTGTTACCATCGCTAACTTGGCCGCGTCCTCATTTGCCGTGAGGTCAGCTACGTCCCACTGCCTTGATTCATTTACGGAGCGCTCATGTGGCTAGCCACGGCACGTTCAAGGCCCACTCGTGATTATATTACTTTTTATAAATACAATTACATTCGAATTATTATATATCTATAGATATATACAACAGATTTTACTGTATTTTACTATATATTTTTTTATAATTAACCATTTCATTGTGTGTATTATAATATATATATATATATATTTTTTTCAGACCAATTTCATTTGACGGAAATCCGTCACTTAGACGGAACTCTTTAAAGGACAACTCACCCTCAAATCCACTTTTTTTTGCTGATAAACGGTATAAATGAGTGTCCAATAGTGTTGTCTACATATCCTGGTCATAATCTTGTCACTTTGGTGCAAATTAGTTGAAAGTTAGACTTTCTGCCTAAAACCGTCTGTGAGGCGCCATCTGCTGGCGACCTGTATTACTACATTTACTTACTTACTTACTACTTACTTACTTACAATTGAATTTTGAATCTGGCGCCAACACTGGCACAGAAGTTGGACCTGACGTCTGCAAGTTGGACCTGACGTCAGCAGCCCCCCGCCCAGAGCAATGTAAACGGCCCAGTCTCGTTCACGCCCCCTTTAGTCCTCCAGGCTACGCCCATTTAGAGGAAGATTTGAACAGGAAATGTGAGTGACGTAAGCTCCGAGGAGCGGGGGTGAGAACCACTTTAATCCCTGCAATATTTACATTTCAACATTTACATATTAAAAGCCACATTCACCTCATCACCTCCTTGTGACCTCTGCTATAGAGATAAGAAACCCAAAACCAAATATCTTTTGAATCTGAGAAAAAACAAAATCATAAAAACAAAATAAAATTCACAAATACGCCAAGCTAAAATACATCTGAGGTCTAGGACTTTTCCAACAAAATCTTTCCAATTAAACAGATTCTATGCTACTGGGCTTCTGGCTTTGAACCTTTTCAATCAAAATCAGCTGAATGTTATTTCTGAAAATTGGCAGCGGTATATGTCTGAGACATGTTCGTGAATGTGTGCTGTAAGCTGTGCGAAAACGACTCAAACACGAACCAATCAAAGCGGTAGAAAATTGAGAAGCCGTGTCCACTTTGAAAATATATAAATGTACAAGGACAAAAATGAGGCCGGTCTGCAAATTGAACAGGACTCCTGACTCTGCAATGCCCTGCTCTTTATGTGTCTGTTTTCAGCTGACGAAGCACAGGCGGCTGCTTAAATACCATCTCATATCATTATCACTGAGGCCAAAGACGCTCCACAATAAAACATGCCACATTGAGTTATCCCACCTTTTGATATTTACGCACACAGCCATTACTTTGGGTGTTAATTAGTGGTGACAGGGACGAATACAGGAGCAGGGAAAAGAGTTGTGAAGCTTTGTGTAACTAATTAGTCTTTGATTAAATCATCTTCTATAAAAAAGGCAAGAATGAGAGTGAGTCAAGTTGGTGTGCACATTTTAGAGAGAATATTTTCTTAAAAACAGCATTATCTTCATCAACTTAAAAAAAACAATAGCATCAAATACATATAAGCAAAGCTGCAGAAAAATGTGATTAGAATGTTTAGTGATTTCTTTCAGTGATTAGACATTACTATCACATTAAATCATTTGCACAATGTCTTTGGTTGGGCTATGTGGTAAAAACGTTTCACGCCAACCAAACTGTTTAAGAAAAAATCTCAATATTCCATCTCGACACATCAGAAATCAGATCAGTGTATAGTGCCTTTTCTGAAAACACCAGAAATACTGCAGAGGCCACGAGAAGCAGATTATACATGACCCTGACCACAATTTCACCATTTTGACGTTTCCCACTCATTAAAAGTGTTCTAAAGTAGTGAGACAGGTAATGTAAGAAATGTAGTTTATTGCCCAGCCCAATTACTGATGCAATGCTTTCACTTCCTGTGTTCTACTCAGAAAAGAGCAGAGGGCACACCCTGGACCTGCTTATCACGAAAGGGGTGAATATTTCAAAAGTTAATGTAGTTGATGTTGCTCTGTCGGATCATTTCTGTGTATTTTTTAACATGTGTTTTGCTACCAGACCACCCGCTAAATATGAAATTGTTAGAAGTAGACACTTAAATGAAAACACGGGTGAACTATTTATGGGAATGATCCATTTTGAGAACACATCATGTTCTACTGTAGAAGAACTGTTTAACTCTGTCACCTCTAGTGTGTTGAATGTTCTGGACGCCATTGCCCCTGTGAAGGTAAAAATGGTCACAAATAAGCAAAAAGCCCCATGGATAAAAGCAGGCCCGGTCAGGGCACAGAAGCAAGAGTGCCGGAGAGCAGAGAGAAAGTGGAGAAAGTCCAACCTCCAGGGTGATTATAAACTCTTAAAAGAGAAGTTGTGTGAGTTTAACAGAGTACTACGTAGAACAAGAGAATTATACTTTTCTGAAACTATTGAAGGCTGCAGCAACAATCTGCGTGTTCTATTTTCAACAATCAATAGATTAACGAACCCCCCTGTTGAGTTGCCATTAGAACACTACTCCAAATCCAGGTGTAATGAGTTTGCACAGTTCTTCAGAGACAAGGTTCAGGGTATCAGAAATGCCATCACCTCTACAACACAAGTAACAATGCAACATCCAGTGAGGCTTTGTGAGCTAGCTCAATTTGCACCTGTCAATGATGAAACTGTTAAAAAGATAATCACAGGTCTTAGTTCCTCTACCTGCAGTCTGGATGTACTACCTCCTAGATTTCTGAAGTCTGTTATGTGTAGTCTATTACCCTCATTGACACAAATAGTAAACATGTCTTTTTTATCTGGAACATTTCCAATGGCCCTGAAAAAGGCAGTCATCAGGCCCCTCCTAAAAAAGAGCAGTTTGGATGCTGCGGTACTTGAAAATTACCGTCCCATCTCAAATCTGCCTTTCATGGGAAAAATTCTTGAAAAAGTTGCCTACCAACAACTTACTGAATTTTTAATATCTAATGACTCATTTGACATGTTCCAGTCTGGCTTTAGACCACACTGAGACCGCTCTAGTCAAGGTAACAAATGATATTCGGCTTAACACTGATGCAGGAAAAGTCTCTGTTTTAGTCATGTTAGATCTGAGTGCCGCTTTCGACACCGTTGACCATGAGATTCTCATGCAGAGACTGGAGGACTGGGTTGGTGTTGCTGGTACCGCCCTAAGCTGGTTTAGGTCCTATCTAGAAGAAAGGAAGTATTGTGTGGAGATTGGAGACTATGTCTCAGATAATATGGCCCTGACCTGCGGAGTGCCACAGGGGTCGATTCTGGGACCTCTCCTGTTCAATATTTACATGCTGCCATTAGGTCAGTTAATTCCTACCACAATTACGCTGATGACACTCAGATCTATGTCTCACTGACTGCAGGAGAACATGGACCAGTGGACTCACTCCTTCACTGTATCCAGCGGATCAGTGAGTGGATGCAATACAATTGTCTCCAGCTAAATGCAGACAAAACCGAAATAATTGTCTTTGGTCCCGAGAAACAAAGAGAAACCGTCATTTATCACCTTCAGTCTCTCTCCCTAAGGCCTTTAAATAAGGTCAGAAATCTGGGAGTAATAATGGACTCTGACTTAAACTTCAATAGCCACATTGGATCGGTAACATCAGCAGCTTTTTATCATCTGAAAAATATTGCCAAAATTAAAAATATTGTGTCCAAAGCAGACTTGGAGATTCTTATCCATTCTTTTGTTTCCAGTAGGCTGGATTACTGCAATGGCCTGCTCACAGGTATCTCCAAACATGCAGTAAAACAGCTGCAGTACATTCAAAATGCTGCAGCCCGAGTCCTGACTAGAACCAGGAAGTACGACCACATTAGTCCGGTCCTCAGGTCTCTGCACTGGCTTCCCGTGGCCCAGAGGATAGACTTTAAAGCAGCTCTCCTGGTGTACAAGTCTCTCCATGGCCTTGCACCAAAGTACATCCATGATATGCTAGTCCCATATGAACCAGCCCGGACTCTGAGGAGCGCAGGGACGGGACTCCTGTTAGTGCCCAGAGTCAGGACTAGACAGGGGGAGGCTGCTTTTCAGATTTATGCAGCTTAAGTCTCGAACAGTCTTCCTGAGGATGTGAGACTGGCTGCCTCTCTGTCAATGTTCAAATCCATGTTAAAGACTTTTCTTTTTTCCTGTGCATACAACTAAAGAATTTTATCTTTTTAACACACCTTGTTATTTATTGTTGTAACTTTTTGTGTTTTAAACTATTTTATTGTTTTTAAATTACTTATGTGATTTTAATGCTTTTTAATTACATATGTGTTTTTAATTGTATTTTAATGGTGATGATTTGTGCATTGTGTGGTGTGGACTGTGAGGCGCTTTGTGTTGCCCTGTGCAGGAAAAGCGCCCTATAAATAAAGATTGATTGATTGATTGAAAAGATAAACGTGCCCTGCCTCTCACAATGTCAAACTGGATGAGGATAAAAGCAGAGGACCATAGACTAATGTTTACTGCAAGGGGACCATGCTGATTGTCCACCACTGGAAGAAGTTCACAGCCCGCACATGGTCCAAGGCAGGGGTCTCTGTGTGGAACGATGTGAAAGACTTGCAGCTGCAGGATTTAGAAGTAAAAAACACTACACCATGTTTTTTCCCCCATTTCCAACATGCTGGTTGGGCTCATCTTCACCCCACACCACACCACACCAGTTATGTCCAATATTACCAGTTGCTTTTATCTCTCCTCAAAATCAAGTCACAAATTCCACTCACGCACACACACACTCCTCTCTACAGACTTCATTAAACATTCACAGGGACCACTTGTAGCTTGAGCCCTGCCTTTGCGACACCACATCGTACATTAACGCTTGAGAAAAAGAATCACAAAATGAATAAACCTCATGCGAGCAATATTTTACGAGAACCCACTCGTGCGCGGCGCAGATAAAGCTCAGCGTGGCCGATAGCGCTGAAGGCTAGCCCCGATACGGCCGCATACGTTCACTGGGGCTTGTTTACTGGTGGCAGCTCTAGATAAGTCACATCTTTTTTTATCTCGTCCCGCGTTATCCAAGATTAAAGCTCAAATCCATTTTTTTTATACGGGGCAAAAAAAAAAACTGGAACTAACTAGGAGACATCTGTTCAGTTGTGCGAGCCGATGTCCGAGGCGGCGAAAGACACGGGGGCGCTGAATTATATCGTACTTCAAGCAGAGGGCGAAATTTCACATAAATTAATATCAATGGGGTCTTTCATCTGGAGCTGGCAGCACGAAGGGGAAAGCATCCTGTCCTATTAGAATACTTCCCTTTTTCAGTGCCTGAGAAATGAGGAAGAAGGAACATGAAGTTGTATGAGCTGGTGAGCGGGGATTTAGTTAATTTTTTTCAAATTGATCTAGACTCTTGTGGGGACAAACGTGTGGCGTCTGAAGTGAATACATTGAAAGGGGAAACAAAAGCAAGAAAGCTTCAATGAGAAATGAATGGGAGCAAATGGTGTTCCCTCTTTCTTCTCTGACAAAAAAACTATGCAATAAAATCCATGAGGTGGTTTTTTTCTCTCTCAAAACAGTTTGGTTCTATCAGTTCTTACATTGAATTTTCTCCTCAGCCACAGCTTTAGAATCAATCATACCGCTCAATACTTCTGACGTACAGAGGAAGCCATTACCGTTTGTTTCAGAATATAAGTCGCAGTTTGTGTCATAGTTTGGCCGAGGGTGAGACTTATACCCTGCAGACTTCTGTGTGACAACACTACATTTTCACACATAAGTGAAAAGTTTAATTTTATATTTTATGTACTGTAAAATATTTTTCAGTGTTGTATTTGTATAAAAAATGTATTTCGGTCATCAGAACCCATAAGAATGTAAATCATTTTAAAGCTTATGTTCTCATCTACATTTATATACAAGTGTACCAGGCGTCACACAAAAAAGATATAAAACAAAAAATGGCAACATCTCAATAGTCAAGAAATGTCTATTATTGTTAAATAAAATTCCCCAAAAATTGCGACTTATATACTCTTGTGCGACTTTCCTTCTTTATTATTCCTTTTTGCCTGTTGCGGCTCCGAAGTGACTTATAATCCAAAATATACAGTATTTTTTGAATGGACAAACTGACAAACAATTCAGAAAAAACTACAACTAAAAGTCAGTCCAAGCCTTAACATCATTCTTCCTTTAACTACAAATAAACTTGGGGCTATTTTGGGCAAGGTCGCGGATGTAAAGCAGCACAAGTCTTACAGAGCTGGCTTTTGGAGAGGTCCAGCTGTAAAGGAGCCTCTCGTCGGCCTCAGTCGGTCCAATCACCCTCACAGCACCTGGGACAAGGACCGCAGCTCATCAAGCCCATACGGAGCTGGACACGTGAGCAAAGAGCAGTTCAAACGCTGCTCAAAGTTTCCACCAGAGAATATGGACTACTGAAGGATTAAAATTACACGCTTTCTTAACATTTCTCAGCAAGAAAACCTACAGGCCGGAAAAACGGATCATTTCCCTGACTGATTATTCTATTTTTTGGACGCAGGACCTTCGTCACGCTAGTTTTAATTTGTATTCAAAAATTTTCATCCCAAATCCATTTCACTGGCCACAAAATTGCCGATATCCTAAACAGCCAAAACCTGTTTGTTAGACTTTTTGCTCCATTTCAGTGACGCCACTATGAACAAATTAGTTATGTATCGTGTGTATTTAAGGCTTGGCATTGCTTCTTTACAGCAAAAGAAACACAATCATATCCTGGTATGTGATTTAAAAGAATGACTTTTTAGGCAGAAAGAGTGATTTTTATATACTAAGCGAAGGGATGATATACTAAGAATATGGACAGGTAAATACATTGATAATACTTGTCAATTGTCTATCATAATACTAATATTTATTTCAATTGGCCTGATTTTTATTCTCTACAGCCCTGTTAAAGAGTCTGATGATACAATTAGAATTACTGCATGCCTATTTCGTACTGATAACTTCAAACACATGAACTAATTCACTGTAATTGCAAAGGTGTCAATCTCACCGAGGTTTCTCACTTTTTCCCACTGGGTTTTATTGAGTTGTTCCTTACTGATGCAGAAGGGACTGTTGGACAGTTAAGTGTCTAACAAGAAGGACTGTGGTGATGATCCAGGACACTTAACATTCTACAACATGTTTGACATTTAATGGACTTCAATCTCTTCCTATGGTCCAATACACGAACCATAGGACCATAATACAGTATGTTCTATATTTTTTGTGTCTTAATCGTTTAATTCTTTGATCTGTGTTGGCAATTTCATCCTCTGAGATGAAAACCTTTGTTAGATTTGAATGGGGCGACAGTGGCTCAGTGGGTAGAGTATTGGCCTTTAAGCCTGAAGGTTGTGGGTTTGAGCCCACCCCAAAGCTTTCTCCACCGACTCCCACTGATGTCTGCAATCGTGTCCTTAGGCAAGATACTTCACCCACATTGCTTAGAATGAGTCTGGTGTGTCTGTGAGTGGTTGGTGGTGGTGGGAGGGGCCGATGGAGCATACTGGTTGAATAATGACATGTGAAGTGACTTTGAGTGTCCTGAAAAGCACTAGATAAAACCAATGCATTAATATTATCATTATTAATGACCATAATTGTTATAACAAAATCATGAAACAATCAACAACGATGAACACAGAACAAAATAAACAAAACAAAGTCCCTAAACGTTAAGTCCTCACACACACAGGTCTTCACACAAACAGGTCCTCACATGGTGGCGAAAAAGTGGAATAGTTGGTCCGGCAGCCTGTGTGGCGACTCAGGCCTCAAGGGCTCAGGCTCTGGGCTCAAGGATTCAAAGTCAGACGACTCAGGGCTGTCGTCATACACGGGCTCAGGTCCCTCTGACTCCGAGCTGGAGGACACCACAGGCCTGGTGAACCTCTCTGGCCTTGTGTTTGAGGCCAGACTGAGGGCCTTCAGCCGCAGCACCCTGTCTTCAAACTGCCTTTCCCGGCTGGGAAGGGCAACATAGAACTTTGCGGCTGTGGCCGGGTCATGGCACATGGCCCTGGCCACCCTCCGCCGCTCCTTCTTGGAGAGCTGGTTATTGGCCATACAAACAGAACACATGAATAAACATCAAAAAACAGAATTCAACTCTGCAGTCAAATTCCCGCATGAATCAAGATATTACCTGTGTGGCCACGCTGCTCCGGATCTTATTTAAGGTGACGGTACCCTTCAGTCCGGCTGCTGCCCATGCTTGGGCGATGAATGAGGATGGCTGCTTTAGCTGGGCCCCAGCTTGGGTGTGGAACACCCATGTGGCCCCTTCGCACTCATCGCCACAGAAGGAACCAGTAGCCAGGAGGCGGAGCCAGTCGAACTCCTGGCTGTCCAGGACGATGGCAGCCTGCCCGAAAGACTTGGTAGTCTTATGGTCGCCCACCTTGGGGGAAGCAAAGACAAAAATCTGTTGGGAGACCTGTGTGTGAGGACCCGTGTGCTTATGAGGAGCCGTGTGTTTATGAGGACCCGCGTTTAGGAGGACCCGCATTTATGAGGACCCGCGTTTATGAGGACCTTAACACAATCATATCTAATCTAATATAGATCTAATATAATTCACAACCTTTCTAATTACTTTCTGAATGGTACATAAAGAGTTAATAGAATACTATATGACTGACCAACACTTGGAACCTTGTCCCGGAATTCCAGGAGTCTGCATTTGCCACCGACTCCTTGGTTAAGTTTGTGAAAACCACCGAGCGGTGACCCGTCAGGATGGCCATGTAGCACAGAATGAAGCTCATTCCGAGGGCATGGACCTCCTGTGGATCACAAATGTACTCATGTACTTACCGAGAATTTCGCCAATGGCGGTTATGGCCCTGGCCAAAAACTGGTCGGCTGTGAAAAGAATGGAACTGGAGAAACACTAGTGAAAACCACATTCCTATTTGGACCTGTTGTGACATTTCACCATTCTGGACTGGTCAATAATTTAGTACTAGTAGTAGTAGTAGAAGTGGTATCAGTAGTAGCAGTAGTAGTAGTAGTAGTAGTAGTAGTAGTAGTAGTAGTAGTAGTAGTAGTAGTAGCAGTAGTAGCAGTGGTGTTACCCATATAAGACAGAAAAAGCTTTACCTCACTTCTTCTGGAGGACCTTCTGCCGCTGGACAACCACCTCCCGCTGGACGTCCCTCTGGATCTGCTGAAGCTCGTACCCTATATTACGAGCTTCAGCGGCTCTCATGAGGGTCTTGCGCGGGAAGCGCTTGCCCACGTGGCGGACAAACATGATTACGTTTGTCAACATGTTTTTCACGGTGGTACCCCTTGGTAGCCAGGTGCGTTGGCCAACTGTGGAAAAAAACATACAGGTTAACACATATAAATATTCAAGATTTTATTTATTAGACAGATGACCACTGAAGAACCAAATAGATGTAAATGTGGAAGGTAGGGCTGGGATAAACGATTATTTTTTAAACGATTAATCTAGCGATTATTTTTTCGATGCATCGATTAATCTAACGATTATTTTTTTCGCTTCGATTCGATTTCGATTCGATTCGATTCTCGATTATCTCCCCATTAATTGACTAATATTGATGTATACATGTTGATTTAAATATTTTAATGAAAAAAACATGAATTCCTTCACAAAAAATATTTATTACTTGCTCTTAAAATAAAAAAAAAAGACATTCTTAGAGGTAGCATAAAACCTTAAAGCCTTGAAAACACAGCTTACTGAAAAAAGTGCATCTTATAATTCTTGAAACAAACATTTGATGCTTAGCATTCAATAAAAACATGAAAAAGTTCAGCCCAATACTTGTGTAGAGCAACTAAAAGAAAACAGTAACCAATGTAAACTTGAAGGCTTTAAGCTAAACAAAGAGTGCTTTTCCAGCAAAAACAGTGGGAGCCATCAGCCTGTCATGGCGTCCTTCCTGAACCAACAGAGTTTAACATTTAAGTTGAAGACACATAGGCCTATATTACTGAAGTCCATTAATTAAAGTGCATCTCTTAAATTCTTCATTCATATAAAAATAACAGTCAAAACTCTGCCACTCACCTTTTTCTTAAACTCAAAATTCAAAAATAAAATTCAAGTAAGAGTGTACAAGAGAAAAACAATGCATTGTGTAGCAAATAAAAAGGTCAACCAGTCATCCTTTCTTTTAGAGTTACTGAAAGAATACAGTAGAAGTCATCTCAGAGGACTTAAAACAACATTGAAGTCACCAACACAGATCAGAGAATCAATCAACAGTTAAACACATTAAGGATATTGAACACATGTTGAAAAATGTCCATATACGGCGGGCATGACAGTGAATAATACATGTAGGGGCTATTACGGGCGCCAATATTCCGTTTGATACAAAGAAAGACAGACTAGTTGTAAGCTGTAGAGTTGGCACAGGACGCGTCATCAGCCTACGTCATCAGCCTACGTCAGCAGCCGCGGACTGCTATGAAAACATTAGCTTTGTGGTTTCACAGGCGCAGTTGACTGCTTAAACTAAACTTTGCACGAAACTTTGACTCTTAAAACCCACATGTGACAAAACGGAACCATCAACATCTCGCCTCAAATTGCATTAAAAGTGACATTCGTGTCTGAATTCGTTCGTATTTTAACTTTTAAAGCAATTCACGGTCCGCCATCTTGGTATGCTTCGGCTGCCGTGAGACGCGCATGCGCAGGTTTGCATTACATGATAAACAGCTGAGGCTGTGCATCTCTTCAAGGCAGTGTATCTCAGCGTTACACCGGCTTGCACTTCTCTAACACGGCACTCGCATTGCTACCGCTCGCCGCCATCTTTGTTTTGTGTGCGACGCACCGACGCGCATATTATACGTCGGTGTATTTTTTGCGTTGACGTCACCGATTACGTTGACGCGTTGTCCCAGCCCTAGTGGAAGGTCTTCCAAATTTCAATCTATCACCATTCACTTTCACAAGAAAACCCTAACTAAATGGCAAATTTTCTTGGACCAATATTAGGGATATCAAACAAGATGCAGAGTTACCTAATTCTTCATCCAAAGATTAGACTAATACTCACCCACGCAGACGGTCCATGCGATTTAGGAACCGGAGGCTCCCACTCAGGTTGGCCGCCGCCACACCATGGGCCATGTAGCGGCAAAACCGCAGGGAGTGGCTGGCCGACTGCTTAGCGTTGTCCAGGTCTTTGAGCCTGGTGCACGACCCGAGCCGGAACTTCCGGTAGTCCTCTACCATCGACTCTGCAATAAAATGAACTTGACTTTTAGAAAAAAGGATGACAATATTTGAATATTTTTCTCCATGGTCCAGAACTATTAGTAACCAACTTACCATACAACATATCTGCGTTGTGGATCTTGTCCACGTGCTCCCCCTTTTGAGAAGAGGTGGGGACTTTCCCGCCGTTCCCACCCTCCAGGGACCGGCACTTTGCCTGGGGCAGGGCGTGCGACCGCTCCAAGGTGGTCAGGCAGGCCTCCAGCCTCTTATTCGGGCCTCAAACCCTAATCCAGATGGACCCGGTGCCTCCTGGTCCATCTGGGAAGTCCCAGGTTTCTCCGGGTCCATCTTGGAAGTCCCGAGTGGGAGTGGTGTCCCAGGCCCTGTATTAAAAATAATATACTCCATAATTCAAAATTTCAATCTATGCAATAACATTGTTAGGTGTTACTCAGTAGTAGTAGTAGTAGTAGTAGCACTAGTAGCAGTGGTGTTACCCATATAAGACAGGAGAAGCTTTACCTGTCTTCTTATGAGGACAGTATGAGGAGTAGTATTACCATCAAGAGCAATAAATACTCACCAGAGAGAGAAGGGCCGACGCTGGCCTGATCCTCCTCCTCCGTCCCCTCACCTCCCACCAGGGGCTCAGGATCTGATTCAATATATGAGGAATAATGTATATATGAAATGATAGATAATTCATTCCAAAGTTTATCTATGCAATAACATATGTAGGTTTAAAAAAAAAAAAAAACTGATTCACAATTTCCATCTACACAATGACATTGTTAGGTGTTACTCAGTAGTAATAGTAGTAGTAGTACTACTATCAAGAGCAATAAATACTCACCAGAGAGAGAAGGGCTGACGCCAGCCTGATCCTCCTCCTCCTCCTCCAGGGCCTCAGGACATTGATCTGATTCAACATGTGAGGAAAAATGGATATGACTGTGAATACACAATGACATTGTTAGGTGTTACTCAGTAGTAATAGTAGTAATAGTAGTAGTAGTACTACTATCAAAAGCAAACACTCACCAGCCTGATCCTCCTCGTCCATGTCCAGGAGAGGGTCGTCATTAGGTTCATCTGATTCAATAATGTAAATATATTTAAAAAAAGTGATTTCATTACAAATATTATCCATGAATTAACATAGGTGTTATCAATTTATATATTATTTATATATTTTCATATTTTCAGATATCAAACAACAGTTAAAAGTTCTGTTTTGGTTCTTACCAATGTCCAGTGTGGAGATCAGCGGCACCGAGGGGTCTGACAGCCTCAGTGCCCTCATCTCCTTGACGATGGCTGCCCTCTTGGCCTCTCTCAGGAGGGAAGCACGTTCCTACAAACAAAAACATATTTATTGGACACATATTGAAACATATGGATTTGATAAAAGCAATTTACATCGCCAGAGGACTTCATACGTTTGTCCTGGAGGTGTTTGTCCAGGCGCACCACACCCTTCTTGGTGCAGCAGGGGCAGTCCAACACAGCCGTGCTCCTATAGGAGAATGAAAATAAATCAACAACGTCACTCTGGTCTCATGGATCTATTACTGTGTTATTATACGGCTCCGCGCTGGTCTCTGCATGGTCTGGATCTATGCGGGTCCACGCTGGTCTTGTGTGTGTGTGTGTGTGTGTGTATTAACTCACCGTGCACTTCCATACTTTTGGAGGAGATGGAACTCCTTGTTCCTGACCTCGTGGACCAGGGTCAGGTGCTGCTTTAAGTTAACTGCCTGCAGATCCCGCACAGTTTGGGTGCCTTTTACATTTAATTATTATTATAATAAATAATAACGTTGCTGCATCCCGTGCGCAAAACACGTCAATCTCCGTGGTCAGCAGGTGTCCTTGCAGGTGCTAGCATCTGAGGAGCATCTCCGTGTCCGTGTAGCATCTGTAAGGCCTCCTGAACACGTCCCGGAGCCTGAACACAGAGCCGCTATGTGTTTTCCGAGTGCACAGACCCGATATCCTCTCCGCATTGTGTTTATCAATGTTTACAAATATATTTTGATTGTAATACAACTAATACGGTGTAATAAATGCATGTGACCACTCACCTCCATGATGAACCGCCAAAATGCCTAAACACGCCTGTTTCAACTCCGATGAATAACTGAGTTGAAAGGCGTTAACTGTACAAAAAGGATTTTTTAAAATTAATATTATATTATAAAAAACCTTCAACGAATAAATTGAACATGGACTTGACTTCTCCCACATTATAAACATGTATACGTCGTTTTTGAAGGCGCAAGCCCAGTTTAGTCTAAAATCATGATATCAAACTGATTGTTGCATCAAAAAAAAAAAAAAAATCCTGATCACACAACGTTATAATTACTGTAAGAACGTGTACGCACAAAGACAGAGAGCAGATTGCATGCCCACCTGGCACCACCTGAGGAAGCACTGTCCCTCGCCTCCGTCTGCTCCGTCTGATACCGGCTTACTCCCTGGCAACATCATCGTCTTCATCACCACCTCGTCCTCCTCCTCGGGCCTATAGAACTTGCAAACAAACAGCAGATTAGACCCGGCAGGCGCTGCACCATCGCAACAGGAACAAATTGGGACGTGAATGAAAGCAAAATCAATTATGCCCGAAGCTCTTATTAAGAATTAGCGAGTGGAGAGGGGCTTCCGGTGCTTTTGTGGCGGCGGATTGTGGCGGAGTGGCGTCCCGCGCAGAAGCACATTTGTTTGTCTCGCTATTGTGTCCCGCGCCCAAAGGGGAAGTGCTTTCAAATGAGTCCAAACAACAAGCCACTTTTTTTTCTCCAATTTGCACAGCTGGGTCCCCGGAGGATGGGCGACCGGAGATGGGAAGGCTGAGGGAGAAGTGCAAGAGACTACACGGTGTTACGGTAATGGTCAGGATAAAAAGCCAAATCATGTTCTGTAAATTGGTCGTGGATCAATGGGGTTCCCTCTTTCATCTCTGGCAAACACACACACAAAATTAGCTATGCAAAAGAATCCATCAAACTAGTTCTTCTCTCAAAACAGTTTGATTCTATCCTTGAAACGTGCAGGCAATTTTGGCCTCTGTCACATCTCTAGGCTATCTTTTTCAAGCAGAAAAGTGTAAAGAAGAGGACGACCCACTCTCAACCAATCAGCTCCCAGCACAAAGACTTCAAACAGTGACTCACATTTCTCTTGTTTGTAAAATATAAGATATTTTCTGATACAACAGCGACAATAAGACAGCAAGCCTGGAGCTCTTCTGGTCTGATTTGTTCCCAGCCTTTTACTCAGAAAAGACTATTCCATTGCGGGAAAGATTAACAATGAAAAAATATGGGTACCCAAGCCTTAAGCATGAACCTTTTTACGCCCAAATCCTTACACTGCAAAAAGTGAGAAAACCTTGATGTGAGCATATTCTGACTGCCTTGAAACTAGATTTTCCGATGGGACAAAGCTAAATGAAACAAAAGATACAAAAAATGTCTCTCTTGGAATGAAGTATTTTTTACCCTTTGGCAAATCTTGTTTTAAGACAGTCAGAATGTGCTCAAATACAGATAAAAACCACTTGATTCAAGCAATTACTACCTCATATTTTATCATTTTTTTGCTTTCTAATTTAATGGTACACACTAGTAAACCAGGCTGGTATGAGTCAGGCTTGTGGGAATGCAAGCCCAGCCATAGAATGTCAAACTAATTAAAAACATAACGATAAAGGTGAACGATAAAAATGAGTTGTTATGACTTAATGCATGCAAACGTTTTAATAATTTAACCATGAAGCTACAACACAGAATTTTGCAGTTCTGTTTTCACCTTTGATCCGACCATTTTTCTTATTTTCTCAGCCTTTTTTCTATTCTCATTCAAAACAAGTTAATTTTGGATTTCATTTAGCCTCCTGTGCCCCCTTTGTTGCACTGGCCCGCACAGTCAACCGAACGATCAAATGTCAGTCGTATGAAAACAAAATACTTACTTATTTGTAATATTTTGACAGTTAAGACAGCAGTATTTTAAGTTTATCAAAGAGAGAAAGGTAATTTAACAACAACAAAAAAGACTAAATAGAGGAAGCTCTAATGGGGCTCATGCATCAGCACCTCACACAGGACAATAATTAGTCTGGAAAACATGAAACATAAGGAAAAAAGAATTAGATATGCTTTGAAAGATGATGTTACTTTGAGGTTTGTGAGCTTATTTGGTCATTAGTTGTTATCAGCGAGTCCTCTGATCTTTATTTGCGAGCTAAAGCACAAACAGATAAAGTTGTGGCTTTAATGTGAATCAAAGGATTGCCTCAGAATATTGACAGCCCTTTAGTTATCAAGACAACTTTGAAGAGCACTATAGGGACAAGTCTGGCTTCTTTTCATTATGTATTCACTCAGAATACAATGTAAATTATGATTCTCACTGCCATAACAACTAGCTGTAGCCTGATTAGCTGTAGCCGGATTAGCCGTAGCCTCGCCAAAAACATACCTGGAATTATGTTTTAATCATCATATAGGGAAGGAAAATATTCTCAGATCTTCCCTCCCTGCTGCTGTCAGACTGTACAACAAATATTGAATTAAAGAATGCTGCCGACCTGACCTCACATGTCATGCAGCGGTGCAATATCTTGATGTGCAATATAGAACCATGTGTGTCACAGCTTTAGATAGATATACTTTATTGATCCCCTGTAGGAGAAATTCAGGTGTCCAGCAGCCAAAAACACACCCATTAAAACACATAAGTACATCAATTATAAACATTTCTAACCACCTCCTTAACAATAGTGCACATTTTTAACTCATCCAGGTTTGTTGTACAGTCTGACAGCTGAAGGAACAAAAGATCTCTTAAAAAGTTCCGTTCGGCAGCGCAGTGATATAAGTCTGTTACTTCGATTACTCCTCTGGGCGGCCACAGTGTCATACAGACGGTGTCTGGAGTTACCCAGGATGCCCTGTACTAGAGCCCTCATCCTTCTCTCCAGCACAGCTCCCACAGAGTCCACACTTCTCCCCATGACAGAGACACATTTCTTGATCAGCCCTTTGAGCCGGTTACTGTCTCTCAAGGTTTACTCATCTGTGCAATACTAACTTTAGTAATTCAATGTCAGAATGTGCAATACAGAACCTCATGTGTCACTGCTGCTTTACTAAGTCAATGTGTCCCAGAGCCATGTACAGATGTAAACAACTATATATTACCTGCACTACAATATACAAGACCCTATATTTGCTTCTCTCTATACCAAAAGTAGAGATTTTATACTTCATTATGCTAAAGTCAGATTTATACTTGATTTGAAAGATTTTATACCTATCATTGTACTTAATTTAGTATAAAGTTGTTCATTTATCTTGTTCTGTGTGCTCCTCATTCCCATTGTTCTGTAACTGGTGATGCAACACTGACATTGACCCACTGTGGGACCAATACAGGATCTCTAAATCTTAATTTTAATCTTAATGGTCCCATTTGCTTTGTATTTAAAATGATTCTTAAATACTGTCGTCAAAACAGGGAAAACAACACACAATATGTGTATGCTGTTACAAATATTATAATCCAGGAGGTGATTGACAAATCGAAACAGCGAATCACAGCGCACAGCCAGCTCCCAAGTCCAGAGTACGTCTGTGGTTTGGTCCCGCGGACACCAAAGTGACTAAAAGTGGAAAAAAAATATTTTTGGTGTAAATATGTGACGCACTATTTGGCCGAAGAGGAAGAATGCAGCTCAACTTTTCTCACGTGGATCTGCCTCTGTTTGAATGAATCTGTTCATCTGCGACACTTTACTGAGACTGTTCCAGAACTACAGGGACAAAGGAACTGGACTAACTCAAAAGCTGATCTAGAAAAAAGTGTTTTTCCCACAATAAAAGATGTAACACGGACCCCCGATCTGTAAAAGTTCATGTGACGTTACCTCTATGCAAGAGATGGCTCTAATCCAGGGGTTAAAGCAAAAAAAAAAGATTTGACTGAAAATTTTTGCATGGAAATTTATCACATGTAAATCACAGTAATATGCAGGACCAAGTTATATTTGTAATTACAATATATTATTGTATAATAGATTGTATATTGAATACAGCTCAAATGAATTCTTCAAAGATATACAGTGTATTTTGATATGAAATATAAGTGGATCAAGCAACGAGTAAACTTTTTGACAGAATATTAGTGAGAGTAGCTTTACTTGAGGCGATATGGAGCGTCAACACTTTGGCTCTGTCCTCGTCAAAATATTGCAAAAGTACGATCAAATTCTGTCCACATTTGTTTGTGGACACGTCAATATTTAAGAAAAAGGTTTCCCTATCAAGTTTGAGTGCACAGTGCACTTCGATCAACTGCAAATGATTTAAATAAATCTACCAGCGGTAGTGATATTCTGAACGTTATTTTCTGCGATAAAGCCACAGACACGGTCCGCCAGAGCAAGCCTAGTGTCAGTTGTTGCTGATGCACCAGGTAAAGATGAAGTGTGGGAAAGTGCACAAACAGCTGCCTTGTGCGCAGTTTTGAGCTGGTGGCGAATCAAAACTTTTTTCTCATTACTCCCATACAGGGCTGGACTGGGACAAAAAAACAGCCCGGGCATTTTTTCCTTCTTACCGGCCCAGGCATGTTTTTGTCACGTTTTTTACAGTTTGTTTATACCAGGGATCGGCAACTCAAAAGGTTCAAAGAGCCATATTTGACAAAAAATACTAAAAACATCTGTCCGGAGCCGCAAAAAAATAAGAGCCTTGTATAAAGCTTATATGAAGGTTACACAATGTAGCTACATTAGCTACATTAGCCTATTATCTAAATGACCAAGTAAAGGCTACAAATACATGATAAGCATTCATGATTGTCAAATGTGTGTTTTCACTGCAGCGTGTCCTGGAGAGAATGACGCACCACGCGATGACTCTGCTTTAACTTTGACTTCCATTTTTTTGCCTTCATGCAACTGTAGAAATACAGTAAATAAATCTGCTTTTTGGCTCAAAGGTCACACACCTGCACTGTCCGCTCATATCGATCACGTCACAGGCTGAAGTTAGCTGGAGCTGAATGTCCTTAATGGCCTTTTCTTTCACAGTCTTTGCGGAGGTTTTTGAAGTCTGAAAATAGGTGCTCTGGATTTTGTATGAAAGAATCCTTCACGTAATCCCTGTGAACGGTATTTAGTGCTTCATTGTTCCTCGTGTTGCAACAAAACTTCCTATTACATCGCAAACATGAAGCAGTCCTTCCTCATTGACTGAAAGCAAATGTTCAGTCTTGTTCTTAGTCCAGTCTTATTATCAACTCTTTCTCTTTTTATCTTTGGGATCCGTGCCACACGCCGGTTTGTTTACAGCAGCGGCCGTCTGCCGCGGGGCCGCGCCACAGGATATGACTCACTACGTTGACAGAAATTGAATATTACTTATACACATTTTTACAGTATTGAAATACGTTAAGAATGTTTTTCCTCCTAGAGAAACCACATTCAAACTAGGAATAAAATATAGCCCTCACACTCCATTTTCAGACATTTTTGAAAAGGCTCCAGGAGCCACTGGAGGAGCACTAAAGGTTGCCGACCCCTGGTTTATACAGTATGTGGAAGCATACTGTAGAGGATCAGGATGTCTGTAGTTTCAACAAAAAAATAAAGTGCAATAGTCTACATTAAACAGAGTAATAAACATGTCTCAGAGTGAGGGAGGTGGGCACAGACAACACTGTTGTTTGTTACAGGGATGAGAATTGGTCAAAAAAGACTGAAATGCATAATGTCAGCCATTGGCTGGCTCTAAATCTGTTTAATTTTTTCACAACATTTTACTTTTGGGCTCAAACATGAACTTTTAATGCAATGGAAAATTTAGGCACCCGAGCTTTAATTTAGTCGCACTTCGAGAGGAGAGGGGAGACGCGGACTGTTTTCTGCAGCGGTGTATTTATTGGGTGCACAAATTACGCAAAGACACGCATGGTCCTGTGCACGTTTATGGTCTTGGTACATGGTCACGTTGCGGCTACGCGCTCACCGTGTTGTGTTGTGAGCGGTTCCTGCGTCCAGCTCAGAGCCGCTGGATGCGGGAACACTGCGGCCGCTGAGGTGGTGGAATCCCGTTCCAGTACATACAGCAGGTGCCCCGCGGACACGCGCGCGCCCCTCGAACAGTTCTCAACGGATTTACACTTTTCACAAACATCTTTTTTGTATGAGGCAAACAGACCGGCCCAAATATGGGCATCGGCCCTTCTGGCATTGCCCGGTACGCCCGATGGCCAGTCCAGCCCTGCTCCCATATATGCAATTTTTTATGGCAAAGTACGCACAAGCACCGGCCACTCTCATCTTTTCGCACCATGACTCGTTGATTGGCTCTTTTACATCACGCTGAGTTTTGCAAGAAGATCGCAAACAAGACAATATCAAAAGCTCACAAGACATGTTTGTCCCCATTCCCAGTTGCAGCAAAGTCCGTTTTGTACATTCCGTTAAGTAAAATAGCATTGCGTTTGGTAAACGTTAATTACCTTTCGTCTATTACGCGCCCAGTTTACCAGTCCGCGGATCTGCTGCTGTTATTGCTCCGTTCAAGATTCAATTTTCCTCCTCTTCTCCTTTTCAAAAGCTCCGTGCAGTTTCCAGAAACTTTCACCTCCGTGTTACCAATGCTAACTTCATCGCAACTTCATCGCGTCTTCATTTGCGCGTGAGCTCAGCTACGTCCCATTGCCTTGATTCATTTGCGGAGCGCTCATGTGGCCACGGCACGTTCAAGGCCCACTCGTGATTATATTACTTATTATTTCTATATACATATAAATACAATTATATTCAAATTATTATTATACATCGATATATATATAACAGATTCACACGTATATGTATTACTATATATTATTTTTATAATCAATCATTTCATTGTGTGTATTATTATCATTATATATATATATATATATTTTTTTTCCAGACCAATTTCATTTGACGGAAATCCGTCACCTAGACGGAACTCTTTAATCCCTGCTCTAATCTCACAAGTTTTGAGCGTTGTGTGGTGTATCATGCAAATAATGATCACACATGTGCCTAGGATTGACTGTGAAACATGAAGAGAGCAATATGGAACCTTTTATTGTCGCCACACATTTGGGGAGAGGGCGAGTTACGACAAGCCCCTTATACCACCTTAAGAATAAATTATGTACTAGTTTAAAGTCAAATTTATCTTTCCAGTGCAGAAATAAATCATGTATTCCATTGAATTACAAAAAACGAATAGTTCAGTCCAGGTTTCTGTTTTAGACGATGGGGATATTATTTATATGCAGCTTCTTCCTCCGCTCTAAAATTGTTAGCTTCACCTTGCCTGCTTTATCACAGGGTTCAAAACTCATCACTCTAACTTTATGAGAACGTAGGTTTGCCTTCGCTATCTCTTAGAATAGAGCAACATTGTATCATATGTGTCTATAAAAGACTAATTGGAAAACTGCCTCTGAACAGCAGAGCACAGGACCTGTTGCTTTTAAAAACTGTTCAAGAACTGAACTCTGAAACGAAGGCTTTCGAATGTTTTGCATCCCCGAATTGGAATTATTTTCAAACTTTTGCCAACTTGGACAGTCTGGCTTTTTAATAATTTGGTTTTAGAACTTTATAAACATAATTGCATATTGTTCTCAGCCGCCTAATCCGTCTCTTACTATTGTACTTAGTTGCTTTGTCTTTTCATAAGGGATATAACTACAGCATATCTATTCAAAACACTGACATACGTTAAAAAGTAAAACAGGTATTCAAGATCATGCTTAAAGCAGGTGTACCTCACTTTCAAACTCCACAAAAATTGAAAAATTATTTCCTGGCTACAAAACAGTTTGGCTCTATCACTATTTTCAGTCACATTTGTAGATCAGCTTGTTCAGACCAAAAAGTGAAAAAGAGAGGACCATGCACCATCAATCAGCTCTCGGTCCAAATTATCAAACCGTGACTCACAGTATGCAATAGGCAGTGCTTTTAAGGCTGCGGTCACATGCACAGCCTAAAGCCCGGTTAAAGTGGGCCTGGGCCTGGTACCGGACCACACAAGGCATTGGCAATAGGGAAAATTGTTTCTTGTGTGTGTGGTCTGATTTGTTCACAAAATGTTACTGCAACAAAAGTCTTTCTGCTCGCGCGAACTAAGTATTCGTTAAGGAACAAGATGTGAGGGGCCCGACTAAAAGTGGCAGAATGAATCCAGATCATGTGCAGCAGTGAGTGGGTGCAGCGTTCCAGCACATATGTGCTCACATCACTAATGACGATCTCCTTGTGCTGCTGCTCTCCGCCCGGCTGAGGACTCGACCTCTACATCCGCTCGCAGCTGCTGTTCTACGCGCCAACTGCTCCGCGACATCATCCCACAGACCGCAACGAGCCCTCACCACCAGGGGGCAGCGGGCCGGAGAGAGGGGCAGCGATGAGAGGGTTTTTGGTGAGGGCCAGCAGCAGATGTGACGTGCTGACTGCTGGACTGTGGACATAGATGGACATTGGGTTTAGGGAAGGATCAGATGTGGGTTTGGAAGACGCCCGCAGGTTAGAGACAGTTCAAACTATTTAGAGAAGGGATTGTGTTGGTTGTTCTGGTAACTTTACAAAGCGGAAAACTCAGGGGCGTAAGAAGGCCCTGTACACGGCTTTGCCAAAGTTTAAAAAGGGAAAAACCTGTGGAAACTTTTATAACCATGCACATTGTACTTGCATAGACCAGTGTTTTCAGACTGTTCAATGAGCACTCCTGAGTCTGTACATGTGCTATTCACGTGTTTTGATAATCCACTAGTCACTTTACGAGTTTCTTAACCTGCCAAGATCATTACTACATTATTACATATTCCATTCTCTGCTGCTATACTACAATATAAACATCTGTAAATACCTCCTGCTGCTGCTGACTACACAAGTTACTTATCTTTGAACCAAGTGCTATTTATTTAACGATAGTTATTGTATTGTATTATTCTATTATCTTAAATAATAGATCTTGTTTGATTCTCCTTTTATTCTGCTGTTATGTTTGCAACACTGAGGATCGAAAAAAGATTTATCTTTTATTTACAGATGAGCAAGGTTCCGGTCGTGGACCATCGTCAGGCAAATGTTTTATTCCATTACGAGAAGCGTCTTAAAAAGGGAGGGGCTGGCAGAGGTTACTCACACATTTTATATTAGGCCCAGTTCACAAATCACAGTCAGACCAGAACAATAGGACATCACATATTCATAGACATAATAAATGGGTGTGTTCACAGTAAAGTGTCAGTTTAAGAATCTGGAGTCTAAAAGGTTATAACTCACATAATAAAATTACTATCATAGATAAGAATCAATATTTCAAACACAGACATATCAAAGAGATAGTGTGGATCAAATCCAAAGAAAAGATTGACAAATACATTTTTGGCTAAATGTGAAAAGACCAGATCAGCCCCTGATTTGATAATTCTACTGTGAATCAGTGACTTAATATAAATAAAAGGTGCTCAGAGATGAACATAAACACTACATCAGGAAATCACTTCATTTAGAAAGAAATCATCTTAGAAAAAGAATCAATAAAAATGTAAATGACCTTGTGTATGTCTAACAGATGTGATCACTTTGTTTCTACGCTTTGTAAAAAAAGAATGTATTAATCAAATGTGGACATATATGTAACAGACTTCAAAGAATCAGGTCCGTGACACAGAAACAGTTACCAAAGAAAACGTGACTGTGAATAAAACAATTCTAGTTCTACAAATGGACAGAAGAGGTATTTGGATACATGAAACATAATAATATCTGATTATTATAATATATTTGTTGGCCTTTTGTCACACTTTGTACCCTTTAGTGTGAACAAGCCCAAATATGTTCATGTGAATAATAAATGCGCAGAATACATGAGCTACAATATTGCAGATACACAATGGATAAAGCTTTAACAGTTCTCAAAGTCAATCTGTCAAACCACATACATTCATTTATAGAAAAACCACTTAGACATCAAGTTACAAGAACACTTTGAGCTCCAATTCATCATTGCGTCCCTTTGGCGCAGGAGTTTGTAAATTGTGTACGCCTCCTGTTTGAGACGCTTGTCATGGTCGTCTCCTCTAGGGGCCAGAGGGACCTGTTCAATGCCAATGAAGCACACTCACATCGTGGTGGACATTGAGGTCATCTGGTCTCCACGAGTTCTTTATTTCAAATGGTCTTGTTGTTTTGCTCATGTTTGCAAACCCAAAGTGTAGCAAATAAACAACACAAGTGGATGCACAGGTGAAGTTCTAAATAGGAATTGTCTTTCCTCTGTGCGGGAACTGAACAAAGCTGTTTTTGTGGGTATTAAGGTACTGCATATAGTTCCCACATCTGCAATTCTCATTTGGGATGGGTCTAAGAGGATGTAACTTTGGGAATCACAGGGTCCCGAAACAAATAGTCTCAAATAATTCTCTGTCTTGTTCACAAACAGAGTATTAAAGTTTGGGTTTGACGCCAGAATATGGTGGATATCATTACATAGTTAAATTATAAAAGACAGATACCCCTATACTCCTGTGGACTCAGTGAGGGGCTGGTGCTCTGTGGACTGGGTGCAGCTCTGACTGACACCCCCCCAACCCAGAAATGGATAAAGGGGACGAAGATGGATGGATGGATAGATACCCCTATACTATGCTATGTAATTAATCTAACAGCTGCTTCTTACAAAGTCGTAGCAAATGACCAATAAGACATTTCACCAAACAGTACGTTACAGAGTTAACAAGACCAAAAGTATGTTTATTGAGCCACTATTGTGTCCTCTACATTGTTCATTTATGTAGGAAAAATGCAAATAATTGATCTGTAGAGGCACATACTGGTCAGAATCAGCCGTATCTTTATTATTGACATTGTTTGCGGCATGATAGACAAACAAACTAATCAATAAAGATCATAAGTGTTCTTTAACTTTGCTGATTTTCTTCCCACAATTGGTGAGATAAAGAATTGTGTCTGTTTTAGTTTGCATAAAAGACCAGGGATTACATTAAAGATAGATATACTTAAACCATACTTTAACGTCCCGGGTGTGGAACTAACCTTTTACACACACAGGTCGCTGATGCTTTAGCCCAGGGGTGGCCAACCAGTCAGAGACAAAGAGCCAATTTTTTTACTGTATTACAGCAAAGAGCCACATCATACAAATTTGCACTACATAAACATCACTCCATCCCTTACACACGCACGCACGCACACGCACAAACACACACACACCTCTGCTCAGACAGAGTTATTGTAAATGTCATCAACATAATGACAGAAATGGACTCGTACAGCACTAAAGGGCTGGACTCGACTCTCCCCGGTTTGCGGGCACTTCCACCGCTCGCTTCAGCCGCTCCCTGGTACTTTTTATTAATGGTTTGGCTCTGGTTCTAACCGGGCGAGTCGATACCAGAACAATCTCACGTCAGCGAACATCAATTATGATTCCGAAATGAATGCTTTCGATCTCTAACCAAGGAAAAAAAATCCAGTTTCAACCCAGTGTTCAGCAGAAACACAACTGTCTTTATTGAACCATGATTCACTCTCTGCGTTTAGTAAAAGATATAGATTTGACACATAACACCAACACCACTTTAGCTGATTTAGAACCATAGACACATGTTAAGTATAAGATACTTTTGCATTTGATTGAAGACAGACACTCACCAGGCAGAAGCTTATCTCCTGGTGTAGCTGGTGTTAGCCGGTTTTAGCATGTTAGCTGGTGTTAGCCGATATCCGTAAATTTTCTTCTGCCTCTACTTCTGCTGCTGTGATCTTTCATTTCACGCTTGTCACTTTTAAGATTTTTAACTTTTCTCTGCATTGTGATGTTCGTGGGAATCATTCTGCTCCGTCCTTAGCACTAGCTCCACAAACACCTTCTGGTTTCTGGTGGAACCATCGAGCTCACGCTGGTGTCCTCTCCTCAAACTGAGGAAGGTGTTGCCCTCATCCAGCGACCAAGGAATTGTTTTCCGTCATTGACAACGTCATTTACACGAGCTCCACAGAATGTCAACCAAAAACTTTGATCATAAATTAAGTCTGCCGAGATTTTTGACCTTTCTGATGAGTATTAGCCTTTTTGGAAATAAAATCTTGTGTTTTTTAGAAGCAGAAAAGGTGATGAAGGTGAAGACTTTGGTGATAACATTTTCACAGAGAGAGGACCTAAAACAAAATCCATCTGCCTTTGTGCTAAATATAATGCATTCATCATATTTCCCAACATTTCCACTCTCTTAATCCAATTTCAGTAGCAACTGAGGCGGTTTCCGCACAGCTCAAAGTTCCAGGCCAAGTTAAAGATCTAAATAATGAGGCTTGTTTTGTGAGGTTTTTACAAATACATTGAATGAACAGATTATTTATGCTCTAATCCTGAGCAAGACTACACAAAGTTTCCAATCACACGGGCAAGTGCTGGGAAAAAAGCACAGGATAAGCCACATTTTGTGTTCTGTATTAATAATGTATGATTATTTACAGACCACACATTTAACATTACCATAATAGGATACAGTTAAAACTCAATTAGGTTTTTCATCTAGAACAAAAAAAAATCTTATTTGTTTTGTGATTCACTTTTGGAGTGTATGAATCGTGCTTTACAAATTACCTTGCATTTCCTTTTTACTGCCTCAGCTCCACATCCTCTTTATTATGTTGCATCAGTCCAAGTTATAAGAAGGAACCATGTGAGCCACTATATGCTTCACTGAGCTAAAGCTGGGCCAAATGGCAATAAAGTTTAAAATCTTGACTAAAATTAGCCTGGCCTTAGCCATCCGTACTCTCCGCTCAATTATCATTTCCTATGGTGTGGTACGACCAAGCTAGACTATAATGGACGATTACAATGTTTAAATCAAAGTCAAAGTCACTGACTTAATGAAAGAAGTTGAATGATCAAGTTTAGAATCCCATATTGTACTGACATATGACTGACATAGACTCAAATATAATCTATAGTGTAAGCACAGCTTTTGACAGCTGCAGCAGCGCTCAGGCTTGATCTCTCTGGTCTCTCTCGCTGCACCAGTCGTGAGTTCTGGTGGATAGAAAAGTGTATAAAGTGTGTGTGAGGGGTTTGCAGCCTTAAAACATGCATCAAGGATTTAGGCCGGTAGGGTGGCTGAGAGGAGAGCACTCTCACTTCACAGCAAGAAGGTTCTGGGTTCAAATCATGAGTGAAGTTTGCATGTTGTAGAATAAATGTGAAAAAAACATAAATGTCTAATCAATAAGGATTTTGCTGGTTGCGAGTTGCTCTTATAACGTAACCCCAGTGATGAAGCAGGGACCACTGTATTGACATTTTCTACATGATCTATTTTGAAAAAACAATTAATCCGGATGTTTTATTAATTGCGCAACAGTACTTTGAGCTGAGGTGATAACGTGATAAAACGTTTGTGCGACTAAATACCAATCATGAAGCCTTTGTGACAGCGAGTGGATTCAAATGTCAATCAGGAACGCCAGATGGTTTTGGTACACGGCCAGTGGGCTCAGAAGTTATTGGATGATGTTCCCGTTGTTCCATTGGTTTGACTTTGGAAGTGTAAGAGCTGAACCCACCTCAGTGACAGACGGCGGCGGCCATGTTGAAGGGAGAGGGTGGAAGTCTGTCAGTGGATCCCACCCCCAGCGCTCAGAGTCCATGATGATCGGTCGGCATCATTTACCCTGTCAGAAAATCCCAATCCGAATATTTAGTCCGGGTAGTTTGGAACATGGAGATAAAAAGGAGAGATCAAACTGTTGGGAAAAGGCCCCACAGGCCATACTGCGAGGATCAAACTCAGAATAGTAACGCCTGGAGAAGATACAGCTTAAACTGCCATGACTCTGATTTTGGAAGTTTAAGATTTTCTGCTACATGTTTCCATCGTAATAGGGGTTCGGCAGTATAAGTCTCAACACCAGCCTAAAGCCCTTTTGGTCAGGCATTATTTGGCACTAAAATTCTGAACAAATTTTAGTTATTTTTAATTTTTTCTTAAAAAAATTATGTTCTGATAATGACCTCCGTCCTATACATTTTCTCGCTTATTATACGGCTTTGTACCCACTGAAGACACACAATAAACTTCAGTCCACTTTTATAAATGCCAAAAGGTTTATTTAATGACGGCAAATAAAATAGTTCCCAAAGGTTTTCCAGTGGTTAGGCGAGTAACAGGCTAGCAACTTCCAAACTAGAACTCTCGGGAAATGCATGAAAACTGAACAAAGAATCCTGAACATCAGCGGTGAGTGACGCAAACATAAACTTAACCTTAATCCATAATCACGTCCTCTGCAAATGTTCCTAAAATGTTTTATTAATGTTAATGGTTACTTCCGGGTTTACTGCGATTGCTTTTTGTCGCCTTCAAACAATATTTTGTTTTCTTTTCCTATATTTCTGATCATTTTGTTATCCCCATTTCAAGTGGTAAGAAAATGTCCTCGTAACTCGCCAGAAATGTTTTTAAACCAGGAAATGTTTTAGGCAACAAATATTAAACAGGTGAACAGGCAATTTTGACCAAAGAATGTAACTTTATGTGCTGAGATTCACGTTTGGTTTAGTTAGTGAAAGAAAGCTGCACTCTTGGAACAAACGTACTTTTCAGACGAAGAAGAAAAGGCAGATAAAGATGACTGTCTAGTGTGCGATCATCTGAGAGCTTCTGTGTGTCTGAATCATCTCAATGGAGAAGGGAATAATGGGAAAGGGATATTAACTGTGGAAACCCGATCCTGATGCAGTAAAACTTCATATTTAAGGTCGAGGCCATTATCGAGACAATACATTTTTGAAACTCTCAACAATCAGCCTAGGGGTGGGCGATATGGCCTAAAATTCATATTGCGGTATAATTTGGGACACAGACGGTAGACAGTATATATTGCGGTATAATTTGGTGTGTGAATTTCAATGTAGGTCTAGCAGGTTCTTGCATAAAATAGTCAAGATTGTTACTTATTTATATATTATAATCTAGTATATATATTTGTAGTATAGTTATGAGACAAATGCTGTAACATACATTATTTATGTATGTTACAGTAAACTGTAACATACTGTACAGTTTACTTTACAACATGCTACTGTAAAAGCAAATAAAAAAGACATATCTAAGTTTGTGTAAGCCCTCAGTCGTACAGGGATTAGTCAAAGCAAGAAGAATACAAGACATATGTATTCATTTAAAATATTTAAAAAACTCACAAATGTTGAAATCAAAGCCTGTAGCAGTCATGGTCATTATTTATAGTGTCTGTGAAAAGGAGTGACTACTAATGCTGAATGGAATGTCCAGAACACTGTGGTGGGTCGGTTAGAACCCAATGATGAGTCAGGGAGTTGAATATGATGATTTATTGAAGCTTGAGCGTATGGATGTGTGTGGGTGGGTATGTGTGTGTGGTCCTAAAACAGAAACAAACATAATATTAGATAATTGGCTACATCTCTTAATACTGTTAGTATTAGATAACAATATGGCCTACGAGCAGGACTCTACAAGGACTCTGATTATTTTGACTATGATGTAACTGTCTCTGTGTAACACGTATGTCTTTCAATGTGTGACGTGACAATGACTATATAAACTGTGTACTGACTCCATTTTGTCTGAGAGAAGGAAACAATGGAAACCACTGGAACTTGAAAGAAACTTAAACTTCCAGAGTTTGGCGCACCACGATCCGTCTCTGTCTGCTTCATCCCTGACAATACAGTATCTAAATTATATTCACATCTTCACTATAACACACTGAACTTACTATACAATAATTATATATTAGTGGAAAGACTAACAAACTCACACTAAGGCCTGGACTCCACCGGGCGCGTCTCCGTTGACGCGCGTTGGCTGCTGTCCGTCAGCCGTCCGTAAAACGGACCAGTGGTCAAACCGGCTGCAGCAGCAGCTCTGGCTGTGCGTTTATCAGCCTGCTTTGTTTTTGTAGGAGACATGTTTGGGCATTGTGTGAATGAATGAATGTTTGGCTGATGGAGGAGTTATGTATTGTCGGCGTGCATGTGTGCGTGAGCGTGTGCGTGAGAGCGCCCGTGTGTGTGTGTGTGTGTGTGTGTGGTGGGAGGCGTGTGCGTGCATGTGTGTTTGGGTCTGTGACTGCAGCGTTTATTATGATCCAGCCTCTTCGTTTGTTTTCTACTTATTTAGCGCATGATACACTTTTATCGGAGCCAACTCGCCTCTCCGCGGCTTTAGGCAACAGGCAGAGCTATAGTTTTAAATAGAAGAAGCGTTGTGTGTGATGTGCTATATCAGTGCAAAGCACGGCATATTGAAGCATTGAGGACGTCGCGATGGATGAGGCAAAACTTATTGAAAGCAATTGGAAAAAGGGGAGAGAGAAAAGAACTCCAACATATCCAGTGTTGTGAGATCTGTCTCTCATAAGTGCAGCTCTGTGTGTGTGTGTCTGTCTGTCTGTCTGTCTGTCTGTCTGTCCTGTCTGTCTGGGAGCGCGCGGGCGGTGAGGAGAGAGCGCCTCGGAGGCAGACGGGACAGAGCGAGAGAAAAAAGAGCGAGGTGTATGTAAAGATTAGCGTATTAACATTACGCGAAAAATAAATGGTAGATTTACGATCAGGAAACAATTATTTAAATTAATACATGAAAAACATTACACACGTTTGTTAATAATCATTGTCAGTAACAAATACTTATAACCAAGGACTACAGCATATATCAATACATGTTTAACAATGTTGTAAATATATTATTCCATTGCATTTTCAATGAAAAACGGACCCGACACGCGTCGACGGACGGAACAAATAGGATTGTTTCTATTTCGTCCGTCCACGTCTTTTGCACCCTCCGTTGACCGTCCGACGTGCGTTGGACGGACGCATGCGGAGGCAGTGGAGCCACTTCCCATTCACTCTGAAGCACATGAGTTATTCAGCTACAAGCTAGTAATACCCTATCCAGTTAATATAATACATCCATGGGACAGAGCGAGATGTATGTAAAAGATTAACGTATTAACATTATGCGAAAAATAAATGGTAGATGTACGATCAGGAAAACAATTATTTAAATTAATACATGAAAAAAAAATTACACACGTTTGTTAATAATCATTGTCATTAACAAATACTTATTAACCAAGGATACAGCATATATCAATATATTATTCCATTGTATTTTCAATGGAAAACGGACCCGACACTCGTCGACGGAACAAATAGGATTGTTTCTATTTGTCCGTCCGCGTCCGTTGCACCCTCCGTTGACGGAATACGTCCGACGTGCGTTGGACGGACGCATGCGGAGGCAGTGGAGCCACTTCCAATCACCCTCATGGAGATACGGACGACGGATCCGTCCAAACATGTCCGTTTCATCTCCGTCTCCGTTATTTCCATGAGGGTGAATGGAAGTGGCTCCACTGCCTCCAACATCCGGATTCCATCAACGGAGGGGGTGCAGACGGACCGGGACGGACGAAATAGAAACAATCCTATTTGTTCCGTCGACGCGTGTTGGGTCAGTTTTCCATTGGAAATACAATGAATAATATATATATTAATATATTTACAACATTATTAAACATGTATTGATATATGCTGTAGAGTCCTGGTTATAAGTGTTTGTTAATGACCAATGATTATTAACAAACATGTGTCATTTTTTTCATGTATTAATTTTAAATAACGTACATCTACCATTTATCTTTCGCGTAATGTTAATCTTTACATACACCCTCGCTCTTTTTACTCTTGCTGTGTCCCCTTGGACACTTGCTCTGTCCTCTTGACACTTGCTGTGTCCCTTGGACACTTGCTCTGTCCCCTTGGACACTTGCGCTCTGTCCCCTTGGACACTTGCTCTTTCCCCTTGGACACTTGCTCTGTCCCTTGGGACACTTGCTCTGTCCCCTTGGACATTGCTGTGTCCCCTTGCTCTCTCCTCACCGCCGTGCCCTCCCATCCACACACACACACACACATTACCCACAGAGTTTTCTTTTCAGTCACAACACTGGATATGTTGGAGTTCTTTTCTCTCTCCCATTTTTCCAATTGCTTTCAATAAGTTTAGACCACTAGTCCGTTTTACGGACGTCCGACGAACAGCAGCCAACGCGCGTCAACGGAGACGCGCCCGGTGGAGTCCAGACCTCACCGTGGCCATTCCAAAAGCACGTCACTTTAGTGGAGACGAGCGAACCGAAATGTTTTCAGATCCTACTCTGTAATCCCAGAGAAAGCTCCAGAGGGTCATTTGTAAACTTATGTGTTTTCTTTTCCAGTTTCAGAGGGTATTCTTGCTTAAATAGAGCCATTAATTGGCTCGGATTCACATTTGTTTTGTGTTTATTGGGCTATTGTTATAAACAACAGTTAAAAAACATTTCTAATGAAGTACACGTTAATTTGTAATGGCTTATTGCTATAATTTCTCAATTTATTTTATTTACAATTGCAAAGGGCCTTCTTGTCTTTTGTTGTTGGTGTTTTGGGCTATTCTATAAATATCTAAATGTTAACCTTTTTCTGACTGACAGTTTAGTATTTATCACTAAAATTGCATAGACTGCAGTTTGTTTACTTGAAAGTAGCTTCTATATAGCAAACTACTTTTGACAGAATTTTGTAACTTAGCTTGCTGCATTTTTATGGGTGGTAGCTTCTGTAAAGTGAAGCTGAATTTATTGTAGAGTAGCTTAGCTAACTGCATAAATCAAGTAGCTTGCCCATCACATTGCCTAGAATGAGTCTGGTGTGTGTGTGAATGGTTGGTGGTGGGAGGGGCCGATGGCACATACTGGTTGCCTCGCTTCTGTCAGTGTGCCCCAGGGCAGCTGTGGCTACATTAGTAGTTTATCACCACCGTGTATGGAGTGAATGAATAATGACACATGTGAAGCGTCTTTGAGTGTCCAAAAAAGCGCTATATAAAACCGATGCATTATTATTATTATTACTGGTAGTTTATGTAGTCACATGTGAGAGCTAGCTGCTAACAGGGGACTGCGAGCGTGTGATATGGAGAGACCATGAGGATTTGTGTTTTCTTTTCTTTTATACAGAACTGCAGATAAAGTCAACCAGTGATCCTACATGTGTCGTCGTGGTCCTTAATCAGCCAGCGCACCCCTATGTCAGACTGTACATTTCCCTATTTCTGTTTCTAAAGTTCATTGTATGACGTCATAGTTTATATCTGTTCATAGCCACATGAACAGACCCAGGACTGAGGCTGCAGACCCAGGACTGAGGCTGTAGACCCAGGACTGAGGCTGTAGACCCAGGACTGAGGCTGTAGACCCAGGACTGAGGCTGTAGACCCAGGACTGAGGTTGTAGAAGTGGCTCCTATACAGGGTGGGGGGTGTAGCCCATGGGTCGGGAGCAACCAGCTTTAATTGCAGAACCCGATGTTTGATGTTGAAAGAGAACAATATCATTTCTCACTTCTACCACCATCAAACATAGTAGAATTATCTGACGTTGTTGTGTTTGTTGCAGATCTACAAAGTCCATCTACAGAATGGGGTTCACCTGTGATCAGTGTGGAAAGACCTGCAGCTCTGCTTCTGATCTAAAGAGACACCACAGAACTCACACTGGAGGAAAACCATACGAGTGTGATCAGTGTGGAACATGTTATACTACAAAAGAAGGTCTAAAGGTCCACAACAGAATCCACACTGGAGAAAAACCCTTCAGCTGTGACGTTTGTGATCAGAGTTTTAGACAAGATGGTACTCTCAAATGTCATCAGAGGATCCACACAGGAGAGAAACCATTTGAGTGTGACCAGTGTGAAAAAACATTTAGGACTAAACAGATGCTCTCACGACATCAGCTAGTCCACACAGGAGAGAGGCCTCACCAATGTGACCAGTGTGAAAAGACTTTTACATGTTTATCTAACCTCACTGTGCACTACAGAATCCACACTGGAGATAAACCATTCGTCTGTGGAGACTGTGGGAAGAAGTTTACTCAGTCTTCCAGCTACAAAGCACATGAGAGAATCCACACTGGAGAAAAGCCATTTGCATGTGACTTATGCAGTAAAACCTTTAAAACTGCAGCAGAGCGCACACTTCACCATCGGAGCCACACTGGAGAGAAGCCCTTCAGCTGCGACGACTGTGGTCAGAGTTTTTCTCGGAGTGGTTCTCTCAAAGAGCATCAGAGGATCCACACTGGAGAGAAGCCGTACGAGTGTGACCAGTGTGGAACATGTTTTTCCCGAAGAGGACATCTTAACAAGCACAAAAGAATCCACACTGGAGAGAAGCCGTACGAGTGTGACCAGTGTGGAACATGTTTTTCCCGAAGAGGACATCTTAACAAGCACAAAAGAATCCACAATGGAGAGAAGCCCTTCAGCTGCGACGATTGTGGTCAGAGTTTTAGACAAGATGGTACTCTCAAATGTCATCAGAGGATCCACACAGGAGAGAAACCATTTGAGTGTGACCAGTGTGAAAAAACATTTAGGACCAAACGTCAGCTCTCACAACATCAGCATGTCCACACAGGAGAGAGACCTCACCAATGTGACCAGTGTGAAAAGACTTTTACATGTTTATCTAACCTCACTGTGCACTACAGAATCCACACTGGAGATAAACCATTCGTCTGTGGAGACTGTGGGAAGAAGTTTACTCAGTCTTCCAGCTACAAAGCACATGAGAGAATCCACACTGGAGAGAAACCATTTGTCTGTGAAAAGTGTGGAAAGTCTTTTACTCATGATTCATCTCTTACTAAACACATTAAAACCTGTAGAGAAGCAGGTCTGAAGCATCTGGACCAAAGTGAAGGAGACAGAGCTGAGGCTGCATCCTGTGAACCCAGAGTCAGACTCTACAGGATCTCACTTCAGTCTTAACTCCTGGTTTGGGGAAAGAATCCATTCTGTTCAGTGTTTCATTTTCATGTTTGACTTTTCTGTTCCTTGTTGTGACTCTATGATGTTGGTTTGTTGTGTCTTTTGTCACAAGGTGGCGCTGGGCCTGTGACAAATTGAGGGACAGACAGGTGTGGTCGTTCAATATGTTTATTTTAAATAATAAAGAACAACAACAAAAGATAATAAAGAATGAGGTGTGAGTATGTGAGCCGTGGAATGTGTTCAGTGTGTGCAGGTCAGTGAATGAAAACCAGTGTATGTGTGTATATGTCTGAGTGTGAAACTAAAGCTAATTTTAACAAATGACAAAACAAAGAATAAAAGTTCCAGTACCTGGAGGGAGCAGAGAGAGAGTGTTAGTGAGATACACATTTATGCACAGGTGCCCCAATCACTGGGTCCGCCCTGCCTGAGATAGAACTGCCCGCAGGTCAAAGAGGGAAAGGTGCAGACCCAGGAGGGAGAGGAGCAACATGCTTTATGAATGCAAGGGAAATGTAGGTACCCCAGCTTTAATTTAGTGAGTTGTAGTTTCAGGGCTACAGGAGACACGGGGACACTTCCAGAGGCTCACATAGTTCAGCTGCATTTCTCACATCCAAAGATCCGCACTTGTCCTGTCAGCGCCGGTCACATGGGAATGAGTCCGCTGTGGCACCAGAGCATGTGGAGGCCCCCCCCCCACTATTTGAGAAGCACTGCCCTAAACATTGTGTTTTCAATTGTTACTGTACTGTAGTATCTATTGTGTGTCATGGATCCTCCATAGAGTTACTCATGTTTGCATTGAGTTGTGATTAGTGCTGTCCAACGATTAAAATATTTAATCGCGATTAATCGCATGAATTTCATAGTTAACTCGCGATTAATCGCAAATTAGTCACACATTTGCGTGCTGTGTGCAATTGCTTTTTTTATTGAAAACAATGTGTAGTGTTATATTACACAACTAACATTTGATGCAAAATCATCAATAAATGGATGACAAAATAAATAATTGGTAACAAAAAGCTCCTTCAATGTGTGTGTGTGTGGAGTGTGTGTGTTTATGGGTGTGGGTGTGTGTGTGTGTGGGTGTGGGTATAGACCATAGACTGTATAGAAACATCATGGTGTCATTATGATGATGATAAACAATCTGTAAATATTTTGTAAATTTGTTCATGTAAATACTCTATGCTGTTTCTCTGTTTACTTTCAGTATATCTATGACTGTATACTGTTTGCTTGTATTGCCTTGTTTATTAACCCCTCCCCCCATCTCCCACTTCATGCCCCCCCCCCCCCCCCTCCTATGTGCCCTTCTGGTTTTTCTTTGGCCCCTTGCCCCCTATTGTGTAATCTCTGTCTACAATGTATCTGAACTAGTCCTTTTCTTTGTTTCTATTTTTTTTTCTGTATATGTGTTTGTCTGCAATAAAAGAGTAAAAAAAAATATATATATATTTTTTAAAAATAATAAAAAAAAATTAATCGCGCGATAAAAAAAATGACGGCGTTAATATTGATTTGCGTTAACGCGTTAATAACGCGATATTTTGGACAGCACTAGTTGTGATATAACTGCATTTTCTACTTTATTACTGTAACTATTCTCATGAAACGCACAAATCTATAGTAAATGCCCAAAACATTTGAGAATTAAAAAAGTGTTGCTCAAATGCATCCTGGCAGTTGTGAAACTGTAAAAAGAACAGTGTCACATTCTGAAAATTGTGTTTTCAATTGTTTTGGTGATGTGGTTAATGATGCTCATAGTGTTCACATTTTTGCAGACCATTAGTTTAGTTTAGTTTAGTTTATTCCAAGCCGGTACAATACAACACAAGATAAAAAGAAATACATTACAATTCTATACAATATTAACACATCCATAGAAAAGGAAAAAAAAAAAAAATAAACAGCTTGGAAGGGAGTGGGATGAAGACAAGCTTATTTACTCCCACCCCCATTAAGTCCTCAAATATATGGTTGTCGCCATTTACAGGGAAATATAACAAAAGCAAAACCAGCGGTAGTTTTATATACACATTTCCTACTACATATTATGTCATTTATCTTAAATTTCTCCTACTGTGGAACAATAAAGTATATCTATCTGTTTATATGCATGTATATGTGTGCTCTAGTCCAAATAATCGCTCACTTTTATATTATATTATTATATAGTGAAATTATGATTCAATATCAATCAGCTAAATCATTTTGTATCTACTAGAACAGTGTCTCCCAAAGTGGGGTCCGGTACTGCAGGGGGGCCGCGGGAGGTCATAAAAAAAAAAAATATATATATAATTATTTAATGTTAAATTTATAATGTTTTGTTTGTAATATTAAAATATATATAATATATAAAAATATATAATATATTAAAATATATAATATATTAAAATATTTGACTTGAATAATCCACTGTAATCATTTTTGTATTACAATGTTTGTAGCAGAGGCTATTTCCCCAAAATAAAATAACCAGAAGAGCCTATTCTTAATGTTGTCTTCTTGGTTATTATTTTGGGGGGCCACTCAGACCCGTCAGATTTTTAAGGGGGCCTCGGTGTTACTGAGTTTGGGAATGGCTGTACTAGAATATAATTTTAATACCATACTATAAAAATAACCAATAATATCAATGATAATAACAGACATACAACACAGTAGACAATAATCAACAGACAACACAATAAGGGACATAAACAAAACATACTTCAGAGCCATGTACCATCACTGAATGTTGTTTTTATTGTTGGCTTAACTTTGTCAATATGATTTTTACATTATTACATTACTTATAGGTAATGTGTATGCTTGTGTTGAATGCATTAAAAACACAGGTTCTTTTGTGAGGTCACATCCCGAGATGCACTGAGATGTCACTACCCACCGGACCTGGTCAAGTATGAGGTCGATGCATTTATAAGGCAGGCCTTAAAATGATATGGTCTTCTGTTCTGAAGAGCCATTACTCACGTGTCCTGCAGGGGGCGCTGTCATGGCTGGTGTGGTGCATGGTACAGGCAGAGAGACGACTGACAACAAAACCGATGTGTGTTAATTATTAAACCACGTGTTATATTCATATCATTACATTTATACCATTTATTAGTTTATATAGTATGGTTATATAGAATTAGTCTGTTGTTTTATTTTTCTAAGATATACTATCCTGTTATAACATTTCCTTATCTTCTAGAATGCACTACATTTTATTGTGTGATACACTATTTTATTATTAATAATGCACCTAACCTAACCCTAACCCGTTTCCGATCATACACCCTTATATTGTGACCAAACCTTTTCCTTGTATTTAGCTTTGAATTGATGGATATTTGAACACTGTCTAAATTGTAGCTCCAGTTGGTTCCAAAGTTTGACACCACAAATAGATACACACCAACGTTTTCTTGTGGTCCTCACAGGATGCACCTTAAAGATACCACAACCCCTCAGATTATAGCCCCCTTCTCTGGGAGTGAAGAGCTTTTGAACATTTACAGGTAACATATTTTTACTTGCTTTATATAGCAGCTGTGCTGTATAGAAATTCACTAGGTCACTCAATTTCAACAACTTGGAGTGCAAAAACAAATTATTAGTATGCTCATAATATCCTACTTTGTGTATGACTCTTACTGCCCGTTTTTGGAGTATAAAGAGGGATTGTAGTGAACTTTTATAATTGTTGCCCCAGATCACAATACAGTAGTTTAGTTTAGTTTATTTGTTTATTTGAGCAATACACATTGTGCTCAAAAGGAGTGGGCTGAAGCAAAAAGCTTATGAGCCCCCACCCCCAAGTGCAATACATAAAAAAAGAACATTTCAAAACATTTCAAGCAGCTACATTCGTACAGACCAAATTACAACAAACAACAAAAATATATTAACTCTTTATATAATTAATTGGAACAACGCACAGCTACAACAACAATCTAGTTTCATATACGATGTCTAGAACAAAGCAAGTCAAAAAATGTGTTACTTAATATATTGCTTGCAGATTTTTACCCGTGATTACAGAGTTACTTTTATGGTATAAAAGTACATTAATAGATATTATAATCTGAGATCTTGATACTTTCCAATTGTCATTACCATTCTCAGTATAATTTTAATTTGGGTTTAATTATCATCATCATTATTATATATTTATTTAATTGAGTTATGTGAAGTATGATGAAAGCCCTGCACAGTGTGGTGCATTAAAAAGCCAGAGAGTGAGCCAGTTGAAGAGGGCAGTAACTCCCCTTCAACAAACCCCCACACAGCTGCCCTAACAGCTGATTGTGTAGAATATGTTCCTATGCTGAGTGGTGCATTAAAAGACAAGGTTTAGAGCCCGTTGGGAGGATTCCTCTCAACAGATCCATAACCTGGCAACCCTAATTCTCCATTTGTGAATTTTAGCAATAGAATGACAACTGTTCCAAGTCAATGATTGCCATCCTTTTATTTTATTTTTTAATTTTCTACAAGCACATTGTATTGAAAATTGCAAAGCTAAACATTCCAGAAAAACACATGAGTCACTCTGATCTGGCTCATATGTTTGTTGGCTTGAAAATAATACATGGTGAGGTGGGGTTTTTTCACATTGCACTAAAAAAACATCTGTGCATACCGAATATATATTCAAATAATTTGTGATGTCAGAGATTGTGCTTCAAAGCAAGAAGGTCCGAGGTCCTGCTCTGGTTTCCCCGAGAACTAAAGACATCACTTTGTCCGGAGCATGAATTACCACCACAATTGTCAAGCGCTTTGAAAATCTCAGTCTGTGAAATGCGCTATATAAATACAAATTATTTACTTACCTAGCCCAGCATTTTAAATAACTTCAATGTCATTATCTCGATGTTGTCCAACTTAAAAAACTAAACTTTCCCATATCAATTTATAACCCTGACATGTGCAATTACCACTCCCCTTACGCATAGTGCTTGCATTTACCTCCACTTGTTTTTGAACGCACTCCAGCCCCATCTTTCAGAACGGACAAGAGCTCTCCTCATCCATCTCAAGAGACAGAACACCAGCTAACGACCACATCTAACTCTCTAAAACACCCGCTAGCATCCAGGCAGGCCTCCACCTCCCCGTACGCTTCCTCCGCACACCCTCCTTAAAGTGGAAACGCCACATCCGCAAATGATTATGTTTACCCGGCAACAAATTAGAGCCTTCCACCAATCAATGTGCATCCATCCCTCCATCATTTATTTGGTCTGATCCGATCGCCAGTCCGTCAATCACGGCGTAGGTGCTAACGACTTTGTATTGTCAATTGGAGCTGCAGATAAATTGTTAGAAGTAGAACGCGTGATGGAAGTGGTCGGTAATAAGTGCTAATGATGCGATTTATCAGGAAAAGTCACTGAAATGGTTAATAGAGCAGGGAAATTGGATTGAAGGTTTTAGAATCACCCATTTTGTCAAGTCCAAAATGAAAATAATCTCTTTGATTTATAGCTGCGTTACATTTTTTTTCCCATATTGGTGCGCGTTCAATGTCAAGAAATTCAACTCTTGCTATGTATTGCATCAGTGCCATCCATTTTTCTGTAACTTTTATATACGGCTGCATTGTCCCTGTTAAATATATAAATAAATATTTTCTTTTAAAGGTCAATGTCCTGATACTAAAAAAACGCAGCAATCCAATGTTTTATCTAACTATACGCCGGGGATCTCCGAAAATGGTTCATATCTTATCATTTTGACAGCCTTAGACCTAATTGCACGTCTCAAAATTTTCTTTTTTTTTTTTTTTTTTCATGTTTGTGGCCCACTCTGTTTAGCCTCCATTTTAATGAATCGAAGTCATTGTCTAATGTTATTGCTCATTTTTTAAGAAAACAACAAACATAACAACATTTTATTATGCCCTGAACAATTAAATGAAAAACTTGTATTAATCAAAAACATGAATCTGTCCACAATACTCTGCAGCCTTCTTTAGTTTTGCTCCGGTTTGGTTCAATCCAAAGCGAAACTGTACTGATTCATAACAGAAAAGTATATCATATCCAAACCCATATTCAACAACATAATAATTTGATCAGTTCTCTGTTAGTAGAATTTAGAAATTGTGTTTGGACAAATGTAATCCATTTATAACAGGATGAAAATGCACAATATATTTAATCTGCTATCGGATATCAATATCAATATCAACAATATTGTTAAGTCCTTCGAGATGACTGCATATTGTGATTTTGAGCTCTATAAATGAACAAAGTCAGTGGTTAAATGTTTGAGTAGCACAAATCTGACCCATGTCTATCTTTCGTCTTTCTCTGCTCCCTGACTCGACAGAGATGAACACCACTGTAGATTTATGGTTGTAGTATTTTATATCACAGTTCACATTTTTAAATGTCATGTATAAAAGTGTGAGCCTTTGCAGAGATATGGCCACTAAAATATGGCTTAATCTCAATACCACCATAACTCTTTTTTTTTTTTTTTTTTATTTTTTTCGTGCAAGTAAGCAGTTTATTTCTTTTTTAGGCATACAGGAAAATACATAGTTACAGTACAATAAACAACAAAGGTACTAGTGGGGTTAGGGTAGGGTAAGTATGTGTGTGTGTGTGTGTGTGTGTGTGTGTGTGTGCGTGCATGTGTAAGTGTTTGAGCTTGTGGGAGATATAAAGCTGAGAAATATATACAAACATGTACACCTACATATACTCTTTCACATATATAGACCAGGATGCAATAACTATGACAATCAAACGGCAACTAACAATAAAGAAACAACGTACAAAAAGAATAAATAAGTAGATATTTGAAAACAATGACAATAACAATACTTATGTTGTGTTTTCCCCTGTGCTAGTGTTGCGTTAAAAAAAATGTGAGGGGCCTAACAACTCCAGGTTGTTCACCCTCATTGAAAGGCCCCTCTCCACTTGCCCTGTGCTATTTGTGTTCGCTATTATTATTACCCTTACTATTATTATTATTATCATTATCAATCATTATCCTTCGTATTGTTATTATTATTATTCTAATTATTCCATATCAATATTAATATTGTTATCATCATCGTTTATTGCCCAACTCACTATTGCCAATATTAGTGCCATTGCCATTGTCATCATTACCGTCACATTACATACATTTTTCTATTGTAGTATTTTGTTGTCGCAGTTGTAGTAGGATATTTAACCATGATATTGGCTTATAGTGTGTGATTGTTGAGTCCAGTTGCTATGATTGGAGGAAGGAGAGGAATGGACAGGTAGATGTGTGTGTAGAGAGTTGTGAGTAGTTTTCAGTTGATAAATGATCTAACAGGAGGTGTTTCCAAGTGGTGATGTGTATGTTTTTTTTTGATTTCCAGTTGATTAGAATTACTTTCTTGGCGATTGTTAGCGACACCAATAGTTGTTTTGTAAGGTATTGATTGAGGTCTAGTGTGGAAGTGTCTCCAAGTAAACAGAGGGAGGGGGACATTGGGATGTGGCAGCCGAGTATGGAGGAGAGTGACTCAGTGACTAGTTGCCAGAAAGTGTTGACCGGTGTGCAATGCCAGAGAGCGTGGAGGTAGTCGTCTTTGTGATTTTGAGTGCAATGTGAGCATATTCCTGTGCTGAAACCCATTTTGGAAAGTTTGTGGTCTGTGTAGTGGTATCTATGAAGAACTTTGAACTGTATGAGTTGTAGGTTTGAGTTATTGGTCATGAAGTAAATGTTGTTACAGGTTTGGGTCCAGAAATTGGCATCGGGAGCAAATGCTAAGTCTTGTTGCCATTGTGAGATTGGAAGCGAGTGGGTATTGTCAATTCTTGTAAGTAATTTGTATATTTTGGAGTTTAGGTTTTTGGGTGCAAGCTCCAGAAGATCTGTGATGAATGGGCTTGGGTCCAGGTCTATTGTATGAATATTGATTTTATTTAGGATTATTGATCGTAATTGTGAGTATTCTAGGAAGCATTTGCTCCCGATGCCATATTCCTGAGACAGTTGTGTGAGTGATGTTTCCATGACAGCGGCCCTTTAGTGGATCAGTCTGGGCTCTGCTTGCAGGCTGTCTCCGCTAACCTTTACCTACTAAATATCCCACCTTAAAATGAGGCCGTTGTGTGTCTACTTTGTGCCTTAAGTGCATGAAATTGAAGTAAATGCAGAGCCAAACGACCCTTAATATGATTATACTCTCATTCTTGTTTAATCCCTGGTCGTTTTGCACATTTTTTTGGTAAGTAAATGTGTGTACAAATGATCGCTGTATGCTGAGGAATGAACTGGATGACATGCGCAATTTTGTGACAATTTCAGGCTATTACCATAATGGCAGCTAGATGGCTAATTCTCGTGCATATAATCATAAAATAACATAATAGTAGCCACCATTTACTGGGCTAATTTAACAAATCCACTCCCGTGCAGACGCATTAGATGGAGAGTGTAATTAAACTGGGCAAAGAGGAGGGGAATGACAAAATGAGGCAGATACTCCTCACAATTTTGTCAAAAAAAAAGAAAAACAAGTGACAAATACCCTTATCTTATGGTCGGATTTTTCCACTTTGTCTATATTCCGATCTTGCTGTGAATTATTGGATGTATTGTATGACTATGCACAACAGTTTGGTTTTATCATTATCTACTAGGCCAAACCGTCAAATAGTTTCTCACAGGGCTGTAAAGTACGCAAAGATGGCTGATGTTAGATAAATACTTAATGCTGTGGTCCGATTAGTTGTTTTTTTCTGATTCTTTTTCTTTTCTGTTGGGACTAGCTAAATATAGTACAGTAACACAGGGTTAGCAACTATAGAAGATCTGATTTTAGACTGTGTGTGTCAGGGGTGTGTGTGTGTGTGCGTGCGTCCGTGTGTGTGTGTTAGGTGTGTGCGTGTGTGTGTGTTACGTGTGTGCGTGTTAGTGTGTGTGTGTGTGTGTGTGTGTGTGTGTGTGTGTGTGTGTGTGTGTGTGTGTGGTGTGTGTGTGTGTGTGTGTGTGTGTGTGTGTGTGTGTGTGTGTGTGTGTGTGTGTGTGTGTGTGTGTGTGTGTGTGTGTGTCAGTCTTGACCATGTCCGTGTGCGTTCCAGTCTCGATTTCTTGTCACCCAAACTTAGCTCAAATCTTTGTAATGATTCCTTTGGTTCGTTTTACTGACCTGAAAATGCTACTGGGTTTGTGGCGTTTAACATAAAATGATGTTTTGTGTAAAAAAATAAAATAATATCTAATATTCTGCTTAGATTTCTTTTAAATATGAATAAAAGAAAATAGGTCATTGGCCTGTGTATTCATTATTGATAGCCCAACAATCAGTTCAAAGTGATTTTTTTATAAAACAATGATTCTAGAAAGAAAAATTGTAAGCGCTGGTCTCTCTGTGTAAAAGTAAAAAGATTAGGAATATAATAGTGTTTTATAAGCCTAAACTTTGGGAATTGGAGAGCTGTTTACTAAATGCCACTACTTTCAAACTCTTGCCTTGAGAACATATCGATCGACTTGCTAAGTTCTAAATCCCCGTCCCTCAAAGCAGCGTGTGCTAATTAGCTGGGGATAGCTGTTAGCCGTTAGCTTTGCCTTCTGAGGGAATGGGGGATTGTGCATTCTGAACGAGTGCCAGCGGTGCCATTGTCTGACGCCCTCACCCTCACAGCACTTGGCTCCTGCTCCGGCCTCGCCTCGCTGCAACAGAGATGCGGATTTTCAAATGGGAAATGAGTGAATGAAAAAACGTCTGACAATTTCTAAGCTCACGAGACACTAGCCTGACTGTCTTTTGATGTGCTGTTACAAATGATGTGTATGGACTTGCTGGGACTGTCTCTTTGCACATGCTACAGGCTGTTGCAAAGAGTATGTGATGTCTTCTTTAACCCTTTGTTTGCTCCTTAAAGAAAGAAATCCATTTGTTATCTTTTTTATTTTCTAAGATGTTGGAACCCCTAGTTTTTTTTTATTTGTAGGCCCTTACTTGAAAAGCAGTTTGATGTTAAAACTAAAGCTGAAGCGCAAATTCAGACTGAAAGACTGGCCGCAGCCCTCACCCGTCCAGGGCCAGCCAATCACACAGCTCTGCCAGCCTCGAGCCTCAGCCAATCACACAGCCCGGCCAGCCTCTTGCCAACCCACTGACAGCAAAGCGAGCAGTTTAAAAAGGCAGCCACTTCCTGATAATCAGCGCTTCCTGAAGCTCTTAACACCCACCGCCTCCCCAGCTCCTGGATCCTGCCCTGGCTCCTGCCCTGGCTCCTGCCCCGGCTCCTGCCCTGGCTCCTGCCCTGGATCCTGCTCTGGCTCCTGCCCTGGATTCCAGCTCTGGCTCCTGCCCCGGCTCCTGCCCTGGCTCCTGCTCTGGCTCCTGCCCTGGATCCTGCTCTGGCTCCTGCCCTGGATCCTGCTCTGGCTCCTGCCTGGCTCCTGCCCTGGCTCCTGCTCTGGCTCCTGCTCTGTCTCCTGCCCTGGCTCCTGCTCTGGCTCCTGCTCTGGCTCCTGCCCTGGCTCCTGCCCTGGCTCCTGCCCTGGCTCCTGCCCCGGCTCCTGCCCTGGCTCCTGCCCTGGATCCTGCTCTGGCTCCTGCCCTGGATCCAGCTCTGGCTCCTGCCCCGGCTCCTGCCCTGGCTCCTGCTCTGGCTCCTGCCCTGGATCCTGCTCTGGCTCCTGCCCTGGATCCTGCTCTGGCTCCTGCCCTGGCTCCTGCCCTGGCTCCTGCTCTGGCTCCTGCTCTGTCTCCTGCCCTGGCTCCTGCTCTGGCTCCTGCTCTGGCTCCTGCCCTGGATCCTGCTCTGGCTCCTGCCCTGGATCCTGCTCTGGCTCCTGCCCTGGCTCCTGCCCTGGCTCCTGCTCTGGCTCCTGCTCTGTCTCCTGCCCTGGCTCCTGCTCTGGCTCCTGCCCTGGTTCCTGCTTTGGCTCCCGCCCTGGTTCCTGCTCTGGCTCCTGCCCTGGCTCCTGCTCCGTGCACCCCATTCACACCATGTTTATAGCCACCACCAGTGCTTGACCCCCTGCTAATGATCTCCCCTCTGCAAGTGTCACTGCCGAGGTCAATGCGCCAATCAAATACATATTTTTAATGCATTAATTTTTCTGTATTGGTCTCTTCAGATTGAAGTGTCTAAAAGCAAGTGAGATTTCAGTTCCAAGCGTCTAGATAGTAACTAAAAAGATGATCCACCAAATGGTTAAGGAAACTATTAAAGGGTTAAAAATAGTCAACATGGTTAGAATTCAAGTTACTTACTTAAAGCTGGGGTACCACGTATTTAAATGGAAATAAAGTCATTTCTAAAGCCCAGGTTGGTTCTATCGCTGGCTTTCATATACCCACATGTTTGGCTTCAGTCACATAGTTATTATATATATTTTTCAGACTCATCAGCCAATCAGCTCGCAGCCCAGTGTAAAATGGTGGTTCACAAGGCTCACAGTAAAACAAAAGAGAGTATGTTTTCTAATAAGATGAAAAGAGCATTATGTGGTCTGAAGGTATTTGCTGTTAGGTCAAAAAAATAGCTTTAAATAAACAATATTTCATCTTGGTTCAATAAAGCCATCGTTTGTGTGGCCTTGCTCTAAACCTCTCTGCACACAGGAGTTATTATGTCGATAAAGGCTTAGAAAGGAATGCATTTATGTCCAACGCAGAAATGCTTGTTTTTCTTTACGTCTCTCGTTTCTTTATTAATATAAATAATGTGACACTGCATCGCGGAGTGGTGTCTAGACTGTCTGCGATTGGAAAGTGGTCAAAGACAGTCTTGTTTTGATTGTTCACTCCTTGGAGCTTGCACCTTGTGATGGAGATGATGAATAGAAGTAATCAGACTAGACTTGAGCGAGCTCTGAAGACAGCACTTTGCTTCTTTAGAGAATGGTGTGATTGGATGTTAGTATATTTGTCACTTTTTTTATTTCACCTTATGCAAGTTTTTAATTATGGCATGGTGCATCTGCGTCAATTTTTATATGTATTACTGATCGTGAATTATACAGTTGAAAGAGATTATCTTGAATTAAATATATATGACAGGTTTAGATATTGTCTTAACGCCATGATAACACTCATGAATCCTCCAGGCGCTCCGGCAGGGACGTGCAGTCAGGGGAGGCAGGGGAGGCAGAGCCTCACCTGCCATTATTGGAAACTAATAATTATTTTAGTTTAAATATATAATTTATATCCACTGTCCTATGCTTTTAATGTATATTCGGCACGGTTCCCATCAGTTTTGATCATTTCTGAAGTCAAAATCGCCGAAATCCCGTTATTCCTATTCAAAGAGACGAGGTGAGGCAGCGCTCCTGCGTGCCTCACCCCAGACCGCTCCCTCACAGTGTGTGTGTGTGTGTCTGAGTGCACTCAGCTCGTGCAGTTGATATATCACCGTTTGTTTCAAATATCCTGCTTTAAAAACATTTTTTAAACTCCTCTTAGTGTTTAGTAGTGTATTGCACGTATGTGTGTACAATTTATATTTAGTTTAAGTCTTTTGATCGTAGATGAACACACAAGGAAAAAGCTTGGCGTGAGGCAGGCGGTATCTGTGCCTCACCGCTAGGGGTGATAGTGAGCATAAAGTTCATACCAGAGTTGCTAACAAACAATCAGCCCAAAATGCTATTTCTTTTGCTGGAAAATGGATGATTTGAATGAATCAATTGGACTTTCAAACAAAGAAAGAATTAATATAGACTGGGAGACCACCACTGGACTTACGAGGTTAGTCCGGCTGCGGGGGAGGAGTTTGTTAATCTGTGTTTTATGTTGAACATTGACAGATACCGGCAAAGTAGTGCTTTTCCGAAAAACACTGATTCAAACACTGCTCAAGAGTTCTGCAACTTGTTTAAATTATTGTTTATGTTCCTCGCGTCTCTCTCTCCTCGCGTCTCTCTCTCCTCGCGTCTCCGTCTCTCTCTGCTCCTCGCGTCTCCGTCTCTCTGCTCCTCTCTGTCTCTCTCTGCTCCTCGCGTCTCCGTCTCTCTGCTCCTCCTCTCTGTCTCTCTCTGCTCCTCTCTCCTCGCGTCTCTCTCTCCTCGCGTCTCCGTCTCTCTCTGCTCCTCGCGTCTCCGTCTCTCTGCTCCTCTCTGTCTCTCTCTGCTCCTCTCTCCTCGCGTCTCTCTCTCCTCGCGTCTCTCGCACCTGCGCTTCTTAAAGATGTTGTTTGATGCGGAGCAGAGTCAGCAGCTAGATTTGTTGTGAGATTATTAAAAGAAGCTGGTTCTCTTATCTTTACAGTATATAAAGTTTGTGGATGTCATTGCATTGGTGATTAAATGCTATTTTATTTGAATAATGATTGTAAATCTGACTTTTAAAGTCAGTGCCTCCCCAATCACAAACCTCACCGCACGTCACTGCGCTCCGGTATCAGCCAAAACATGCACCAAGGGTTAAATCTTCCATCTCCAGTCCGGAATCAGCCACGCATCAACATCTGTAGAGGCTATAGCTACAGTATATAACTATAGCGATCACAGTTCCTTACAGGCACTGAAGGATGAGACAAATGTAGAGGACAAATCCCCCTGCAGGGATCAATAAAATATACCTCAACTTTAAAACATGTCAATGAATGTAATAAGATTCCACATTTTCTTGCAAGAAATATCATGAGACAATTGGATTAGACTCTCTCGTCTTCTTTCCTCTCTTTTTGACAGCCCCCACTTCCTCTCCCTGAGTCGTGAGTGCTCTGCAGCTCATTTCTCCAGGCAGGCCTTGACCTCCAGCTGCCATCACCAATCCACATTTGTCCAACCGGCTCCACTCCAGCTCAGTACGTAACCTGTACCCGCAGGAGGGAGCCCGGATCACAATGCTGCGCTCATTTCCTTATTATTCAAAGAGTGCACCGGCTGAGCTACAGTCGCTACAGTCGCTACTGCTACAAAAGTAAACTCAGAGCGCTGCTTTAGAGACATGAGTGGTGTCCTGTGGTCAGAGGAGTTGGACTAAGCACAGGGGCATTCAGCTCCAGTACTTGGAAAAAGAAAAATTAGTAAGAGCATAGTTCTCAAAATAAAATCACCACCTGTAAATGCCACCAAAAAATCCTTAAATCCTTAAATCAAATTTGCTTAAGAAATGTTAGAATTGAAATTGTCTTGTTTGTAATTACAATGTCATAATGACCCAGACACAATGTAAACATCTTTATATGGACGAATATTCTATATAGATGATAATAATAATAATAATAATAATAATAATAATAATAATAATAATATGAATGATATTGTGGCATCTGGTGTTCCATAGGTCTCCCATCACTGTACTAACCAGGCCATGTCTACAGAGGTCTGACTGGTATCTGGCTTTCACATGCAGGTAGCGCCACACGACAATTATAAATATGCTGAAATCCTCTTGGTTCAAACTTTACCTGTTTCTGTATGTGCAAGATTATAGATTATATAGATTATAAATTGGCATTTATTAGTGTGTTATGCCATTACGGTTCATTTTCATTTTAGGATTCCAATACGTGTTAGATCAGGCATGTCAAAACTCAGGCCCGAGAGCCAATTGCGGCCATCTGTGCCATTTTATGTGGCCCTCTGCTGCTAACTCAAAGTTACCATTGAGGCACTTTGACAATGTCATCCAACCAACTTCAGCTCCACCAATACAGTCTAGCTATACCTTATTATAAATATCAGACTCTATTGTTTTTTTTTTCCAATCATTTATTTATGATTTTTTAATCATCAACAAACAAACACATAGACACACAAACATAAAAAACCCTGGAGATTGCCGCAAGAAAATAAAAAAAAAATAAAAAAAAAAAAGTAAGAGTTAATCAGAAATAATAAGACTATTGTTATATACTGTAATTGCTTTATGATTGTGGTGTGAATCAATAAGGACGTCTAATTACCCATTTTCATAACCGGAATCCAGTCAATCCAGGCTGTCGGCCCCAGGTCAAGTCTGATGAACTAAAGTGGCCCTCTAACTAAAAAGTTTGGACATCCGTGTGTTGGATGCCCTACTTTCATAATCTTGTACTATTGCATGTACTTTCTTCATTCATAAGTGGCTGAACTGCTCTGAAGCTGTGCAGGGCAGGGCTTGGTTAGTACTGTGATGGCAGTGGGACAGTGGGGCGGCTGTTGTTGTGTCCTTAGGCAAGACACTTCACCTACACTGCCTAGAATGAGTCTGGTGTGTGTGTGTGAATGGGTGGTGGCGGTCAGAGGGGCCAATACCACATACTTGTTGCCTCGCTTCTGTCAGTGCGCCCTAGGGCAGCTGTGGCTAAAGTAGTAGTTTATCACCGCTATGTATGGAGAGGATGAAAAATGACGTGTGAAGCATCTTTGAGTGTCCTGAAAAGCGCTATATAAAACCGATGCATTATTATTATCATATATGTCACCCAAAAACACAAATATACCAAACTTATTGTGAGTTTGTATTAGCAGGAAGTGTCCAGTGCTTTCTTCTACCTCACTCCTGACGAATACCCTTTACAGTACTTGCACAGATTACAGCCTCCTCTTCCATCATGGGACAGGGTGCAGTCTTACCCCACTGGTGAGGTAGTGAGGTAATCCTACTCAGTATCAATCCGGCAAAACAAGATTGATTCACTGCCAATCGCTCACGCTATTTTCCCCCATTGAGTGAGAAGTCCGACGAGTCAACCATTTGTGTGGACCTATTCTCAGCTGGTTCACTGCTTCTCAAAATCAAATCTGTGCCTCAATATAAAATACATAGTGAATGAATTTGTTGTCAAAATAAACACCTTCACCTTTTGGCATTATCGAGAGAGAAGCGCGGTAGAAATTGATCTGTTTTGGAGCCTGATTCTAATTGAGTTCTTCCACTGGGGAGAGAGTGGAGCTGAGGTGGTGGTGGATTAGGACTTATCTAACTCTTGGACAGAGGCCAGGGTTTCTCGCTGCCCTTCAGAAGTTCAACTGCGTTTGGAAAAGTTTGGTGGTCAAGAACGAACAGCAGAAAAGTGAAACAACTGGCCAGAAAAATAACCACAGCGTTTGAATTGAATGAGAATATTTTGCTACGTACTGTTTTTGGGTGGAAGCTGCAGACAGATTTGGTGCGGTCTGTTTTGCTCCTGGCATTAAGAGCATGGAGTGAACTGAAAAGACAGAGTGTGAACTTGTCAGTCCTCTTTAAATGTTGCCGTAAAGTCAATTCTTTGCCCTCCCAAGATAGAAGCACTTGACTTGAGCACAATCAATGAAGTGTCTTTGTGAGTTCGAACGTCTGGCCACCCTCACGACCAAATGACCTCTGAAAATGTCAGATTTATATATAGGAAAATATGTACAAAATAAGGATTTATACATTTCTGGGAGGAGGAGATGCAGCAACACAATACAATACAACTGTTTTGTAGAAGAAAATAATGTTATTTACAAATAAAAGTCACATAATTGGTAATTTCTATCTATTTAGGATAAAAACTAATACTAATTGTTTCAAATCAATAGCTGAAAGTAAGTAATAAAGCTTTATTTATACAGAGCCTTTTACAGACCATGGCCCCAAAGCGCGTCACAGTAAAAACAGGTAAAAACAGACAAAACACAAGCTAAAATACAATGAGCCAAGACAACTCAGTGACAGGTTTGAAACGGCTGCAAGAAAATTATGTAAAAGCTTGTCCAAATAAATAGGTTTTTAGCTGACCTTGAATGAATCAACCGACTCCATCAGCCGCAGAGGGAGCGGAAGATTGTTCCAGACCTTAGGCGCAACAGGAAGGACCGGTCTCCCCTGGTCCGAAAGAGCGTGTGTGGGACCATCAACAGGGGCTGATCCACAGACCTCAGGGTCCGAGTGGGGGTATAAGGCTGAATCAGATCTGAAATAAAGGGGAGCCTGACCATGCAGAGCTCTGAACGTCAGCACCATTATTTTAAAATATATCCTGTAGGACACCGGCAGCCAGTGGAGAGCTTTGAGGACCGAGGATACTGTATGTGAATCCTCTTGTTTGTGCACGTGAGAACCCGAGCTGCAGAGTTATGCTCCTTATTGTTCAGACATGAAAACACACTGTTACAGTCATCTAAACGAGAAGACACAAAGGTATGAATTAGAAGCTCCAAGTCGTTCTGTGACACAATTTTCTTAAATTTGGAGATGTTTCTCAGTTCAAAAAAGCAGTTTTTGGTCAGCTGTTTGCAGGGTTGAACTAGCGATATATCCTTCAATCAATCAATCAATCAAAGTTTATTTATAAAGTGCTTTTCATACAACAGATGCAACACAAAGTGCTTTACAGTTTGGCTAAAAAACAATCCTGCCCATGCCCTCCCCCCGACCGCCCAACAGACCCTCCCCAGACCACAAGCAAACACCCCCCCCCCCCCCCCCCCCACACACACACACACACCCACACACACACGCACCGATAAAACAATAAAACGATGATAAGAGACTTGGCAGGGTTCAGATGCAACCGGCTGAAGAAACGCCATCCAAGGAGCCGTCAGCGCCAGGAGCAGAGAGCCAAAGGGGACGACACAGGACCCAGAGGAGACCCAAAACCGAGGCCCCGGGCCCCCACCAGGTCCAAGAGTCCGACCCCCACAGCCACAGCCAACCACCGCTCCCAGCGCAGAGGGCTCCTCCAGAGGACACACTGGGGATACTAAAAACAATACAATAAGTAAAACACTAAAATGTGAGCCTGAAAGGAACTATCACACAAAACATGAATAAAAGCAATAGCAATATAATAAATAATAAAAGATAAATAGAATATATAAAAATGGACTAATAAATACTAATCAAAAGCTAATCTAAAAAGGTGTGTCTTGAGCCTGGCTTTAAAAATATGAATGTTCTCTGCGACCCTTGTCAAAAATAACACCCAGATTTCTAAGGCTTGGTTTAACAGACTGTCCTACATCACCCAAGTATTGTAAGATCCCTGGATTTAAATCATCAGGGGCAATAACTAGTGTTTCGGTCTTGTCTGTATTCAGCTGCAAAATGTTCTCACTTAGCCAATGCTTAAATTCCACTTGGCAATGAACGAAGGAATCTGGCCTATGGAGCTCAGTTGGCTTAAAAGTGCAGTAAATCTGTGCTTTAATGCATAGTATTTACTGTAGTTATGGCTTTTCATGACTCTTTACATGGCGTTGTGTGTACTCCAAACAGCTGTGGTGTACTGCAGTGGCCACAGCTGCACTGAGGCAGAACGACAGGCTAGATTCTGTGCCATCTGCCCCTCTGACCACCACCAACCTTGCACACACCCAGACCACACTCATTCTCGCAATGTGTCTTGTCTAAGGACGCAACAACACATCTTTCTGTGGCGCCTAGTGTTCCCAGAGGGATCCCATCACAGTACAAACCAAGCCCTGTGCTGCTTAGCCTTAATGGCCGGATCAGGTTTCCACATGCAGGACATGGCAACTATCATTTTATTGATGCATTTTCTTTACTTTCCCAAATACAAACAAGGGATATTCCACACTGTTATAACTGGAGTCTATATAAAGCTGTTGAATGTCCTGATGTACTGTCATTAGGGAGTCTTTAGGACCAAAGTTTGTTTTGGCAAAGCTCAGTGCGGTGATGTCTGTGTCATGCCATTAGCTGAGCCGCGCGTTTCCTGTTAATGGTGCTTTTTGTGTTTGCAAAAGTAATAAATATGAAACTGAACCTAACGTGGAATCGGGGAAACCTCTCAAACAAATATTAACATGTTATACTGTGGGCATTCTGAAAAATCTGCTTTCTCTTTCACACCCTCCAGTTTTGCTAACAGTATTTTATCTCCCCCTCTCTCCCCCTCCTCTTTCTTCCCGTTGGCTGGCCTTAGCAGAATCCCTGTTCAGCGGCCTGGGTCTGGGGGCCGTGGTGGCGCTGGGACTGGGGGCCCTGCTGCTGCTGCTGGTGCTGGTGGACGTCACCTGCTTCTTCCTGCGGCACTGCGGTCTGCTCATGTGCATCACGCGGACCGTCTGCGGCAAGAAGACCGCCACCGGGGCCAAGGGCAAGGAGATGGAGGAGGGGAAGGCGGCCTATCTGTAAGTGCCAATGGTTTTAGAATCTTTTACTACAAGTGCTTTTGTCAGTCACCGGGCCATCCATGCTTGCAGAGGGGACCATCTGCTGTGGGTGTATCGTGACCTGGGGGGCACTGCCAAACACAAATTGATGATACAGAGAGTTTGGATTGGCAACGCAATGAAGTTGGAATCAAAATGTGATGCCCGATGAAGTGACATAAACTGTAAAAGCTGTGGACAAAAACATTTTCAAAGTTCGTCTTAGAGATTGATGCGGCTCGTACGGTGGTGGTTTTAGTAACGCGACAGGAAAAGGTTGTTAATCAAATGTTTAAATCCCTTTACCAACAGTTAAAGATTTAGCTGCCATTTTGAACAATAGTGTTGGATAGAGTAGAGGACCACTCATTAGAAAGACAATTACCTGGTCGTTACAAAACTCAATTTAAGAACAAATAACGCTGGATTGATTTTTGAAAATTTAAAGTTGAAAATAGGTCACATACTAAAAATACCAAAATGATTGTTTTTATTATTTGCTTTGAGAGGAGTGACATATTTCAGAGATTATAAACAATAACACAATGTTTTCATTCATTGTTAAGAGGTTGTGTGAAGTAATTTACTTTGAATTAAATGTGTTTTCTTTTATCAAATGATGCTGATAATAACAGATAATCAGAAGTTTCTATTCCCCAGTTCTCAAAAGCATGTATTCCCTATCTATATAACTAATTTGTCTTGGAAAAAAACCATCTCTATCCTGTAAATTCCAGAGGAAAATTGTCATAAACTGCACATGTGAATTACACATTGATCTTTAATGTCATTATTTGAAAATAGAATGCACTTTTTTTTGACAATATATGCAGGGGTGCACAAAAGTGGTACGCAGATACGCATGTGCGACAAATATCATAAATGCGTACTACCACATGAGTTAGTAAGCGACTTTGGTCTTCACATAGACCAGACCTTCTCAAATCGTGGGGCGCTCCTCCCTAGGGGGACGTGGTGCAATGCCCGAGAGGGTGTGCGTGATCGCAGGGATTCCAAATCCTCCGTGGCAGCAGCGTTCCTACTCCAGAGCCACTCAGGCCGCTTTATAACAACAGCGTCTCCTTGACAACAACGCGGCGAGCACGTAGCCAAACGTGGTCATAATGTACCCAGAACCATTCTCTGCTTGTTGCAAGTGTGTGTCTTTGCGTAATACAAAATAAATAAATAGATATTGCGTTACTGCAAGAAACAGAGCTGGACTATGGAGCCTTAAGGGAGTGTCCATGACCTCCTCGTGTCTCTACATTAAAGCTGTGGTACCTACATTTTCCCTTGCATTAATGATGCATAATGAATCAAACAGAACATTGTTTTGATGTTTTGTTTGTTTTGCATTTTTTGGAAAGAGCCCTGTGAGTCATTATTTGACTTGGATTGAGTGGATTATCTGAGCTGATCTAAACTTTAGCATTAAAAAGATGCAAGTGTAAAATCTTGATTAGGAACCACGCGACAAATGGAGTGAATACCAAACACCATCTCCTGGTACTCATCTGAGAACCTCACTGAAAAAGTTATGTGCACCCCTGGATATATGGCTACACACAACCAACAATAACGAGTGGGAAAAAGGTCTATGTGTTATCATTAAGCCAAAATAATCACATCACTACCAGGGAAGTAAACTATCACCTCTGGCAGTATGAATACAACTTTAGGAGCAATGACGGCGGATCTATTGTGTAAAAAGATAAACAAACACTGGATTTGGCAGAGAACCAGACCACGGTCGGCACAAAAATGGTAGATTTTAGAATTTTACACAGGTACAGATTTAAGTTCTGTGTCAAATACCCGTCAATGTAAAATATCTTCACTTTTTTGCTAAATGGAAGCCACAGAATAATTTCTAAACTTGGTGCATATTTGAAAATGTCCCTTCCTTTGTTGCAGGATTTGTTTTGTAACTTAGGTGTCAAACCATAATGCCATGAGCAATACATCAAGAAGAAAGAAACAGAGATAAACGTCCTTAAAATGTCCAACTATTCCACCATGAATTAGAAGAAGAATGTCCACAGCAACTGTTTTGTGTCCACAATTTTACCGTCTATGCTTATTGGCAAGCAAAAGCAGAATGAATCTCTACAAGCACTGTAGCGCCTCCTGATTCCTTTTAGCCTCTCGACCTATGTCCAGCCACCAGTGAGAAAAGCAGCCTTCTTTCTACCATTTAGGTACACCTACAACAGCAGCCCAACCACCTTTTCAACCACAGTATGTCACCGATATTGTCTTCCTGTGGCTAATTCACCTGTATTCTCGCAGTCCTCCATCTGCATGTGCACGGTTTACTGTGTACATCCATTTTGTGTTGATGTCTATCTTGTGCTCTCTCTCATAAGAAATGCATGCCCCCGACGCCAGTGAAACCATCTACGAGACTGCATGTGCGTATACTTTATGCTTTCTTGACGTTACATGGCTAAACTAAGCCCACACTGCAAAAAAAATGCCGCATTGAAATGACTGAAATTCAGGATATTGAATTTTGACATGGTAGAGATTTTTGTCAAATTGTCATTCTTTTTCTCTGGTGTTGTGCTTTAGTCTGCTTTATAGTTGTAAGAGACACACATGGATAATTGTTATGACCCTTTTAAGTCTCAATAATGAGGAAAGGTTCTACTTTTTACAGTTTTCTGCAACAAACTATAATAGGTTTTATGAGGTGAATGATAATGTAGACGATATCTCTATATGATTGGACATTTCTAACCTGCTAGCTCTTGGAAGCCCCGAAAAAAGGTGCTCCTACTTGCTTTGGCTTTCACTGTCATAGAAAATAATAAAATTCCTGCACCCAATAACCGTAAGTGTCACACAACCCAATTTCGTTGAGTTCTCTCTATGATAATGTCTTTGTAAATCCAGATATGACCCTCCTAACATCTGACAAATCCGGAGCCTTCTAACCCTGCTTTCGGCGAAGGCTTGCAAATAGAGCAAGCACTAACATCCCAGCGCCACTCCTGATTGGCTCTCTGGTTGCTAGGTAGTCACTATCTATGAATTTGGCTCCAGTTTTTTGCCTTTGGAGTCTGGTTGAGTTAGCGCTAATCAGATTCCATTAATATTAAGGCAAACTTTTTGGGTGATGCATTCATCTATCTCTAAACTGTTTATAGTTGGTAGATTTAAAAGACGTTAAAGGAGAAGTATGTAAAAAATCTGGTCAAAAGTGGTACTGCAACCTCTTCCACTCTGCCTGACTCAGGTTGCCAGATATGCCGACGAATCCAGCAGGGACCATAACAGCTGAAGAGACAAGTCAACAACAAATCTATAACCAACACCTTTTTTCACAAAGATAGTCATCCTTGTTTTATTCCTTGTTTTGCCGTTAATGATTTGAGAATCATAACAAGACCTTTTTAGTTCTGCGCCACATGGTACTTTACCAGTGAGATTAGCTTGGCACGGTGAGTTCTGGCAACCCGGATCACGGTATTTCTGATTAGTGAAATGGTGGAGGGCAGGACATCAAAATGAAAACAAAAACAAGATTTAGGGGCTGTGAAACTAATTTGAACTATTTTAACTACTTTAAATATTGTTATCAGTTAAAGAAGTATTCAAACAAAGCATGGTTTATTAATGACTTTGGACAGATTAGAGCCCTTTAATGATGACTTGACAAGAAAATCTTACATATTGCTTCTCTAAAACTATTACGACAAATGCCCGATGTCTTTAGAGCAAGTGATTCCCAAAAGACCCAAACACAGTAGGGGCCCAAGCTCTCAGTAATTCTCAGCGATGTTTAAAACCAGCCCAAAACAACTTAATGAAAAAACTTACCGCAACTGCATTAAAGTTATTCTGAATTCTAGTCATTTGCACTCACTCTCGTAGTCCTTCGCAGTGCACCTCTTTGAAACTTCTAATTGATTTTCTCATTTACTGTACTATTCTGTGTGAGGAGCTTAGCCGGGACTAGACTTGCGCGCTCATTGGTCTCAGCGGAGCCCTTTTTTTTTGTGCTAAACTTGTCAGCGTGCCAATCTGGGGTCCTTTAGGGAACGAGAATCTGCAGCGGATTTTGCTGAGTCATGGTCCGCTGTCAACTTGCACAATATTTAAAGTGGCGTTTGTATGAGGCTTATTTGGCCAATGATTCAACACATTTAATCTAGCCTTGTTTATGCAAAGAGGATTCACAAGATCCCCTATAGAACCTTTATAAGTGCTTCTAAACAGCATTAGCAACACACATACAATGGAGGCGAGGGTTGTATAGTCACATGCATTTGTTAATTTTTTTTTTTTTAAAGCCATTATGAGAGCCGTTTGAATGCATTTGAACATTTCTCAGAGCTACATGTTGGTTCAAGGATGAAACGAAGGGAAACATTTTCCGTACTTTAACAAAGATTTTTCTCTATGCCTTTCGCGAGTTTAGAGTCAAATCCGTGCCATGAGTCATAAAGCAATCGGCTCCATTGATTGTGATTGAGTTCAGAGACAACAGCTACACACTGTGATAGTGCGGAGATGGGACTAATGCAAGATGAGGGCCCTCCAAGTCAAGCGCCACGAGTCAGGGTTGTCAGCAACTCAATCTAAGTAGCCCGCACTGAAAAGTTGATTAAGATAAAAAAATAAAGTCCTGTGAATAGATTAAATGAATAGACTAAACCCTTATGTTAAGTGGTAGCTTGTTCTAAAGCTGAAAAGGAAGGATCAAACTGTGCGTTACTGTGGTTTTGTCTGTGTTCTCTGCATGGCCAATGTTTCTCCTTAAAGGTAAATACTGTAGGAGGACTCAATACTTCGAGGTGAATCATCAAGACGATTGGTTCCCCCAAGTGTCAATCATTCTACGTGCTCGTCAAATAAGACCAGAGGGTTTTGTTCAAAAAGTGGAGAGGGAGTTTCTTTCTTAAAATTTAGGAAAATCCTCCCATACACCTTTAATCTTTGAAATCAATGAATGGTCCAGTTCCCAAAACCTGTAGATCAGCAGAAACTTTGACTGATCGACTGACTCCATGATTAAAGTATAGTCCTCATTCAGTCTGTTCTCTTCAGTTCATTTTCTACTATATTTGTCTTGTTACATGATATATTACAGCACACATTCTACATTCTAAATCACATAATGCTGCAGTAAACAACAACTATAATACAGCTCAAATTGCTTGACTGTTTTTTTGGCTCTCAGTGAGACAAAGCTAATCTTTATTTACATGTTTATTTTAGAACACGTATAACACACATCTAGCATACATCTACAAACATGCAGTACATACAGTATACACACATAACACATTAGTTCATACATATTTTGAAACGGGGTTTGATGAAGCAATACCTGACAAACTTCCAGCCCCCACACTTGGCCCTGGGAACATGCATTGGCCTTTCTCTGCTTTAGTTTGAATGTCCCGCACAGTCACATCCGACCTGTAGAGTTAACCATCCAGCACAACGTTATCCATTTGTTTTGCCCTCTGGCACCCACCGGAGGCGCTGTGGGCCCCTCTCCCGTCTCACCCCACTGAAGAACAAATTTGCCATTGCCGATGTGATGGTTTGGCGCTAATGCTCTCCACTCCAAAGTTAATATTGCATCAAATGTAGCTTGCCTGTGTGCCTTACACAGTGCACTATTTTCCCAAAGATTGCAGTGAGATAGAAAACAGAGACACAGGGAGCGAGTCTAAGTGATCCAGAGAGCGGGCGCCATTCACACACTCGCATTTGTGTTTTAAACAGATTGTATATTGTACAGAGGATGAAATATGAGGGGAAAAGTGGATTGTCATGTTTTTATGATATAGACATTATCAACACAATGTCAGAATCTGAAGCTGAAGGGGAATAAGTCAATACCATACCTTTTTTATTATACATATTTGTCGTGTCTGTCTAGTAACATTTAGAATCACGTTGAGAAAGAGCGACTATACTTTGTCACATTTCTTCATTTTTGAGAGTTATAGGGTTGCTGTGGGCTCTCCCAAAAACACCGTAGCTGAGTCAATAATAGATTTTAGTCTCAACAATACCTCAAAAGAAGTGAACAGTGCATTATTTAACTTAGGAGGCTTTCAGTTACTGCATCACAAGTGTAGCCTTCTCTGTAACCAAGCATCAACAATAACTCTATCCCCTCCCTTTAATATAGGGTTAATATACACAGTGTAATTCATTATCAGCTGTGATATTTGATTATTGGGTAAGTAATGGCCTACAGTGATATCAGGGTGGATATATCAGCCATCCCTAGTATAATAGTATAATCTCCCATTGCATTTATTTAAAGGTATATAGAAGGATTTTCCCAGATTTTAAGAAAGAACCGCCTTCTCCACTTTTTAAACAAATCTCGCTGGTCTTATTTGACGAGCACGTATCACCAGAATGATTGACAGTTGAGAGAACCAATAGCCTTGATGATCCACCCGGAATTAGAGAATCCTCCTATGTACCATTAACAATTATTTTTTTGACTTTGATTGGAACGTATAGCATGCAATCTCATAATGGTTGTCCAGACCTTTCACTTATTAAATTGGCAACAGACATTCTATAGTATTTTAATGTTTTATCCATCTGATTTGATAGGTTTTTGCTTGTTAAGTTCATAATACAAAGTAAAAGTTTTAATTGTAATAAACATATATACGTTTCTTCCTATAAAAACTCTATTGAATGTATAAAAAAGCACACTTCCTCATTCATCTACATTTGCACATACCACCTCTTTTCAAAGTGAGATCTTGAAGCTGCTGGCTTTCGCTCTGACATTTAATTAAGGCAATTTCCATCCTTAGAAACACTGTTGGCCTCCTCTTGTAAACACTTTTAGATTCACTTCACACCAGCGTATGAAAAGTGAAATTATAGAGCAAGTTTGATGCTCGATGTAAGACGCAAGTCAGAATTTACCGTTGCTTACCACTGAGATGAAACCCCCTCGTTATAAAAATCATTGTGCTATATACTTTTGTTACACTCAGCCACAGAAGTTTCACATTCCTATCTTGATTGACGCAAGCAAAAGTTTGATATTTCCAGACCAAATAATTTAATTTTGATCTGAATAAATCCCGTGTTACTCCGCGCACATGTTCGGGAGTCTTTAGATACAGCAGTTAATGGAAAATAGTTGTTGATTATTGAAAAAAACCTATTAGTTCTGTTTTATCATGACATCTATTGTTTTTTAATGAGATAAAGTCAGAATGTTTAAGGGATAGAAAATGGATGGCTGGATGGGTGGAGCAGGACGGGTCACAGGTGGAGTAGCCGCTTGGTTCGGACCATTTTCTCTGCTCTAGTCCAAAGTAAAATGCTAAAGCTTCATTAAGGCAAGGCAAGTATGTTTGTATTTATTATACAAATAAATTGTTGTCATAAATAATCACAGTACATTAAAAATAAAGATAAAAATATAAAATCCCTCAGTTGTATGTACAGCTAAACAGAACTGTTCTTAACCTGGTTTTAAACATTGTCAGAGAGGAGGCCTGTCTCACATCTTCAGGAAGATTGTTCCAGATTTTAGCAGCATGAATCTGAAAAGCAGCCTCCCCATGTTTAGTTCTGACTCTGGGCACTAACAGGAGTCCAGTCCCTGTGCTCCTCAGAGTCCAGGCTGGTTCATATGGGACTAACATGTCACTAATATATTTTGTTGCGAGGCCATGGAGAGACTTGTACACAAGCAGAGCTGTTTTAAAGTCTATTCTCTGAGCCACAGGAAGCCAGTGCAGAGACCTGAGGACTGGACTAATGTGGTCGTACTTCCTGGTTCTAGTCAGGACTAATATGGTCGTACTTCCTGGTTCTAGTCAGGACTCGAGCTGCTGCATTTTGAATGTACTGCAGCTGTTTTACATTCTGTTTGGACAGACCTGTGAGCAGGCCATTGCAGTAGTCTAACCTACTGGAGACAAATGCATGGATAAGAATCTCCAAGTCTGCTTTAGACACTATGTTTTTGATCCTGGCAATGTTTTTTAGATGGTAAAAAGCTGCTGATGTTACTGATTTAATGTGGCTATTAAAATTTAAGTCTGAGTCCAGTGTTACCCCTAGATTTCTGACCTTGTTTGAAGGTTTTGGGGAGAGAGACTGGACTCCAAACAAATCTTCATATTAACACATACGTCATGTCACACCCTTCGTAATCAGCAATCTCATTCATGTTGATTTTGATAATAGAAACAAATGTGTTGATCTTTCCCCTCGGAGGCTGCAGGTTTCAGCTCGAGCCCAAACCCTGATGCAGACATTCTCCCGATATGTGCTGCTCTAGTTGTTTCCGCCGTAGCCCTCATTAGCAGCTGCATTACTTCCATGATTTTACAAAGCACACAGAGGCGGCCGCGGACCTCCCATATGTGCACGGCTCCTCACCACCGCCGCCGCGCCACGATCTGCGTTTGCATGAGCTTAATGACACATGAAATTGGCTCCAGTTTGCAGGAAGTACAGCCGCCACCAATCAACCAATGGGAAGCCGCCTCTGGCTGATCACCGCAGGCGAGATTAATGGGACACGGGTGTATGAAGACATCAGAGAACACACATGAGGAGAAAAATGATTGGAAAGATGTGAAATGTATTGATTTAACTCAAAACACATCCGTACTGATGAGACATTCACCTGATTGGATAATAAACTAGTTGACACTTACATCGATATTTGACATTTTGATCACATGATTCCACTGTTTTTAGATGAAATGATAGAAGAATTTATTATATTATTAATTTATCTTGCAGTCTTACTTCCGATGATTACACAATATAAAAAAAATTTTGCTACTAAATTATACTGCTACTAATTATGTCTCACTACTTCTACAAACTAATACTATTTCTACTACAAGAATTAGAATAAGAATCAGAATCCTTTTTATTGCCATGAGTAACAGGAAGTCACAAACTAGGAAATTGCTTTGGCTCTCGGTGCAAACAAGTTAAAGGTGCAGTGAGTGATGTTGTTAGCTTAGCCGTAGCACCAACTGGAAACCACTCGCCCCTCCCCTCCCTCCCTCTCCACCAAACCAAACATCCAGCATTTTCTTTTCTTTGTCACAACAGGGAGAGTGGGCGGTAAACGTAAAATTGGCCTTTTCTGTTCAGCCCTTTCGGGTTTGAGAAAATCCCATAACTCAGGTGCACTCACGAGAAACAGGAAGAGGATGAAGGCGGTAAACACATCCCATTGGTCCGTTGGGAATGAACGAATCCCATTGGTTTATTTTTATTGGTCCGTTCCAAAATATTTTTTTATGCATTTTTGTAGACTATAGACATCTGGTCAATTCCATTACTATTTGAAAACACATGATAACTTGATACTTTTAGGGTTTAGGGACGTTTTCCCACAATATTTTAAAAAATGCGTCTGGAAAAAATCACTGACTGCATCTTTAAAGCAGAATAAAAACAAGAAGGCATGCATGAATACAAATCTGATGAAATCCTTAGTTGACATTTTACGTGGTTTCTACTTGACCAAGGAGAAAGAAAATCCAAAGTTGCAGCGAGGCGTCTGAAAAGAAGTTGTCATTGATGTATATTTCATTGTCTGGAGCGGTCTATAGGACAGATCACCTTGAGATGATTCATGGCCGAAACTGGGCCACTCAAGACGCCGTCCACACATGTCAAATGTTTTTAGTCACCTTGAAGTGCGACAGAGCCATTCTTATGTATTTTTCTCTTCAGTCTTTCAAGAAAATGTGTACTTAGTGGGCAAGATGACTTCAGATGCTGCGGGGTCAAATGTCAAAGAGCAGCGTTGCTTGAATTCTGGTTCTGCAAATGCTAATTTCTGTAGATGTTCAAGTTTTGAGGTCATAATGTCATCGCGATCACCCTAGGATCACGTTTCTCAGAGGTACAGGAGGTCAAACAAGATCAGCAACAGACAAAGAGACATTGATTTTTCCCAATGTGTAGGGAGGATTCTTAATACTTTTCACAGCTGTCAGTTACTAAACCGTTTTTTTGTTATGTGCTGATTTTGTTGATACCACAACATTATGCGAGCGGAGGAAACACAATAGTAAATGCTTTTTCTGGTCTGGTCCAAATGTACTAGCATTAAGTTTATTTTTACTACATGAAAAGACATCCGCAAAGGCATCAACAACTAAATCCTGTATAATTGCACAAGTATAAATTGTATAAGTAGCTATTTCCATTGTCAATGAGCATGAAGTCACCATGACAACTAATAAAATGGATAAGTAATGCTTGCATAAACAATTGTAATAACACAATTTCATACACAATCAAATCAAATGTAACCCTTTAATGTTTTCCTAATCCATTTGGTGGATCACTTTTTGCGTCTCTATATTTACTCAAAGCTTGGCCTCTCTCTCATTTGGTTTTAGGCACTTTACCATCAAACTGCATCACCTATACATTTGGTAGAGGCCTATAATTTATCTGATTATTTGTATTATTAGTGCTCCTATCTTAGAAAATCACCTTTTTTTTTTTACATTGTTTTCTTCATGGATTCAACATTAGACAGACGGTTAAGTGTCGCTGATAAAAATTCACTAGTAACGTAGTCACTAGGCACTTTATTCTGCTCATATTCTCTGCTGCTAAAGTACAATATACACATCTGTAAATACTGATGAACCAAGTGCAATTAAAGGTCCAAAGTTTATTTTATTTGATTTTATTCTATTTTACCATCTTATTATCTTATTTTAATTATATTGTCTATCTTAAATAATAGACTATTTGAGTGCTCTTTTTTTTCTTCTTTCGCTGCTGTAATGTTCACTGAAACTTCTCCACTGTGAGACAAATAAAGAAATATCTCATACTCATCCCTAGCTCTGATAATAAAGGTCTTATAATATATCGCACCCAGCAGTGAATAGAAAACCCCCGTTGGCTAAAGTTGTGGGTTACAGCATGTTACATATTGAACAAGGCGGCGCGCTCCTCCCGATCCCTCAGATATATTTGCTTATAACTCACGCCCTCGTCCTTTTCTCTCCTCAAAACACTCCATAACAATGACAAAAAAGCAGCGCCGTAAACACAGGCATCCTTATTGATCCCCTTTATTAAATCCATATCAATTGCAGAGTCGCGGCGGAGAATGAACGGCGCTCTGGCTTTGATGTGGGAAAGGATTTACAACTCAATGTCTATACTTTTATATCTTCTCCATGTTTACTGAAGTGACTGAAGGGCCTTTTATTTACGGGTAAAACGAGCTGTTTGGGCTATGACAAATTGCCCCGAGACATCCCACTGTCGAATTTTAGTAAAGGGTCTTATTTTTGAAGATGAAAGCATGGAAAATAGACATTTGTTCACATAACTTTTGAATTATTTATACACTAAATAGGCCCTCTGAATGGATTGTCAACGACTTCTGGTTTGGAAGTGCTGAGATCCAGGCAGTTTATTACATGGAACTCAATAGGGCATGCAAAACAGTCTCATGTCATGCTAAAACTATCGTGCATTGAGTCATTTCTTGGGGATGGGCTGTTGTGTACACTCTATATGCAAATGTATTCTGTTTGTTATTCGGTTTGGTGTTTTTTGTGATTGACACACTTTTCCCTTTTTTGTCTGCGATGAAAGTTGCCACCTTTATGGGTTAATCAAAGCGTCAGTCTTCCCAAGCATTCTAAACACTTGGAATGTGCCAATCTAAGTTCATCAATGAAGGAGTCTTAACGGCGCTTTTCATTCTATTTTAGTCCGACTTGTTGGTCTGGTTCACTTGTGATAAATAGATCTGTTTCAAAAGATGTAAAGTGACTGATGTGAGGAGGAGTAGTTTGGTGGTTTTACCTTCAAAAATAAATGTCTTTGCAGTGAAACAGAATCGATCGTGACGTGAACTAGATCAAATGTCAACGCACAGGAAAAATGTGGGTTTTAAGGGGTGTATCTAAAAGTATTATAGTAAAATATAGCTTTGATTAAAATAACATGTGCAGATAGCCAGCTGTCATGGCAGAAGTAAATCTCTCTGTGAACAAATCCGTCCAATACTATTTGATCCATTTAATCCTATGGAAAACGTCTTGAAAAGGCCTGTGTATGTCTTTCAATATGTCAAAATGGAAAAAACTCCATGACGGTAGAAATCTGGGCTCTTCCAAAGAAAGAGGATGTCACTAACCGTCCTTCTGAATCTGACTCAGCATTCTTCCCTGTTACAGACACCATTTTTAGCACTATAAGAGCACAACTTGACAGCTGTGTGATAAGCTCGTGTCATTTTTGTCCTCTTACCTTGTCTGCTTATCGGGACATTGTGGCAGAGGACATCTTTGTTCCTTTGTCAGATATACTTATCCAGCATGTTCCATCTGGCCTAGACTTTTGTATTGACTTGTCGCACTAGAGAGCAATCACCAAATGCTATGAGTTATTCAAATTTACGTGTATAGAAGGTGCTGAAAGGGCCAAAAACTGTCAAAAGCAGGTGCGGCGTGGTGGATTTGAATAAGCGCCACTTGCTGTGCAAGCGGCTGTTTTATTTAATATCCTGCTGCCTTCTCGTTTCAATTAAAGTCAGCTTTATTAATCCCAATGGGGGCAACTCGTTCATGCACCAAAAGGTCTGGAAAGGTGATTACTGGTGAGCAGTACGGCTAAAAGTGCACATTTGGTGGAGAAATCCATCATCCACACCCTTTCATAGTTATACTTTGGTGGTAATTAAGCTAGCATTTGCGTACGTGCTTGTCCTAGAAATGCTGCTCATTTGAGTGTGTGCGAGCTTGCATTGTTTAGCCTTCATTATTTACTCCATATGTCCTATGTGTATGTAATTACTTTTCTTTCAAAACAAAAATCTCACATTGTTTTTTCTGTACATTTTGTTGCAGGAAGTTACCGCTGAAGGAAGAAAATGGCAAAGAGTCTCTCAAGCCGGATACGATTGAAATCAAAGTGCACAGCGACAACAGTCTGCACACACAGCCCAACATCAGCAAAGCGTAAAAATAAACATGGGACGTTCCCCCCTCCCTCGTCACCAAAAGAACATTCGGATTACGAGACCAAAACCCAGAGAAATGACAACACTGGAGTCCAATAGCAAATCTGTTTATAGCAAAGACCCCCGCAACAGGCGTGTACATAGGAATAGTAGAGAGAAAAGTGAACAGACGGGCCGACCTTTTCAACGCCCGGAGTGATAAGTGTATCAGTGGAAGGTTATTCTGTGATCTATGTCCATCCATTTTGCCCGTTTTTTTGTCTGCACTGTCAACACGGTCCAGACGGAGGTTCATAGCCCCTGTGTGCCCTCAGCTGTGATAACTCATCAAAAAAGATATTGTCGGAGCTAACGTGCCGGCAGCCAAACGCTCTGCAGGATAGGATTCGGTATTATTTCATTTTTTTTTACAATTATTGGGGAGTCTGCTATCAGCTCAGGAGAATACTAGCTAGAAGCGTTGGCGAGGCTAACCAAAAAAGAAAACGGGGTACGATTTGTTTGCACTGTAATGCGCTGTCGGCCATCTTGCGTTGTGTTGTCTTAGCTTGCACATAAGCTAGCCGTCTTTGCTTTGAATCACTTATCTTGTTAAACAGTCTTTCCTTATTTCTTTGGTTTGTCGGCAAAGCACGGTAGCAATTTGCAGGCAAGAATAGCGTAAAAAACATACAGATTTTGATTTAGTTTTGTGCTCGTAATGCTATATCTGTTAGCTGAGCCAGAGCACATTTAAATTGTAGGTGGCATGTTAAACCTTTGTTATGCCTTCAAAGCTTATCTGGTGTTTGGCTAGTTGTTTTTAGCTAGCTGTAGCGACAGGCAGCTAACGGCTAGTCGTAAGAGCAAATTTATCAGATTGGAATTTGCATTGAAAAAGAGCGATATTGTTGAAACGTCAGCGATTGCGATACGTTATTGATGCCGTTGTTGTTCAGCCCAAACGCACACAGTGACACCGTCGTGAGCCCCGTGATTGAAACCGCATATTTGTATTGTTGCGTTTGCACAAATACGCTCAGTCACTCCTCAACGAACTGTCGCCAGAGGTGAACTACACTGCAAGCTCATTTTCCTCTCTCCCCGTACACAACTTGAAAAATTAATGTCTTTATGTCCAACGGGCTGGAGTGGCGGCGGCGCGATGCAACATTTCTGTCTGTAAACGCTGGGGCTGTGAGCGATGGCTCCGGGGCTGCGCGGACAAATTCTCACACAAATGGATCAATGGCTTGGTTTTATTCTTTCATCAATATCTGGGACTTCTTGACACGTGCGGGTGGGTTGATCTCTCTAATGTTGTCATGTGTTGTACATAAGTTGAAAAAAAAAAAGAGTATTTTACAGAGCTTTTATGTAAATATACCCGGAGGGATATCTGTGTTTTTTTTTTAATGCAATGACTTTATTTTTTCCCCTCGCCCCATTCCCTCTGATGAATAATAGTTTTTTTCCATTTGTGTTTTTTTGGTCGGAACTTCAGTAATGGTGCAATATTACTTATTTCCATGTCATTTGCTATTCCCGTGGAAAAGAGGAAACCATGGCCTAAAGCAATTTCATGATATTTCAACAGAGGCAGTTATTCCAGCATTAGCGTGCCTTGCCTTCTCTTAACTCCCGCTATTTAAGACCGCCGAATGCCATTTTACACCTCGCTGTCACAAGTTGGCGTAGTAGCGATGGATTGTGGGTAATGTAGTCTTTACGGTAGGCCACACTGGACATAATTAGTTGTGGATGGAGTCAAAGGAGGGCTTGTTAAATGTCTGTATGAATGTGTGTGCGCATACATGCATGGACCAGGACGACTCGGGGGCTGCGTCCACCAGAATCAGGTTGCATGTATGTGCGTCGAATGTACTGTATCTGCACGCGCCGTGGGGTTTCTCCTCCTTGTACATTTGTGTGCGTGTTTACATTGTGTGTCATGAAAAATGTCATCAGAGCAGATTTTATTTCGTTAAGTTATTGTTTTAAATTATAGTCTATTGAAGGATGTAGGATGGCGTTTAAAGGGGTCACATGTGTGGAAGACAATAGGGACAATAGGGACTTAAACTTGGGCTAGAGATGTCGATAGTATTAATTAATTGCCTTTACCCATGAGATTTCTGTCACATTGAGTTCTCATTTTAACAAAAGCTACTGGCAGTCCAACAGAATCTTTAAATTGTTTGATGGGTGCTATATGGAGCTCAACAGTCCCACTCACTTCACCGTCTATTCTTATTCTGAACATAAAATTCCCATTCATTTTCCCCATATGTTTGTTGAAAAATCCAAAAAAAAATGTGTAAAGGCGCAACAGGAGACACAGCCCAAACAGTACAATTAAAACTTATTCTCAATTAAATTAGTTTTTATCACTTTTATTTTCCAGAAAATCCCAATTCAACTCCATAATAAACTAAATCTATACAATATCACTGCTAGATGGAGTTATGATCTACTTTAAACCTTTTTTTTTCACTTGTCTACCAAATACCCGTTGACACTTTGAAACTCAAAACCAGAAAGTTTTGTGACAAATATTGCCGCCATATGGTGTTGATCGGTCGGAAGCTGTTCCGGGAATACATGTAATCCCTTTAAAGTCGTCTGAGTGTGGCTGGCGTTGGTCTTTGACGGTGGAACGGTGCCAGAGCTCTCACAGTGAGTTAGGTGGTGCGCTCCGATAGCTAAAAACTGATTATGTACTTGTCGACAGTGATTAATTTCGGGCAACTGCGGCACTCCATGCATGTGTCTGCAGGCTCCCCACCTCCCTCCTCTTTCTCTCAGACTCCACCGGTTTTTATCAAGCCGTTTGTCGTGCTGGCTTTGTTTTCTTGTACCTTGCATATCTCAAATGGATGGTCCTGCCATGGAAGCGGCGCGGCTGCCTGTTACGACAACTGTAAATATGGGAGCACAGTGCCTAGAGGCCGGGACGATTTGTACATGTTCTTTTGTATTTGAATATTACCCCCCTACCTCCACCCTCCTCGGCTTCTCTGTGGTCCCTACTCTGCGTGGGGGTGTGGTGGAGCTCAGTGTACAGTGTATGCCCCCCCCTCTCTCTTTCCTCTTGGACTGTCCCAGTGAGCGCGCCCAGTGCAGGAGCTGGGATCTAGTGATGTCTCTCTGTACGTACCTGTGGAACACTTGTGACTCCTGTCATTGGCCGCTGTAAATAAACATGTCCTGGTAGAAAACTCACAACTTGTCTTTCTTCTTCTTCTTTCTTCTTATATTTCAAAACTGTTCTATTTTTTCATGACAGAGATATGGCATGACAATATGACCTCTCACATGAGCACTTAACCTGCTGATTATTTCGATAATTAGTTGGTTAGATCCTGAAAGGTCAGTGAATATGGGAAAGTGGTGGCCCAAGTTTATTTGTATAGCACAATTCATACACGAGGCAACTCAAAGTGCTGAACAAAATAAGATAGCATTAAAAAATAAATAATCACAGTATAATTCATTTTTTTTTTTAAATAAAATCGCTCAGTTGTATGCACAGCTAAACAGAATTTTTTTTAACCTGGTTTTAAACATTGTCAGAGAGGAGGCCAGTCTCACAACTTCAGGAAGATTGTTCCAGATTTTAGCAGCATGAATCTGAAAAGCAGCCTCCCCATGTTTAGTTCTGAGTCTGGGCACTAACAGGAGTCCAGTCCCTGTGCTCCTCAGAGACCGGGCTGGCTCATTTGGGACAAACATGTCACTAATATATTTTGTTGCGAGGCCACGGAGAGATTTCTAGTAAACAGAGCTGTTTTAAAGTCTAAACTTTGTCAAAAACATGTTAATTTGTCAAAAGAGAGACAAAACTTATACATTAGCGGAGAGACAGATGCCCAAAGCAGCGCTTTGTGACTCTGGTCTGTGAAAGGCGCTATATAACTAAATATTACTTACTTACTTACTTATGTTCTGATCGTCACATTGTTATGCTGTATTCATTAACTTCATTAAGAACAAATGCTTTGTTTATGATTCTCGATTCTGTTTTCTTACTACTTACGAGACGCCAAAAATGCTCTTAGAATTAAATATAATTACGGCTCCAACAAATCCAGTCTTAATCTTAACGGCTCTATTTGTTCCAGCGTAATTCCGTTAACTCGATCAACCCATGCCATTTTAACAAGGCACTTTTGCACATCGCAGACAAGCTTTAAAGAATCAAAGTAAACAGCATTGACGCCTCGTTCTGATGCTATTATCCGCCCACGCTGCTCTCTTTTCTGAAATTCGTTTGAGCAGAGAAAGATGCAACTGGAATCTATTCACCTTTGATTATACGATGTTGTTTTGCGTGAGTAAAAAGTAATTGTTGTGATGTGTTAACCCTTCAGGCATAAGTTTTCTTTTTCTGAAAATTTGGAGCCGTGAAAGAGATGGAAGACTTCTAAAAATCAATACCAGAAATGAATCAAAGGGTAGGGACATGTTTGTTGGAGGCAAGGTTACGGTTAAAAAAGTGTCCTTGATTCAGAAGCTCATGTGGAAATGCGGCTACTTTGGCTCCGAGAGCGTTCAACATGTCCAAGAAGACTAAGGATGACCCAGCGATGAATTCTCTTCCCACATCTGCACCACTGCAACTGGAAGTACAGGTACAGAGTTTGATTTTACTTTGACATAGACTAGAGCACATTCCCTTTGTCTCATAATCAATTACTCCTCTGGCCACTCTGGAAAGGCCATGTTCCAGCTTCTTCCCTCGGGTAGAAGATATTCTTTGTTGAGATGCAGGACTCTGGTTTCTTCCCACAAGCTGTTACCGGTTTAAACAAAGCACTTTTTAAAATGTATACTGTATATATTTTAGATTTTTATTAAGAAAAGGGTCACAACATTACAACAATGTATCATCGTCATTTGTTTTGTAATCCTTCTCACAGTTTAGTAATAATGTAAATAAAAAAAATCAAGACAAACAGAAGGAAACAGGAAAAAATAATGGGGGCTTACAGTTTCAATTTCTTCATTGTTAAAAAACCCCAAAAAGAAAACATTTGTAAACAGACGTAATCAGAGTCAAGAAAAGCCCTTTAGTGTGGGGGATAAACAAAGCACTTTAAATGATCTTGCACTTGTACTGACACTGTTTTAATCCACTGATTTCACAGCGTCAATTGTTTCCTGCACTTTTTAAAGTTTGTTTTATTCTTGTATTTTTAACCTTGTTTCATGTTTGATGCACACTGAGGACTTGTTATTGTATTCCAATGGGGTTTTAGATCGATAGATAGATAACTTTATTGACAGACTCAAGGTCCAGATCAACACAGACAAAAAATAAAATAAAAATAAACAACAGACAACAAATAACCTCTGAACTTAAATGTTTCCAAAGCAGCGACGTGAGCAGCACACAACACTGGACAATAAAATAATCACCGCATTTTATTAATCGTTCAGGCGACATATAAACTTAAACATCACATTTCTTAAAACAGCTTGCAAAGTGTTTACTCTATTTGACAGAAAGAATTCTCTGGCTCTTGTCCATTAGGGCTTTTTAAATAAAATTCTCAGCGCATCATTGTAAGCAACTGTACGTTTCTGAAAGCTGGACTTTTTGTAATTGACCCACAAATGCGCTGTGTCAGAGGTGAGCAGTGGCTCCAGACAGAGCTAATTTCCCCTGTACAGAGCAGGAGGAGAATTGCCTCAACATGGTGTTCACTCGTGCATATAACATCCATTTTTACTGCAGACGGCAAATGAAATGAGTCTGAAAAAATGTGTCTCTATAGATGAAAGAGACTGGTGGACACATGTTCAGTGGACCACGATTGTTGCAGTTAAAGTGATCCAGACCTACACAGAGAAATCAAATCAGATGTGGACTTTTTCCGACAATGTTCCGTGCGTAGGTCATTGCCTGATTATACTTGTTGAATATTCAAAAAGTCCATCGCAATGCCCTCAAGTTTATATTAAAGGCACGGTTCACAAGTTTACCCTTTTCCATATTTAAACCACATTTTCATCGTGATATAAAATAATTACTTGCATAATTATGTGAATGTATAAACACATTTTGACAGATAGATATAAATAAATTGTATGCAATGGAGCCAACCAGGGTGCACTAAACTGTAAAACTGCATTGAATTCTGATAATATTGTGCTTCTGTCTGATGTAGTTACTGATTTAAAAGTGGGTGACTTTTTCATCACACCATTGGCCATTCTTCTTAAAATAGAAAAACCCATTGCTGACAGCTTTTAATTTCACAGCCTTTTTTTCAGAGGACACGCGTCTATTTGCATCAAGGTCACATCTCAAACCTCCATTAGGCTTGGCTAAATGTGGGCTGCTGAAACCGAGCTGGCGATAAAAATAAAAAAAACCAAAGGGACCAAGCCTGGACTCAAAGGAGGATTTAAGACGAATAGAGAAGGATTTAAAATGAGAAGGATTTTTGTACAAGCAGCAGACATCAAACAACCGCAGATTTTTACTGTTTCAGCTCGCAACTCACTATCTTTGCAAGTTTTAGCGCAATTGGGGGTGTTTTTCTAATTGATTTGAAGGGATCCTGCAATAGTTCCGTCGTCGCCAAGAGAGTCCTCAGCGTTTGATTGCAGCCTCCAACAGTCTTTGAGCAGATAACACTAAGCTTTACCTTAATATTCTTCTTCTAATCGGTGCGTTTGCAGAGTCTCCCATGATACCACCATGACTTAATCCCATCCCCAAGAGAAGTTTGACGAAGGAACAATGTGCACGGCTCATATTCAGGAGCCGTAGCAAGTTTCCCGAAGTCGCTTTCTGGCAGGTAGAACTTAATCTGCTTTATTTCACAGTATATTAAAGATTTTCCCACTCCACGCTTTGAAGAGGGATGGAAAATGACAAGTGTGTAGCTGAATTAGTGTGTGACATTAGGTTTAATATGTGTGAAAAGCACAGTCAATGTACAATTAACTGAGATTTCCAGCGATTCTCTTGAGCCATAAGAATGAGCCGTTTATGAGTGTCTATTTCGAGAAAAGAGTTGATCCTTCAGTTGGTTTAGCGACCAGAGCCAAGACATATATTCATAGGTTTCAGTTTCTTATAAAAGGGAACAAAGTGAGAATGCTATTTCCCAACTAGAATAGAGCTTTTAAATTGCCAATCACAGAAAAAACAAACCATGCTCAGGATGGCAAACATTGAGGGATATTTTGCACAGCAGGATGAACCAACCTGAGAGGGAAGAAGAAGAATTCCCAGGCCATTTACTGGATCTACAAAGCGCCAGATTGAGAAGAGCTGTGAATTATGCAGCTAAATGAGAAAGCTGCCAACCAATTTGATGAGCAACTGATAAGATAAAGTCTTTTTGTATTCATTTGCATGGATTCTTACAAAGATTATTGACATGTTGCAGTGTTCTGAGTGTTCTAAATGTGCACTTTAAAATCTAAATCTGCACTTCATTGTCCTCTGTATTTGACTCTTCCTGATGCCATTAAGGCTTACGTCAGGAGCAGTGGTCGCCGTAGTAACAGCGCCCGGGAACTCCAAATATTGACGCTCGGCCTTTGTCAGGATTTTACCTAGTGTGCATGTTTTTAGTGGTAGGGGAAATGAGAACACCCGGAGGAAACCTACGCTGGCACAGGGAGAGCATGCAAACTCCACTCAGAAGGGCCTCGTTTCGACCGGGATTGGAACCAAGGACCTTCTTGCGGAGAGACAAGAGTGCCATCCACCCAGCCACCGTGCCTACAGATGATTTTCCTAAGAGCCTATAGTTTAAAGAAGCAAAGGGCATCTGAAAAGTCTAATCTTAATTTAGAGCTAGTTTCTCTAAATCCCTGGACCAATCAAGTTCAAACATAAACTCATAAATCTCTAAGTTCCATATCGTCTTTAGAGTTGTGACAATATTGTGAAAGCATGCATGGCCAGTAGAAAGGACTTAGAAACATAAGAATAATGGAAAGTTTGTGAATCTAATCACTGTCTAATCACTGTGAAAACAAAAAAATGCGTATTGTTCTAGAACATGACCAGGTTCTAGACCGGGGACCGGGTCTGCAAATGAGCTGTTAGCTATACGGCCTATGTACATGGCATCGGTTCCTGTAACAAAACTTTTTGTTCTGTCCCTATCAAATAAACACATCATAATATCTTGCCCCACATTATCGTTTCAAGTTTCAGAAAATTATCAAACGTCTTTAGAATCCTCTTGTTGTGGAAAACCAATCAGATGTTCCGATGTTTGACTCTGAACTGAACAAAGAAGTGCAGTATCGCTCTGAACTTTCCACTTTCTGACTGCACTTTTATTAACTCTGCACGACTTCCCTGAACGGGCTTTCCCACCGTCCCGCAGGAAGCTCCAGTGGAATAAATCACCCCCAGAATCAGTATCTAGTAAAGCAACAAAACGTCAGGAGATGAAACAGTTCTCAGCTCGTCGTTTCCGTGCTCGCCTTGTAGCTTTTGGGATGACGAACGAGCGTGCTTCGTCTGGGCCTCAAGGACACGAGTTTCACCCAACAGCATCTCTGAATTATAGCCCCAATAAGTCTTTCATTGCAAGACAGTGGGTTTAGGACAGGGACACAACCATGGACAGTAGGTGGTAAATAAAAAGTATAAAAACATGTGTTATTTATTGTCTAAATTCACTTTTATTTCTCACCCAACTGATTTTTTCGCACTGTTCCAAACTTTTGTTTCCCTTTATGTATAGACCATTGACGTCTCCATAAGCTTTCTTATAGAAATCTGATTTGGATCAATCTGAATTAACATGAAATCCTCAATATCTGTATCAATGGAAAATATGCTCTAAGTCAAAACTTATTATTGCATGTATCAGAGAAACCGGAAAGGAAAGCTACATATATCACTCATGACTTCATTTGTTTAATATCAGAAGTAAAAAAACATGTGTTAAACTTTATTACCTCTGTTTAACCAGGAAAAATAAAAACTTATTTTTCAAGGGAGTCCTGGCCAAGAGGCAGCAACATAAAAAATGACAGGTATACAGACTACACACATAAAGTAAAACATTTACAGGTCTCAGGCCGTCTTGAAAACTCTGAGTTTAAATTATAGTCTTGGTTTACTCTTATCTAATGTCTGGTAATGTTCTCATAAGAGGCAGTCGGCTTCAGAGCTCTGCCAAGTGGTGTGGGTGAAGTGGTGGCTTTGACCTTGCATACAGTATGTGCACATTTACTAATGAATAAAACTCACACTTTGATTGTGTAACAGCTAAGGGTTGTTTACATTATTTTTAATTGTTAATGTTCTCGGGCTCTACAGAAATTCCACAACAGCTTTAAAAAAGCTTTGTTATTATATATTGTGCATTATTTCTCATATCTATTGGACCACCCTGTTAAGCCATTTTTGAGAGAAAAGAAGACGGCATACACAGCATTGGTTAATTCTCTATCTGGGTCCACCCCCACCCATGCCTTCAATCTCAGGAATGAAATTGAAAGCATGTCAGCGCACGTGCTCATGGACTTTTTTGAGCCGGGACCCACCCCCACTCAGGCCCGTCGGAAGGGCTGTGCGACCTGTGCCGTCGCACAGGGCCTCGCACCACACAGGGGCCTCGCAATCTTCCTTCCTTTTATTTTATTTTATAAATACACTAGTTCAAGGGTCCCCAAAGGGCAGACTGCACTCCAAATTTGGAACCCTAAACCCCTTTCTCTGGACCTCTTTGATTTCGTTTGATCAAAAGAACATTTTTTACAAGTAAAGTCAAATTTTCACCAAAAGCGATTTGTAAACAGGCAGGCGCGCGGGCAGCTATGTATGCAACGGGTCCTCCGAAAAAACTGTCAGATAACTTTAGCAGTGTCTGAGTGAGATACAAAGAAAGTAACGGGAATGATCGCAGTGTAGGAGAGATGGATACTCGCGGAGGAGGAGCAGTGAGACAGGTGTGAGCAGAGGAGCAGACCCCTTTGTGTGAGCAGAGGAGGAGGAGGAGGAGCAGCGGTGTGACAGGTGTGTGAGCGCTGCTATTGCCAATGTTTAGTCCGAATATCCACATCAAAAACATATTTTTAAAAGCATTAGCAAACACACTGTATGTCTAGCTTTAGCTAGCTGGAGTGTTTTTGTTGTGGTCAGAGTGTGTGGAGGAGGAGGTGAAGAGTATTTTGTTGTTGTCAGTGTGGAGGAGGAGGAGCGTATGTTGTCAGAGTGTGTGGAGGCATGGCAAAAACGTTATTTGATGAGAAAAAAATAATAATATTGACTCCGCCTCTCATAAGACACTGTGTCTATTTAGTGTCAATCGATTACTAAAATAGTTGTCGACTATTTCAATAATCGATTAGTCGTCGATTAATCGATTAGTTGTTTCAGCCCTAATGTGGAATGATTCACACTATACAAAATGATGAGTTTCACATTAAGCAGTCCATTCTTTAGTGTATACTTCACATTCACCAAAGTAACAAGCATTAAAATTGTTAATATTCTCTAATAAAGGTTGAAAACAAGATAAGCAGGTCATTCACAATCAGATGAGTGATGGGTATGAGAAAAGAACATGTGTTTATTGATTTATTTGGGGACAACTTAAAGTGTATTCAATCAACATGTGAAAATACGACTTTTATAGACAAGGCTAATTTGCAATGTCTATCCTTACTATGCGCTTTTAACACAATTAAAAACACATTTTACATTCACATTATACAAAGGCAGGGGCCCTCCAACTCGCTCACACAACTAGTTTGTTTAAAAAAAAATATGGTTTCAGTTTGTGTTTAAAACCAGCCCAGTCAGAATTCAGAGCTTTTCCCCCCTGGGCGGAGAAGACCGACGTCCTTAATGACGTCCATAATGATGTCCATAATGATGTCCATAATGACATAAATACATTCAGATACCATGTTACACTTAATTTTCAAACCACGAAAATATGAATTATGCAAAAAATCTATGGATCTAATTTGTCTTTCCTAAAAGATGGGGGTT